>CP139507.1:154479854-154982449 GCA_021014915.2 Artemisia tridentata subsp. tridentata | reverse complement strand
AAATTGTCACTTAAATAACAAATTGTTGGTTTCTGTGTGTGTCGTAGTGCACCCAAACAGGGTAATGATAATCAATCAAGGGTACCGGATATTCACTTGAAGTCGTGGTATCACTTTCCAATAGAAACTATTCGACCCTATGCCTGGGTTGCACGAATATCTCTATGGGATAAAACCAAGTGAAGCTCTTGTTCTAGGCACAGATCAAGAACCGATCGTATGTTAGTGTTTAGGGTTTTATGTTGTGTCCTTCACTCTATGTGATGATCTCTATTTATAATAGAGTTTACTCAAAACCCTAGCCCATGGAATTATGTATAATTAACGGCCCATTAATTATCCATAATAGTAGGAGTCGGTGGTTATTCCAACAGCAGAGTCTGATGCCTAATCAGCAGAGTCCATCAGTTCAGCAGCAGAGTTATTGTACCATCAGCAGGAACAATAACACTATCAGCAGAATTGATACACTATCAGCAGAGTTGTTCTGCATCAGCAGCAATAAAGCTATCAGCAGAAACAGATAACTCTATCAGCAGGAATGGTAATGCTATCAGCAGCAATGAAGGTAATCAGCAGCAATGAAGCTAGCAGTACCTTTATTAACTAGCAGTACCTTGTTTTGTATCAGCAGTACCATGATGATACTAGCTACAAAACAACATAACCACATAAATGAGTCAGGGTGTTCATTGACCTGATGGGTGTATACTCCATACCTCCAAACCCATTACCAAGTATAAACTCATCCCTCAAGTGCACTAAATTTCCAACAATCCTCCCCAAATTTAGTTCACTTCCTTGCATGAAAAATTAAACACAAAACAAAACATATGCATAAATGAAAATATCTTGAAGATTGAATTCTCATCTTAGTACCTTACAAGTTCAAATATTCGAGAATCAGGGTGTTCTAAGAATTGAACCCTTCAACCCATTTGAATACCTGAATATAAAATACACATACATTTTCAAACACTAAAATACTCCTGACACTATACAAGCCATGTGTCCATATCCAATTAATAAATGTTGTAAAAGCTAAAAGTCCTAAAACTTCCTGAAGCGGCAAAACTTCAACATTTACATAGGTGGTTCATCTTTTAATCATGCCCCTGCAAAGCACTTTTTCAAAGAAAATTAATCATTAAGAAGTGAAGACTTCATCCTCCTTTCCAGCAGGTTCTGAGCACAACCTTGGGATGTAAATAAAACAGTGCTCCAGTCCACTAAATGTTCAGCTTTCCACATTGAACTCAACTCCAAAGTTTCCTCAGGAGGGAGTTGGGTGTCTTTGCATTCAGTGACTAAGTTGGACTTAAACCCATCCCTGTAGCAGACTTAAAAACCAAGTCTCTAGCCAAACCCTTCGTCAAGTGATCAGCTAAGTTTTGTTGAGATCTAACAAACTCTATAGATACCACCCCATTCATGATAAGCTCACGAATCATGCTATGTCTGACACCTAAGTGTCTAGACTTCCCATTGTACATCTGGCTATAAGCCTTTGCCAATGTAGCAGCACTATCACAACGGATAGAAATAGGTGCTATAGGTTTAGGCCACAATGGAATCTCAAGAAGCAAGTTTCTCAACCATTCAGCTTCTTTACCAGCAGCAGCTAAGGCCACAAATTCAGATTCCATGGTTGAACTGGTAATGCAAGTTTGCTTCTTGGATGCCCAAGAAATTGCACCTCCACCAAGTAGGAATACCCAGCCACTAGTAGACGAATTGTCCTCAGTGTTACTGATCCAACTTGCATCAGTGTACCCTTCTAGTACAGAAGGATAACCAGTATATGAGAGACTATAATCCATAGTTTTCTTCAAATACTTCAGTACTCTCTGAATTGCTTGCCAATGATGAGCACTAGGATTACTAGTATACCTGCTCAATTTTCCCACAGCAAATGCAATGTCAGGTCTAGTACAAGTCATGGCATACATCAAGCAGCCAATCACCCTAGAATACTCAAGTTGAGATACAGCCTTGCCTTTATTGGGCATGAGCTTCTCACTTGTATCCATAGGAGTACTCACTGGAGTACAGTCAAAGTAATTAAATTTTCTCAACACCTTCTCAATGTAATGAGACTGAGAGATAGAAATTTTGTTACCTTCATGTTTAATCCTAATACCAAGGATAACATCTGCCTCCCCCATATCCTTCATGGAGAATCTTGATGACAAAAATTCCTTTGTAAGGTCCACTTGATTTTGGTCAGTGCCAAAGATCAACATGTCATCAACATATAAGCAAATGATGACTCCTCTACCAGATTCATCAAATTTGCTATATACACATTTGTTAGACTGGTTAAGTGAATAACCACTAGACAAAACTACTTCATCAAACTTTTGATGCCATTGCTTAGGTGCCTGTTTCAGTCCATACAAGGACTTAATCAGTTTGCACACCTTCTTTTCATTGCCAGGCATGATGAAGCCTTGAGGTTGGTTCATGTAAACCTCCTCATCCAATTCACCATTCAAGAATGCTGTCTTCACATCCATCTGATGTATAATCAGATTGTGAATAGATGCCAAAGCAATCAGCAATCTTATGGTACTGATACGAGCCACAGGGGCATAAGTATCAAAGTAGTCAATTCCTTCCTTTTGTTTAAAGCCTTGAATGACTAACCTTGCCTTGAACTTTTCAATAGTTCCATCTACCTTCATTTTCTTTTTGAAAATCCATTTGCAGCCTAAAGGCTTGCAACCAGGTGGTAGATCAGCCAACACCCAAGTGTTGTTGCCCATGATGGAGTCCATCTCATCATTTATTGCTTCTTTTCAGAAAGCAACATCTTGGGACTTCATTGCTTCATCAAATGTTTTGGGATCATCCTCAACATTAAAGCAATAGGAGTGTTGGTCAGAGACCTCATCCCTTGTTCCTTCAATCAAGTACAATTGAAATTCAGGTCCAAAGGTTTTTGGAGTCCTAACCCTTGTGCTTCTTCTGAGCTCAGGTTCAGGTTGTTGTTCCACAACCTCATCAGGAACCTCATCAGAGGCTTCTGATACACCAACATCATTGGTTCCATTAGGAATCCTCTGACTTGGTCTAGGGACTGAAGAGAATCTATTCTCATCAAAATTTGCATCCCTTGATTCAATTATAGTGTTAATTGAAACAACTTCATTAGGTTCAATAACATAGAACCTATAAGCCTTGGAATGCTCAGCATATCCAACAAAGATGCATTCAATGCCTCTTTCACCCAAAGTTTTCAATTTTGGATCAGGGAGTCTTACAACTGCCCTACAACCCCAAACCTTGAGATAATTCAAGTTTGGTTTCTTTTTAGTCCAGAGTTCATAAGGGGTAGTCTTGTTCCTTTTGTTGGGAACCCTATTTAGCAAATAACAAGCTGTTAACATAGCTTCACCCCAGAACCCTTGACTCAGTCCTGAATAGGACAACATGGAATTAACCATCTCCTTTAGCACTCGGTTTTTCCTTTCAGAAATTCCATTTTGCTGAGGAGTATAAGGGGCAGTCGTTTCATGGATAATACCAACAGACTGAAAATACTGAGTATCCATGTACTCACCTCCCCTATCAGTCCTTAATCTCTTGATCAGAGACTCTTGTTGCAATTCAACTTCAGACTTAAATACTTTAAATTTATCTAATGCTTCATCCTTAGTATGCAATAAATAAACATAGCAATACCTAGAAGCATCATCAATAAAAGTAACAAAGTATTTCTTATTCCCCAAAGAGGGAGTAGCATGTAAATCACATAAATCACTATGTATTAATTCCAACACATTAGTTTCACGTTTTACATCTTTAAATGGTTTCTTAGTTATCTTGTTCAACATACAAGTGTTACACCTTTCAGTGTCCATGTCAAATGCTGGGATTAACCCATCCTTAGACATATCTTGCATTCTTTTAAAGTGTACATGGCCAAGTCTAGCATGCCAAAGGGTTGAATCATATAAACTAGATGTAGATATAAAAGCAGAATCAACCACATCATGAACAATATTAAGTCTAAACATGTGATTACTTAAATAACCAAATCCAATAAATACACCATTTTTAGACAAAACAAACTTATCAGATTCAATAACTTGTTTGTAACCACAATTATTTAAAATACCACTAGAAACCAAGTTTTTTCTAATATCAGGAACATGTAAAACATTCAACAAAGTAATAATCTTTCCAGAACTAAACTTCAACTCAACACTTCCTCTTCCATGCACCAGGGCTGTTGACTCATTTCCCATATGAAGAATAGAACCATCATTCATTGACTCGTAGGTCTTGAACCAGCTTCTATCTTTACATACATGGACTGTTGCTCCAGAGTCAACCCACCAAGCCACATCATCATCCTGCACAAAGAACAATTCAGATATATATGTAACATAATAAATCCAAAAAGACTTATTAAATATATTCTGACCTTTCAGGGAATTGGAGTTACCATTCCCAGATCCACTTGTGCCTGAACCATTGGTTTTATTGCCAATTTTACCACCTTTGCAATCCTTCCTGAAGTGTCCAGTTTTACCACACTTCCAACAAGTAGCCTTTGACTTCTTGTTAGGATCAGGTTTGGTATTATCCTGATGTTTACGCTTGCCCTTGTTGTCATTGTTCCTGGAGGAGTTGTTATGCTCCACCATATTGACAACTGATGGACCAGCAGCAGTGCTGCTCTTTGGCTTATCACTTTCATGCACCTTGAGTGATTCCTCAATGCGCAAATGACTGCCCAACTCAGTAAGAGTTAACTCCTCCTTCTTATGCTTAAGCATGTGCTTGAAATCTTTCCAAGAAGGAGGTAGCTTATCGATGATACAAGAGACTTGAATAGCCTCATCCATGTTCATCTTGTGTTGAGTGAAACGACCAAGTATACTAAGAAGTTCATTGTATTGGTCCATGACCGGTCTAGAATCGACCATTTTGTAATTGTTAAAATTACTTACAAGAAACTTCTTACTTGATGCATCCTCAGCCATGTATTTGGCTTCCAGAGAATCCCATAGTTCTTGAGAAGATTCAACGTTTTGATAGATATCAAATAGAGTATCAGACATACCATTGAGGATTAAACCTCTGCAGATATAGTCATCGTTCTCCCACTTGCTTCTGGCCCTCATCTGTTCCATGGTAGCATTGTCTCCATGATCCTCAGGAATCGGAGTGGTAAGAACATACGCCACATTCATGCTAGTCAACAAGAACTTCATCTTCTTCTGCCATCGTCTGAAATCCACACCTTCAAACTTTTCCAACTTGGAAAAGTTAGCAGCTATTTGTCTCATAGCAGCAGCCATTGATTATCACAGGAATAGTTTCTATTGATTGTTGGTTTCTGTGTGTGTTGTAGTGCACCCAAACAGGGTAATGATAATCAATCAAGGGTACCGGATAATCACTTGAAGTCGTGGTATCACTTTCCAATAGAAACTATTCGACCCTATGCCTGGGTTGCACGAATATCTCTATGGGATAAAACCAAGTGAAGTTCTTATTCTAGGCACAGAGAAAGAACCGATCGTATGTTAGTGTTTAGGGTTTTTTGTCGTATCCTTCATGCCATATGATGATCTCTATTTATAATAGAGTTTACTCAAAACCCTAGCCCATGGAATTATGTATAATTAACGGCCCATTAATTATCCATAATAGTTTCCATAATAGTAGAAGTCGGTGGTTATTCCAACAGCAGAGTCTGATGCCTAATCAGCAGAGTCCATCAATTTAGCAACAGAGTTATTGTACCATCAACAGGAACAATAACACTATCAGCATAATTGATACACTATCAGCAGAGTTGTTCTGCATCAGTAGCAATAAAGCTATCAGCAGAAACAGATAACTCTATCAGCAGGAATGGTAATGCTATCAGCAGCAATGAAGGTAATCAGCAGCAATGAAGCTAGCAGTACCTTTATTAACTAGCAGTACCTTGTTTTGTATCAGCAGTACCATGATGATACTAGCTACAAAACAACATAACCACATAAATGAGTCAGGGTGTTCATTGACCTGATGGGTGTATACTCCGTACCTCCAAACTCATTACCAAGTATAAACTCATCCCTCAAGTGCACTAAATTTCCAACTAAATAACAAATGACGTAAAAATGTACTCAACTTACGATCGGTAAACTCTTTTGAGAAGTCAAGTACTGAACAAATTTTCAACCTCGATAACTTGAATAGAGAATAAAAAAGGTTGAGGAGCTTAGAATAGTACTTGGCAAAGGTATATCAACTTTTTATGTCATTCGCCTCTGTAATATTTCAACTTAACTGGCGCATTTTTTTTTACTCAACTTACTACGGATATGAAAGATTTATTTTCCAAGGTTAAACTTCAACAGTATATTTTATGTTATTAAGTCGTAAAGAAGATTAAATTGCAAGAAAAAGAATGAAAGTTTATTTTTGAAGCCAAATTGCATGCGCATTTGTTGCTTTTACAAAAGTGCACCAACCATCATGTAGGAAATTTTGAGTTGCATATTTAGTCCATGGATGAAGTTAAATGATTAAGAGGGTGTTTGTTTTGGCTTATATAGTCGACTTATAGCTTATTTGGTTTGGGCTTATGTTTCATAAGCTCACTTTGGTGGTTTATTTTGAAACTTTTCGGCTTATATAACTTCATTATGACATAATAAACTTATATAAGCTGAAAAGTTTCAAAATAAGCCACGGAAAATGAGCTTATGAAACATAAGCCCAAAATCAAAGCCAGCTATATAAGCCGAAACAAACACCCCCTAAAATACCCTTTGACCAAAGGAGAAAAAAATAAGGGTATTTAGTCAATTCAGTTTAGCAAAGGACGAAACTTTGCAACTCAAAGTTTCTCACAAAGACAGCGCTTGCATTTTCAGAGAGGCAGCGACTACGTCTGCAATTTGACTAAACTCCAAGATCGATTTTTGCAATCTACTCGAAAAATATATTAAGAAGAGAAACAGCTCACTTTTGTATTTACCAAATTGTAAATAAATGAGTAACGTTTTGGTTATGCATTGCGGCAGCTTTTTTATGCTAAAATATTCAGCGGCCGCGCGACTTGTTTGAAACCTACATTTCACAACGATTTTTGAAAATATACATTTCATGGCGAGTTCGTAAATGTTACATTTGTTAGCTGTGCATTAAATGTGATTGGCAATGAGCTGTAACTTAGTTATTGTGATTGGCTAGAGATAGGCTAGCATTTATGGGTGATTATGAATCAACCAAAAATAGCTTATGAGTGCTACTATACAAGCCCTTCCTATAGTCCTCCTATAGTCAAAAAAAGTACAAGCCACCCTAAAGAAGCCCCACATACACAGATTTCTGACAATTGGCCTTCAAAGCATTTATTCAAAGCATTTAATTTTTGTTTTCTACCTTTTTTTTTTTGTTTTGTCATATGCTACAGCAAAGGGGCAGGCATCACATGACGTTCAAAGCATTTAATTTTTGTTTTGTACCTCTCTTTTTTATGGGACGTTAAAGAAAAAAGTTGTAAAAGTTATTTTGAAATAAAATAAATGGAAAAAAAATTTAATTTCGAAAAAAAAATATATATATTTTTCTAAAATAAAAAAAAAGAAAATTATTTTTCTGAAAAAATTATTTCAGAAAAAATAAATGGAAAAAAAATTTAATTTCGAATTAAAAAAAAATATTTTTCTAAAAAAAAAATTATTTTTCTAAAAAAAATTATTTCAGAAAAAAAATGGAAAAAAAATTAATTTCGAAATAAAAAAAATATTTTTCTAAAAAATATTAAAAAAAATTATTTTTCTAAAAAAAATTATTTTTCTAAAAAAATTATTTCAGAAAAAATAAATGGAAAAAAAAATTAATTTCGAAATAAAAAAAAATATTTTTCTAAAAAAATTATAAAAAAAAATTTTTTCTAAAAAAAATTATTTCAGAAAAAGTAAATGGAAAAACAAAATTTAATTTCGAAATAAAAAAAAAATGTTTTCCTAAAAAAAATTAAAAAAAAATATTTCAGAAAAAATAAATGGAAAAAAAATTTAATTTCGAAATAAAAAAAATATTTTTCTAAAAAATTTTAAAAAAATTATTTTTCTAAAAAAAGTTATTTTTCTGGTTGTTTAATGTGTTAACGTTAACGTGTTATTGTTTAAGGTGTTAATTAAATAGAAACACGTTAGACGAATACATTTTAGTTGTTTAATGTGTTAATGTTAACGTGTTATTGTTTAATGTGTTAATTAAATAGAAACACGTCAGACGAATACATTTTAGTTGTTTAATGTGTTAACGTTAACGTGTTATTGTTTAATGTGTTAATTAAATAGAAACACGTCAGACGAATACATTTTAGTTGTTTAATGTTTTAACGTTAACGTGTACAAAAAAACGTTACACAAAATAAACATTACACAAAAAAACATTACACAAAATAAACATTACACAAAAAAATAAACATTACAAAAAAAAAAAAAAAAAAAAAAAAAGTACAAATAAAAAAAAGAAAAGAAAAAGACACAAAGTAATCAGACAAAACTTTACCTTCTGACATGGTGTCAGAGAATAATCGTTCCCTAATCTAAAACCCTAAAACAGCCGCCCCTCCGGTCGCCGACTACACGCTGAAGGTTCAGAGGGCTCCCTTTAAACCTTAATCTCTGTCATTTTTCATTTTCAAATAACAAGTTATTTTCATAGATCTGTGATTATTCAACAATGTCTTCTCCTCCGCTTATCCGAATCAAAAAAAAAAAAAAAAAAAAAAAAAAAAAAAAAAAAAAAAAAAATCTCTAAATACCCCAAGGGATTGGGTCGCCCAAATATCTTGGGCGGATCTTATAAAATAATGACATGTGTCCCTATATATGGCCCCACAAAGTACTAAAATTGTACCAAGTACAACAGGTACTTTCTTGGGCGACTGGGCCCATATTTCTTGGGCGACTTGACTTTTTTGTCTTTTTTGAAAAGGTTATTAACTACATTTTGGTCCTTGTAGTTTGCTTGGTATTTCATTTTTGGTCCTTATAATTATTATTATTATTATAAAAATTCAAAAAAAATTAAAAAAGTTAGAAAAAACTTTAAAAAATTCAAAAAAACTTATAAAAATTGGAAAAATTTATAAAAATTCGAAAAAAATTAATAATAATTCGAAAAATTTATAAAAATTCGAAAAAATTTTAAAAATTTCAAAAAAAAAACTAAAAAAAATAAGAAAAATTTATAAAAATTCGAATTTTTTTTTAAAATTGGAATAAAGTTATAAAAATTCAAAAAATTTATAAAAATTCGAAAAAACTTATAAAAATTCAAAAAAATTCAAAAAACTTATAAAAATTTGAAAAAACTTATAAAAATCCGAAAAACTTATAAAAAATCGAAAAAACTTATAAAATTTTTTCGGATTTTTATAAGTTTTTTCATATTCTTATAAATTTTCGGAATTTTTATAAGTTTTTTCTAATTTTTATAAGTTTTTCGAATTTTTATAAATTTTTTGAATTTTTATAAGTTTTTTTCGAAATTTTATAAATTTTTCGAATTTTTATAAGTTTTTCCAAATTTTTATAAATTTTTTGAATTTTTATAAATTTTTTCGAATCTTTATAAGTTTTTTCGGATTTTTACAAATTTTTTGAATTTTTATAATTTTTTTTTAATTTTTATTAGTTTTTTCGAATTTTTATAAATTTTTCTAATTTTTATAAGTTTTTTTGAATTTCTATAAATTTTTTGGATTTTTATAAGTTTTTTCGAATTATTAAAAAAATTTCGAATTTTTATAAATTTTTTGAATTTTTATATGTTTTTCCAAATTTTAATAAATTTTTTCGAATCTTTATAAGTTTTTCGAATTTTTATAAATTTTTTTAATTTTTAAAATTTTTTTCGAATTTTTATAAATTTTTTGAATTTTTATAAGTTTTTTCGAATTTTTAAGATTTTTTCGAATTTTTATAAATTTTTCTAATTTTATAAGTTTTTTCAAATTTTTATAAATTTTTTGAATTTTTAAAAATTTTTTCAAATTTTTATAAATTTTTTGAATTTTATAAAATTTTCGAATTTTTATATGCTTTTTCTAATTTTAAAAAAAAAATTCGAATTTTTACAAATTTTTCGAATATTTTTAAGTTTTTTCGAATTCTCAAAATTTTTTTGAATTTTTATAAGTTTTTTCAAATTTTCATAAATTTTTTGAATTTTTATAAATTTTTTCGAATTTCTATAAATTTTTCAAATTTTTATAACCTTTTTCGAATTTTTATAAATTTTTTCGAATTTTTATAAGTTTTTTGAATTTTTATAAGTTTTTTCTAATTTTCATAAGTTTTTTTGAATTTTTATAATAGTAATAATAATCACAAGTACCAAAAATGAAATACCAAGCAAACTACAAGGACCAAAATATAGTTAATAACCATTTCAAAAAAGACAAAAAAGCCAAGTCGCCTAAGAAATATGGACCCAGTTGCCCAAAAAAGTACATGTTGTACTTGGTACCATCAGTGTTTTGAAAGGCTCGAGGCGCACTAAGGCGCAAAGGGGGTCAAAGAGCCTCGAGGCGAGGCGCACTCCAAGGCGCGGGATTCATGAATACGAGGCGCACTAAATAAATTAAGTTTTTTATAACATATATGACCATTTATGTAGCTTAAATAATACAAAATAACATTAAAATACTTAATACATGACACATATTGTCGTTATAAAGATTAAAATGGACCAGTTGTCACCTCTCAAACGGATCAACTCTTTGGCTCGATGACCTATATAGAGATTAAAATTCATATCAGACTAAATATGCTTGTTTCCTACACTTGCAGACTTACATTTAACAAAGCTCACAATTTAACTCAAAATATCAAGCAAGCAACGTATTTATACTTAAGTCATAATGCCACATTTTCATGATAATATGTAATAAAGAAAAATACTTAATGAAACAAAGTAATTTCTTAAAGAAAATTTCAATCAATAAAATAAACATAAAATCAGTTCAAATTTACAAATCATACAAATACTCACCCTATGACTTAAAAGGCCCATGTATATAACTTATAAGGCCCATGTATCTTATCTTAATATTTAGAAAAAAAGCCCAAAAACCTGTTACATCTCCGAGGCGCACCGAGGCGCAAAAAGCGCACCAAGGCGCAAAGGCGCAAAAGCCCCAAGGCGCGCGCTTTTTCTGGGATTCATGCATGTCGTGAGCCTCGATCCAAAAAAAGCCCCAAGGCTAGAGCCTCGTGCGCCTTAGCGCCTAGGCGCGCCTTAGGCGCGATTTTCACAACTTTGGGTACCATCATAGTACTTTGTGGGGCCATATATAGGGACATATGTCATTATTTTATGAGATCCGCCCAAGATATTTAGGCGACCCAATCCCTTGGGGTATTTAGAGAAAAAAAAAATTGGGGCATTTAGGGTGACACTAGTGTACTTGTGGGGCATTTAGGAAATTTTCCCTTTTATTTGTGCGTTTGAAAGCAGGAGCAAATTGGGTTTAATTTGGGAAAAGGACAAAATGAATGGACATGGGATATGTTATGAACGAGCAGTGCTGCGAACCGCCGCATTGCGGCGGGGCAGCGAGTCCTTCTTTGTATTTACAGTCGCATTCAAAAGTTGCAAAATCACACTGGTTACATAACAAAAACTTGGTACATCATGCTGCAGCAAATACCAATCTACATAACCAAAACTTGATACATGTTGTTCTTTTACAGTTGCTTTTAGTATTAAACCTTGCTGCATTATCAAACCTGAAGATCAGGAATTGCAAACGCGTCAAGTGGTGATATGTCACATTTTTGGATTGAGATACCCATGTTTTGATTCGGGTCCTTTTTCTCTTGGGCCGTGATAGTCACAAACTGGTTTTTTAAAGGCTGGCGTGGCATAATCTTGCATTTTTGGAAGACCACAGCCGCGTTACCAAAAATGAAATCAATAGTTCCAGTTACATCACATTCACGATAGAATTGACGGTTGGAATGGGGATAAAGGGTGTCTTGAAACGCGTCCAGCATCATTTTTAAATGGTTCATAATATTGTCATGTGACCTTTTACCTCAACTTCTATTTGGAGGCATCTAACCTAAGTAATGCTTTCATCTAAATTGCAACCTCACTGATTATCTAGCTGCATCGTGGAACCAAGTTTTGCAAAAACTCCAGTTTTCCTTCTTTTTTTTTTTTTTTTTTTTTTTTTTTTTTTTTTTTTTTTTTTTAATTTTCTCCTTTCTCGCCTACTATATCCTGAAATCAGAACCACACTTCACCAGATTTAATGAAATGTTTTCTCGCCTGCACACCACATGATTTTTAATTTACAGTTCGTTTAGAGTATGTATCCGCTAAACAGCAGAATAGCAACAGAAAAAATTCAAATTTACACAAACGATACACACATAAGCCATATGTATACATACATTCAAATCATTTGATCAGTTTATAAATTTAAATGAATATCAATATAACTACTGCATATGTATAACATAATTATCGAAAAGATTGAGATGTATAGCAAAGATCACAGCTGAGCATAGCAGCTGAATAACAAAGGAAGAAAACCTATCAATAAGAGATAATGACTAACTGTTGATGGTATTAGCAACGAAACCACGACTACTTCCCACCCCAACCTGGGCTGTACGATGCACGTTATAGTTAGAAGATGCAGTGGCGGGAGCCCGAAATTCAGCTGCGAAAATAATTCCAAAAGATAAACACATGTGAGAAAACGAAACGGTGGTATAACTGTAACTAAAATATCTTTAACAGACCGGCATTAGTGATAATAATTGCATCAATATTTCGTACACTCTACTATAAACAGTAGTAACAATATACATCTACATCATAACAATTCAACTATTTCGTAAATTCTACTGTAAACATTATTATTAACATAAACCTAGCCGATAATAATTCAACTATTTGCAACCAATAAACAAAACTAACAAACTTTATAACATGCAATATAAGGTACGGGTTTTAGTCATTTAAGCTAAAACTTTCACGCGCTATCACAAACCCAAATTGAATTTTTACTTTTTTCATATGCATCTGCACAACACATGCAAGATGCTGTAGTAGTCTTTGCATACGTACTTATGCTAAAGGTAACAAAGGAAACATGATATCCAGTGTGAATATCAAAAAGTCCAGCAAATAATACCATTATCAAAAAGTGTTACAAATAATACCATTATCTATTGGAAACATCAGGAAGCTTAATGGAATTCGATAACCAATATCTATTGATTTGTCAAAATTGGTGGGTCTAGAGATTGACTAATATGTTCAATATCATATTATTCTTTTTTGTCATCAAAGAGACATTCAAACTTGAATTTGTGTACTGTATTAGATACAGAACCTGACAATTTAACTAAAAGAAAACACGCTGAAAGTATCCAAATTCCACCCTATAAGGTAATCAAGAATCTCAGATAAATTCAAAAAAACATACCATCATCATTAAATAAGCTACGGCCGATCGTATTTTCAGCACTTCGCCCACCCTTTCCAGCTCCATCAAATTCCTCCTCGTCAGAAAATCCAGAATCACCCTTGCTTTCTTTAGTCTCTTAAACTTTTTACTCTCCTATAAAACATGACAACATAGACAACAATTAAACCAAGAAATATTGAGCATATAAATTGTGATTCATGTAGTTCTGAGACTCACAACTTTTGAGCGTCGGTAGGCCACATTATATTGAAGGAGCTCGTAGTCATCTTCGTCCAGAGCATAGGGCGCCTCGCCCCTCTTTTTATTTTTTAATTAGAAAGAGCGGGGCCTATAGATTATTGCCAATCAAAATAACATATTATCAAACAGATAACAATTGTCCGAGTATGTAGGGGTGCCTATTATCTGATCATCACAACTTTATATAGCATTTTTGAAACAATTGATTACTTAATTTTGGTTATTCCATATCACATAATAACCATTAAAACGTAATCCCCAACACCCCCATAGTACACGTTGTTGAAGCAAAAATAGCACTTTAACTCTTATCCAACGAATACTGAGAAAGAAAAAGGGCTTAAACATCATACCTCCTACTGAAATTGTGAGGGGCCTTGAATGCTATGAGATTGCAACATCTTTATAGCAACTTGAGTATGCCGAAGCAAACCTCTAAAAATACTTCCATAACCCCCTTCTCCAATCTTGAGTGACGGGTCAAAGTTGCGAGTGGCGTCTCTGACTTCTGAGAAGTCAAACTCAGTGTAGAACTGAGAGACACTTGAGCTTGAGGCTTCCTTTGATTGCTTAAGCAAGTCAAAAACCAAGATGTCCTGGTATAATTGCTAGCAAAAGACGGATACACATTAGAAGAAAAAAACTTGCACATGATTAAGTGAAAAAAAAACATATACCTTGATTCGGTTAGCTCAAAAATATTATACTTTTCAGAGTAAATTGCAAAAATCGTCCTTGTGGTTTGGCCAAATTGCACGTTTCGTCCTTGTGGTTTAATAAGTGCAAATATCGTCCTTATTTTGCACTGTTACGTGCACTTTTGGTCCTTCAACAGTGAAATTTGGCAAATCACAAGGACGATTTTTGCAATGATAGAGGACCAAAAATGCACGTAACAGTACAAAATAAGGACAATCTTTGCTTAGTGGATAAAGTCTTAGGTTGCTTCGCAATGAGAATATCTTCCTCGGGCCCAAGGATGAACTTGTTGCCAGACTGGCCTATGTTGACAAAAAGCACAATTACAATCTACATTTCATTTTAAAAATATTGATATATGTGAAGTATACACACGGAAACTAACCAATAAGACATAATGGCTGGCTGATCTACAATGCTTTCAACACCACCAGACGACGGTGCAATGTATGGGATCTTCAAAGAATCAACAAACTTAATGGTGGTTTCTAAATCTCCATCAACCTATAATAAACACAAAACATTAACTTCCGAAAGTAACAATTATTGTTAAGTTAAAGTAGATCAAAGAGTAGAGCTGACCTCAAAATGACTTTTGAAGGCTGGATAATAAACATGCTTAACATGTTTATTTAGCATAAAATTTTCAATATCACATTGTAGGCGCCTAAAATTACACAGATTTAATCAAGATCTTACTTTCATATGGCAACTCAAGTACCTTAGGGTATGCCTCTAAAACATCGGCCATCCTTTGTGCAGTGGAATTCTGCTGCTTACACATAGCTTCAGCCTGCAGCACCAAATTAAAATATCAAGTTTCAATTATTTGGATTTAACACTATTTACCGAAACCCTAAACCCCAAATCAGGCAAAACCGGGCTCCATTAACACTTATGACAACTGCATTACCAGCATCGCATAACTCATCGACTCCCAATTCACTAAGCACATCAACGTCACTGATGCGTGGTTTTGCGACCTTACAACAGGTTTTACCTCTCGAGGGATCTCAAGAGGCTTACAACCCCACCAGGCAGTGTACCTGACCGATGTAGTATAGTGTAGTGGCAAGTACAGGGGATTGATCGTTCTCCACAGGGAATAGTGTCGTTAGGATTGAAAAACTACTCTAATAGGTCTAAGGGTGAGGGAAGATTCTTTTTGTATTTTTATATTTTATGAAAGCAAGTAAAATCTCGGGTTTGAAAGAGTGGGCGGAATTAGTTGCTAGTCAACTAACCCAAATAACTACAAATGCAAATAAAATAAATAAATGAAAATGAAAAGAGTTGTGAAACTTATGTGGAGAGAAATGTGTTTACTTAGATTTCCTTACTCCCTAACTATATTTTACCGGTTGATTAGTGTGTATTAATTGCGTGGATGACGGGTGTATTCCTTAATACCAATCGTGGGGTGGCGTACGTACTTCCCCAACTCTACAAGCTCCTACTTCACTCCTATGTCGAGCCGTCTAAGAAGCTCCTAACATGGGATCACTAGAATTCGCTCATGCATTAAATACAACCATAAAAACCTAGTACGCATTGGTTCATGCTTCTTAAGACGTTCAAGAAAGTTACCGAATAGGAAGTTAGCCAGTTTTCTTAAGCCTAACATCGATGAACAATCATCCAATACAATTAATAACACACTAATAACCAATAATCAATAGTTAGGTTTCATTAGATCTAAGCAAACACAAGATAAATCTAGCCTAGCATGTTAATCAAAAGACAAGAACAAGATATAATCAAACAACACATAGACATATTGATTGATTAAATGAATACTTATCTTCAATTAAACATGGGAGATCCAAGGGTATGAAAACCCTTAAAAATGGCAGAAATTCGTCTTAGGGTTTCTCCTCACAAAGTTGCACACTAATGACAAAAAATTGCAAAACTATATATAGAACTTAGTAGATGACGGCGTCACGTTATAGATCTTGACGCCGTCACCTCGCCGTGTCTAGGGTTCCCGGATGGCCTTCTTGACGCCGTCCCTCTTTAGTGCTCCAAAATCCGCTCTGGCTTATCAAGGCTTGACGCCGTCAGAAATGGGCTTGACGCCGTCTCTCTTTAACTTAAACCGTGACGACCTTGATCACTTCAAAGGGTGACGCCGTCAGACTTTTCATTGCAAAACTCCCTGGCTTATCATGTGTATTTTTCATATCTACCTCTTTTGCCAAGCCATGACGCCGTCAAGAGCAATACTTGACGCCGTCAAAGGTACTTTTCCAGCCGATTTTGAGACTTTGTCGTTTTCTTCACTTTTATGCTCCAAAAACGTCCAAAATGCTTCCTTTTCCAGATTTCTTCTCCAAAGTACCTAAAATGACAAAAGGAACGATTTAGGGCAATATTTGATCAAATAAATACGATTTAGGGCTTAAATGACCCCCTAAAAGCGGTACACTTTTCGCTTCATCAAATACCCTTACACTTGAGATTTGCTTGTCCTCAAGCAAATGCGCTTTTATTCTAATCAAAATACAAGTTAGGGGTCATTTAATGCTAATATAAAAGTAATTAAAACAATTAATCATTCCACTTTAATCATAATAAGCATGGAGATTACAAACTAGCACCTCACAAGTAGTGTTTAGATACTCACATCTCTCAGGTGTCATCAAAATAAATCTCATAAATGAAAACGGATAATATCTCTCACTACCTGTCATAGCAAATAGATTACCATAGGCTTGGGAAAGGATCGAAAACCTCCTCCACTAGGCGTAAACACCTAAGATAAACTATCAAAGAGGGCTTTTACATGGGTTATAACGTGAGGTGTAGGGATATGATAAACATGGTTTTGTTGGATAAGGGATATTTTACTGGTGGCGAGTTAAAGATCTTGATTAATTACATGTACAATATGGCGTTGCTAAGCCAAGACTAGACTCGACTTAAGCTAAAAACAAAATAACAAAAACATAAAACAAACATAAAATGAAACGGGATGGTAGTCCGTATGTTTTTTCTACTTTTTTTTTATTATTATTATATTTTTTTTTTTCATACACTCTTGCCCTACCATCCAAAAATAATACATCATAGGGGCGTTGCATCCCCCTTACACTTGAACTTGTACATAACTTTACAATTAACTATTCTAATGACTCGAATTAAGATAATCAAAACACTTGGAGTACTTTTAAAATATTTAGCACATATGGGGGTAATAAATGATGTTCTTCCCCATTACTCCATTACACTAGTACTTTACCCATAAGTCCCAATCGTCCCAAAACAATATGTACAAGGATATGACTCGACTTAGCAACCATGTAATCAATTAGATAATTAACTTGGGTTTAAACAAATGTTGTCACAATAATGCACTAAAAATGAGTGCATACAAGGTAGGCTAAGGCGATTTGGGTGTACATTTAAGTGGGGTGTAAACAAATTCTTCCTTTAAGTAAAATGCTTAAAGGTCGAAACGAAAAGATAGGCTCTGAGGGGTGTTACTAGGGGTATCGTGTACTAAAAATGAGTACAACGCAAAGGGTGTTTCTGACGGCGTCAAGCCTTGATAAGCCAGAGCGGATTTTGGAGCACTAAAGAGGGACGGCGTCAAGAAGGCCATCCGGGAACCCTAGACACGGCGAGGTGACGGCGTCAAGATCTACAACGTGACGCCGTCAGACCTTAAACTCTATATATAGTTTTGAAATTTTTTGTCATTGGTGTGCAACTTTGTGAGGGGAAACCCTAAGACGAATTTCTGCCATTTTTAAGGGTTTTCATACCCTTGGATCTCCCATGTTTAATTGAAGATAAGTATTCATTTAATCAATCAATATGTCTATGTGTTGTTTGATTATATCTTGTTCTTGTCTTTTAATTAACATGCTAGGCTAGATTTATCTTGTGTTTGCTTAGATCTAATGAAACCTAACTATTGATTATTGGTTATTAGTGTGTTATTAATTGTATTGGATGATTGTTCATCGATGTTAGGCTTAAGAAAACTGGCTAACTTCCTATTCGGTAACTTGCTTGAACGTCTTAAGAAACATGAACCAATGCGTACTAGGTTTTTATGGTTGTATTTAATGCATGAGCGAATTCTAGTGATCCCATGTTAGGAGCTTCTTAGCCGGCTCGACATAGGAGTGAAGTAGGAGCTTGTAGAGTTGGGGAAGTACGTACGCCACCCCACGATTGGTATTAAGGAATACACCCGTCATCCACGCAATTAATACACACTAATCAACCGGTAAAAGATAGTTAGGGAGTAAGGAAATCTAAGTAAACACATTTCTCTCGACATAAGTTTCACGACCTTTTCATTTTCTGTTATTTTATTTTATTTGCATTTGTAGTCATTTGGGTTAGTTGACTAGCAACTAATTCCGCCCACTCTTTCAAACCCGAGATTTTACTTGATTTCATAAAATATAAAAATACAAAAAGAATCTTCCCTCACCATTAGACCTATTAGAGTAGTTTTTCAATCCTAACGACACTATTCCCTATGGAGAACGATCAATCCCCCGTACTTATCACTACACTATACTACATCGGTCAGGTACACTGCCTGGTGGGGTTATATTTTTTCATACACTCTTGCCCTACAATCCAAAAATAATACATCATAAGGGCGTTGCATCCCCCTTACACTTGAACTTTTACATAACTTTACAATTAACTATTCTAATGACTCGAATTAAGATAATCGAAACACTTGGAGTACTTTTAAAATATTTAGCACATATGGGGGTAATAAATGATGTTCTTCCCCATTACTCCATTACACTAGTACTTTACCCATAAGTCCCAATCGTCCTAAAACAATATGTACAAGGATATGACTCGACTTAGGAACCATGTAATCAATTAGATAATTAACTTGGGTTTAAACAAATGTTGTCACAACAATGCACTAAAAATGAGTGCATACAAGGTAGGCTAAGGCGATTTGGGTGTACATTTAAGTGGGGTGTAAACAAATTCTTCCTTTAAGTAAAATGCTTAAAGGTCGAAACGAAAAGATAGGCTCTGAGGGGTGTTACTAGGGGTATCGTGTACTAAAAATGAGTACAACGCAAAGGGTGTGGGAGAATTACTTGACCAATGTAGCCAATGTAATTATAACAAAAACACAGGTGTAAAACAATGGGTTAATCCTAATGCCTCTTATCATGTAGTAAATCTAACTACACGAATGTAGTCTCACTTGTGGCCTCGGAATGGTCCTAACGCAAGTTCTAGAATTTAAGTGCTACCGGTACACACATCATAGCATAAATGCTTTTCCTACCAATTCTAGGGGCGAACCTCACATATTTGGGGGTGGAAAATTTTTTAGTGGTACGGTTTTTGTGCTAGTCATATAACTCCTATCCATGAGACGCTCATTAAGATCAAAGTTTTACTCCTAAATGTTGTAAAAAAATTTAAATTTGGCACTAAAATTGCCCTAACAGGTATTTCTCTCAGTTTTATTACACATCTACCATTAAACAAACAAAAAATCAAGTGCAATTGTATTCTCTAAAGTATCGTATTTTACCCCCCCTTACACTTAAGATAAACATTGTCCCCAATGTTCAAATAACAAGATGTAAAAGTAAATAAGGTAAACGAATGAAATCAAATACTCCCCTGATTCGCTTGGTGGATAAAGAGGTAACATGGTTAGATCTTCTTCCAAGAGAATGTAGAAGCTCCAAAACTAAAGCATCGCCATAAGCTTGATTCCACATACATTTCCTTGTCCAAAATAACCTGTTAAACCTGAGAAAACAAACACGAAAACCTGCATAACATCGGCGGGATAAATCTATATATAAGGATATAATGCTTGTGGAATGATTATTTTGCAGATTCCTGGAGTTTATAAGTTAGAGATTTAATAAAAACTTTTTATGAAAACAAAACTTTCAAAAATTTCTGAAAATTAAAACCTGACGCCGTCAGGTTGTAAATCCTGACGCCGTCAGAAATGATCTGACAGAATTTTCATGTTAAGTTTCCAGAAAATTTCTGGAAAAAACCTATACCTTACTTCCTGGAATTCCTGCAAAACATCACTATGACTCGATACAAGCATTTGACTCAAACAAATACTAATATGTATGTTAATTTATTATTATTATGATTCATGTTCATTTGTTCTAATAAACCGATTTGGATTTCCCTTACACTTATCTTTTGCAAAATACCTTTATATGTAGTTAAGACGAAGTTAAAAACAAGATAAAGCATTTTCACAATTTACTTTTGAGCATGAATCAATAATAATAAAAATTAAACACACATACGGAAACAAATAAAATCAAACAAACAAATAAATAAACACACAAAGCAAATAAAGCTTGGGTTGCCTCCCAAGAAGCGCTTGTTTTTGTTCGAGTCACGAGCCTGACTCTACCCTTATTTAACAGAAATAGGAGAGGTTTTCCCTACACTTAGGATTAAGTGCGGGTGAAAGTAGCGATACACACCCTTAGGGTGGAAATATGCCACGTGAGGTGAATGGGGTGAGTGAATGGCTTCCTTCATCCTAAAACAGCCCGGATAATAAGGGTTGATGGGTGGGTCGATTCCTCTTTTGTCTCCTAGATGTAAATCTAAGGATGGAAAGTTGTGTAAAGGTTGAGGTTCCGGTTCATCAACACTAGGAAATTCCCTGGAACTAAGAGTAAGGTTATCACTATAAGTATTCAAACCTATATCCTCTAGTGGTGCTTGGTCCAAGGGTTCTACCTCCATTGGGATTCCTAAAGTTTCTTCTACTTCTTCCGGGTAAGTCACGGGCGGTGTGTGTGCCTCAAGTGATGGTAGGACTTGTGGGGTACTTTGTGGGCTTGGATTATCCACCTCATCCTCCATTTTATCTAGATTACCTATGTGTTTGTTTTGTACTATGATGTTACATGACATCTACTTAGGTATCCCAAAATAGTCATCCCCAGACAAACTTGTTTCATAATCCTTGGAATTTGTGGTCAATTGACTTGTACCAACGTTTGTTGGGTTGTCTACTCTATAATAATATTGGGCACAATCTTCTATGGTATCCTATGCTTCTTCAGCATTTAATTCCCTAAAGTCCCAATTGGCAAAATCGTTAATACACATTTGGTCATATCGGTCGACACGATCGTAAAAGATTTGGGTTAGGGATGCTAAATCGAAGCTATGATGAGGGACTATTCGGAGTAAGTTTTTAAAACGAGTCCATGCATCATATATGGGTTCATCTTGATATTGGTTGAACATCAAGATGTCATTAGGGGCAAATGGATTTCGTGGTCGGTAGTATGGTGGGTTCGCGTACTCCATATTGGTGAACGGAAGAGTCAATGGAAAGGTTTTTACGAACAAAGACACAAAGAAAAGATAGACTACGAGAAAGCTACAAAATAAAAAGAAAAAATCTCACTTGATAGGAATCTTGTGAGTAGACCTAATAAAAATAAAATTTCAACCTAAGCAATAACTACTCCCCGGCAGCGGCGCCAATAACTTGATGCGTGGTTTTGCGACCTTACAACAGGTTTTACCTCTCGAGGGATCTCAAGAGGCTTACAACCCCACCAGGCAGTGTACCTGACCGATGTAGTATAGTGTAGTGGCAAGTACGGGGGATTGATCGTTCTCCACAGGGAATAGTGTCGTTAGGATTGAAAAACTACTCTAATAGGTCTAAGGGTGAGGGAAGATTCTTTTTGTATTTTTATATTTTATGAAAGCAAGTAAAATCTCGGGTTTGAAAGAGTGGGCGGAATTAGTTGCTAGTCAACTAACCCAAATAACTACAAATGCAAATAAAATAAATAAATGAAAATGAAAAGAGTTGTGAAACTTATGTGGAGAGAAATGTGTTTACTTAGATTTCCTTACTCCCTAACTATCTTTTACCGGTTGATTAGTGTGTATTAATTGCGTGGATGAAGGGTGTATTCCTTAATACCAATCGTGGGGTGGCGTACGTACTTCCCTAACTCTACAAGCTCCTACTTCACTCCTATGTCGAGCCGGCTAAGAAGCTCCTAACATGGGATTACTAGAATTCGCTCATGCATTAAATACAACCATAAAAACCTAGTACGCATTGGTTCATGCTTCTTAAGACGTTCAAGCAAGTTACCGAATAGGAAGTTAGCCAGTTTTCTTAAGCCTAACATCGATGAACAATCATCCAATACAATTAATAACACACTAATAACCAATAATCAATAGTTAGGTTTCATTAGATCTAAGCAAACACAAGATAAATCTAGCCTAGCATGTTAATCAAAAGACAAGAACAAGATATAATCAAACAACACATAGACATATTGATTGATTAAATGATAACTTATCTTCAATTAAACATGGGAGATCCAAGGGTATGAAAACCCTTAAAAATGGCAGAAATTCGTCTTAGGGTTTCTCCTCACAAAGTTGCACACTAATGAAAAAAAATTGCAAAACTATATATAGAACTTAGTAGATGACGGCGTCACGTTATAGATCTTGACGCCGTCACCTCGCCGTGTCTAGGGTTCCCGGATGGCCTTCTTGACGCCGTCCCTCTTTAGTGCTCCAAAATCCGCTCTGGCTTATCAAGGCTTGACGCCGTCAGAAATGGGCTTGACGCCGTCCCTCTTTAACTTAAACCGTGACGACCTTGATCACTTCAAAGGGTGACGCCGTCAGACTTTTCATTGCAAAACTCCCTGGCTTATCATGTGTATTTTTCATATCCTCCTCTTTTGCCAAGCCATGACGCCGTCAAGAGCAATACTTGACGCCGTCAAAGGTACTTTTCCAGCCGATTTTGAGACTTTGTCATTTTCTTCACTTTTATGCTCCAAAAACGTCCAAAATGCTTCCTTTTCCAGATTTCTTCTCCAAAGTATCTAAAATGACAAAAGGAACGATTTAGGGCAATATTTGATCAAATAAATACGATTTAGGGCTTAAATGACCCCCTAAAAGCGGTACACTTTTCGCTTCATCAGTCACATTCCATCACACCAGCATCATTAGTTGCCTCATGCCGAATGAGGCCAGCCCCAAAATCCAACAACATTGGGCCTCGATCCACATCTGATTACACTGTTATAAACAAACAAATTCTCATAAATGTATGGCAATAACGCTATAAACACATCTAAAGTTAGTTCAGAAACCAACCATCAGAAATGTCGTTGCTTGATGTACCAATATTCGCACCCCCAGCTGTATGTGCACTAAAAGCAGGTGCGCCACCCCGTGTAAGAGGACCCGAAGAAACAGTGTCAAGAGGCACCGAAATTACACCCGCAACTGCCTGAACCTGATATGTATGCACAGATAACAGTCATTAAATATGTAAAAACTCATTAACAGCTACATATCTATCGCAATGCATCCGAACTCGTAAGTACCAAATCTTCAATAATAACCTTAGATTATTATTGCTATTAAATCGGAAAAAAAAACTAAGTCTCTACTATATGAAGAATTCAATCATCCACAAATATCAAAGGTAAAAACCTAACAACAATATTATCATATATACAAATCGAAGTTCAACACGAACATCAAGAAAACATCAACAAACAACTAAGCAAAAAAAAAAAAAAAAAAAAAAAAAAAAAAAACACACATATAGCAGGCACAGAACAACACATACAACATAATCAAGAAACTCACACATAGCCGGTTTTACCTACGACGGAGATAGCTTCGGTGGAGGGTTAATTAAAATTACAAAGGGTTAACTTCATCGATTAACATCTAAAGATAACAAACACACCAAATCAAAAATCAACCCACCAACAACAAAGCAGTAAAAATGAAGATGAACAAATAATCTCAAAGCACAAAAAAACACCTGTAACAATCAAACCCTAAATCTGACCATGTGTAGGTTTGATGACATTCGAGAAGATGTAGGCGATTCTAATCAAGCCCTATGTATGGCTTTGATGACATCGGAGAGTATAACAACCATATTTTCACAGCAAATATACGAATCACAGATTCAATAAAGTTCGAGAGATAGAGAGAGAGAGAGAGAGAGAGAGGAGGTTTGATTATCTGGGAGGATGAAGAATATTCCTGAAATATGTATAACAACTATTAAAACGGGTTAAAAGAAGCGGTAAAACAAACGGAAGGGAAAAAGCGGGAGCCCACAACCCAACAGTGAGCCCAACACTGTTATGTCAACTGTAGCAAAAAGTTGACGCTCCATTATATATTGTATAATGAATGGAATGATGATAATGAGTGGGAATAAGAAGGTGTTTGAAAAAAAGACAGATGTTTTCTAGGAAAAACACGCCCCGTTTATTTGAAGATTTTTTGGGGATTGAAGTTTTAGAACCAACTTTCATTTTTTTAAGAGTTTTCTAAAGTTATAGTTATTTAATTGTTTGTTTTTTTTATGTCGAATCTAGGGTTCTTATTCCCGAGACGACTTTTGTTGGTGTCGAATCAAGGGTTCTTATTCCCGAGATGACTTTTGTTGGTGTCGAATCTAGGGTTCTTATTCCCGAGACGACTATTTGGGATACTTTGGTTTATCCTTTGGATACTTTGGGTTATCCCGTTTCATTTTGGTTTATTGTTTTATTTTTGCTTTCTTGGTTTTCTTCTTCAGTCCGAGCTTTCGTGATTTCGTCGCTCGATCTGCGGGGAAGTGTTAGCTGTGCATTAAATGTGATTGGCAATGAGCTGTAACTTAGTTATTGTGATTGGCTAGAGATAGGCTAGCTTTTATGGGTGATTAACAATCAACCCAAAATAGCTTATATGTATCACCTATATATGTAGTCCTATGATATACTAACCCCCCCCCCCCCCCATGATGTCAAATCAAGGGGGTGGTTGGGCACTATTTTGGTCAAAGATTGCTTTTTTAGGATAGTATATGACAGCTTTTTGTCAGTTTCTATTTCGTATTTCTGACAGTTTTATAGTTTTTGTCAGTTTCTGTTCCGTATTTATATTCCACACTTTCAGGTTTATAGCTTTTTGATATAAACAAAATTATTAAAAAAAAAAAAAAAAAAAAAAAAAAAAAAAAAAAATCTGAAAAAAAGAGGGGGGGGGGGGGGGGTGGGGATAAGCTAGGCCATATCTCTTGATATCAATCAGACAACACTTTAAAAAAATAAGATGGTTATTTATTGTTGGAATACTAACCAAAAGCGAAACATTTATACTAACAATGGATCTGTACAAAGTACAAACTATAACACGATTTCAAATATAAAACATTTTGAAAGAAAAAAAAGTCATATACTCATATAGTTCATTTCCAAACATTAAAACATATATTCCGAATGTGTATAAAGTTTTATGTTGCATATATGTTGGTAATCAAAGACAAAACAAACAAAATCGACAAACGAAGTGAAAGTTTTATTCAAGATTATCAAAGAAATACATAACCAAATTTAAAGGTATAAGTGCAAAATTCAAATTCAAATGTACAAATAAAACAAACGAGAATGGCGACGACGCCCGCGTTGCGGGCTTGCCTGTTTTTCGGCTAAGGTTTTTAACGGCTGAAAAAGTAATGAAAATAACCGTGAAATGGTTGAATTTGCCAGCGGTGTAAATTTAGGCATACTCTAAACACACCAACATGACCTTATAGAATCAACTGCTACTTAATTAATCATATACAGAGAAAAGAAATAGCATAAAAGAACAGAAACGTGTCATTAACAACCAAATGTTAATTATTTTCATCAACTTTAAGTTAACAGTATGGGTTTAAATTAAAATTTAGTATGTTACCGGGTTCTGCAGCTTAGAAGTGGGGGGGGGGGTGGAGGGAATATTCGATCATGCGCCAAAAGCGTTTCCTTCCCTTCTTGCTCTTGAATGAGAAAGAGCTGCATAGAGCAATTACTTTTCCATTGTCATCCTTAATCTCAAAAATGCTACCATTTGCTTGCCAACACCCTAAATTATCCCCTACTATTCTAAGGAACTTCTTCGTTTTTAAATCCCTGTATCACCGAGTGAAAAACAGATTGCAGTCTTCGTATGATGTGGTACATTTCCTGCATAATAGCCAAAATCAGAATAAACAAATATTAAAATTCATAACATTTGTAATCTGAATTCATTGTTAAAACATAAAGTTACTATAAACTCATAATCATAATATCACACATCTTATTAGTAATTAGATATAAAACAATAAAATACCACTGTTGTTTGAGTTACAAATTATTCTTTCTCTTATCAATAATATTGCTGAACTAGATTGAATGGTACTTACTTGTCAATGACTCTGGAGTTTTAGAGTAGATATTAACAACATAAACCAAATCTCGTAAAGGTATACCTTTACTAAGATCTAAAAGCTTTTTTATCCCTGCAAGTTAAAAAGAGAGTGTAAAAACCAACGGAAACAACCTCAACAACAATTTAGCAAACCCAAAAAACATTATACAAACCTTCTCCAGATGCTTCAGATCCTTTTTTTTTTTTTTGATCAGATTTTGCTTTTACAGTGTGAGAGGTTTAGTTTAGCAGGCAATTTTTGATTGGCACGTAGTTTGAGAAAGAAGCTTCTCAACGTACTTCATATTGAAAGTCACGTGCATATTGTACCCAATATGAGCTCCCAGCCACACGTTTCATGTGTTTAGGTAGACAAACCATAAAATGTATAAAAAATGTATTAGCTGGGCCACATAATTACAGAAGGCAACAAATAAAATTCCTGTGTTTAGGTAAACAAATTCCTGTGTTTAGGTAGAGAAAGGACAAAGCCTTGAATTATATAAAAATGGGCCATTGTATAACTCCCAAGCAGGCCAAGGAAGTGGACTTAACTGCAGGGCCCATTTTGTTTTGGCGGGAAAACGAAAAGGCGGGAAAAAAGGCTGCAAAAACGGTGTCGTTCTGCCTTGTAATTAAACATAGATATAATGCCAATGATCCCTTTAACTTATTGCCAATTTCTAAACTGACTCGAATTATGATACATACGAAAACTAAAACCAAATTTAGCAATTTCCTTTAGAGTTTAAGTCTAACAATATCCACAGCGACTTGAACTCCTCCGCTTGTTCCAACTAAATTCAAAACTACAAACGCTAAAGATGCTAGCCTAATTCAAACAAGCGATCGGTTCCAAAACAAACACCGACTTCAAAAAGAACAATCAAACGTTAACCGACAAATTCAGAACGGTCAACCAATAAACAAAACGGCTCAAACAATTTTTTATAAAGCTAATCAAATCCATGCAACCAAATTCAAAAGCCCAACGAACGAAGATCCAAAATTTTCTAAACTAACAAATTTTCAACGATCGAACAAAATCCAAACGACCTAATAATAATTAAGTCTTCAATCACCGGACTGATCTTCAAATTCCAAATATCAAGGTCAAGTTCTAATGACCCACTTATTTGATAAATATTACGATCTAACTTCAAACTTATTATCTAAGTATCGAACAAATACAAGTTAATAAATAACTTGACGAACGAGATCTTATAATTCAAACGCCTCAAATATGATACGAATAATAATTCTAATGATCTACTTATACGATAAAAATTACGATCCAAATTCGAAAAATGTATTTATTAGTTTCTTTTAAGTTCATTATTACAAAATGTTCATCGGTTTATTATTTTCTAATTTTTGTTTATCAATATTTGTTCATCAGTTACCGTCTGAATTGAATACTCATCATGTTTATCATGGTTCATAAATACTCCACACAACATGTTTATCAATGATCCGCCGTAATCCAATTTGAAAAGACACGTGTCATCATGTGATGACCTTTTAAATTTTGAATAAGCTAGAGAGCTAACTTTTCATTTGATTTCCGACTTATAATGACTTATATAATGAATAAATCATTGACATTCTTACACTCACACTTTCGATGTGTAACCATCTTTTTTTTTTTTTTTTTTTTTTTTTTTTTTTTTTCTTTTTTTCTTTTATAAATTTAGTGAATATATATCAATAATAAGACATAATATTTAACTATCTCCCATATAATAATAGATTACCAAAAAAGTGAAAATAAAAATAAAAATAATAATAAATAAAAAAATTGGAGCAATTGAAATTGGATCAATGAGAGTGCTCAATTTTGCCGCATATAAGAAATGGAATCATTTCATTGGCCAATAAAAAGTCAAAGCTAAAACAATTTGGTCAAATTCATCTAAATTTCATCCGGCAAAACTATGTCTAAAAACACATATGTCAATTTTTTAAAAAGAAAACAAAAAAGAGGAGAGGGTAGTTATTAAGACTTTATTTGTTAAATTTTAAATAAATTATATGAACTTAAGTAAACTTATCACATTTCATGTTTTTTTTATAGCTTTATTAATTTAATAAATATCAAGAAAAATATTTTTTAAGAGTCATTATGTGCTATTTAAACGAATAATGTTTAAAACATGATATCAATACAGTAAAACCTCTATAAATTAATACTCGATAAGTTAATAAACTCGATAAAATTAATAATTTGTCCAGTCCCAAATTGAGATCAGTACAAATTTGGACCACAATCGATAAAATAATAAGATAATACTTTTTATTGAAACCCCATTGTAAATGTATTGGTCCCAACGAAATTATAAATTAATAATTACTAAAAAAGTCCATATATATATATATATATATGTGATAATTTATTTTTCAAATATCTAATTACTATACATTGTAATTTATTTTTCATCTCTAACTAACAATGTAACTTGTACATATTGGATCTTGTTTTTCTAATTTATTTTCATTTATAACTAGTATACATTGTAATTTATTTTTCATCTCTAACTAGTATACATTGGAACTTGTTTTACTAATTTATTTTTTTTCTCTAACTAGTATATATTGTAATTAGTACATATTCGACTTGAAAATTTAAAGATCATACGTAAAACATCTTTAAATTAATAAATTATTAATTTATCGATATAATAATATCTTGCTAAATTAATAAAATATCCCGGACCCAACACTATTAATTTATAGAGGTTTTACTGTAGTTTAATTTAAACAATATCAACTTCAACATTGTACAAAATATTAGTGCTGCAAAAAAAGGTCTACAAGGCCGATTAGGTGCTACAAGGCCACCGACCTTGCCGATTTATGTAACTGGGTCAAACAAATAGGTCAACTGTGGTCAACGGCGATCAACGGTGGTCAAACTTTTCGAAAACCTATAAATCTTGCCGGAAGTACCCAAAACTCACTGTAAACTTATTTTGATCACTTATAGTAACTGTTTAAGTCTATTACAAGTTGTTTTTTAGAAAATACCTTGCCGGAAATACCTAAAACTCACCGGAAATACACAAAACTTGCCGAAAATAACTAAAATTTGTCAGTAATGCCAATCCGATTAATCCCGCCTAGACCGATTACAAGCTACAAGGTGGTCGACCGCCCGACTACTGATTCGCGATTTTTGCAACCTTGCAAAATATTAATTGATTTTAATACATAATGAAAAACTTATGTAAAACCTGCACATACACAGGTATTATAACTATATAAGTATAAAAGATTTACATAATTTTATACAAAAGTGTTATTTAACAACTTCGTATATGCACCCGAACAAACTTACTATGCCAAAATAGAAATTTACGTTCATAACTAATTGTATTATTAAATTTTGATAATACACAATTTGTATACACAAATAATTAAAATATAAATATATTGTTAGTTATATCAGAACACCTAAATTAAGTAACATTTATGCTAAAATCTGGTGCGTTCAGGAGGTATATAACTATCGCCATTAAAGTTAACGTATTAATGTTTGTTGGCACATTTTTTTTTTTTTTTTTTGAAAGGTGAATTTCGTTGGAAAACTTCGTGTCGTGATTCGACAGCGCGATGTCTAGCTTACGTTGTCTTAACCGGATCCGCGCTAGAGAGCTCCCTCGAAGTAGGAAAGCCTATTCAAATACCCGATGGGGGGAAAAACCCCCTACTAATCCGTCTGAAGGCACGACGATTAATAGGGGTAAACCCTGCCCCCTCAGACTTGAACCTGGGTAAACCCAAGCCAAGCCCTCATAGAGAGACTTCCTAATATCTCAAAGTTGGCATTAGTGGGATTTGAACTTGAGACCTAACACTACAAAAAAATGAAACGTTTGGCACGATAATGTGGTGCCAAACTACAAAGAAAAGTCGAGACAAACCCTTTGTCTCGACAATGTCGACCCTTATCTGTCGTGCCAAAGATTCCGTACCAAACAGATTTGTCTCGACAAAAATCCATAGGTTTGGGTCGACAAAACAAAAGGGGCCCACAAACCAGTCAACTTTGGAAATTAATTTTGGGTCGACAATCTCGTGCCAAAACTTTTTTTATTTTATTAAATCTTTTATTTAATTATGCAAAATAAATTAACTTTGGGTCGACAATGTCGTGCCAAAGTATTTTTCTTTTTTATAAATCAGTTATTTTAATTGCAAAAAATAAATTATAAAATAAACTTTGGCACGATATTGTCGTGCCAAAGTTTAAATTATTAAAAAAGTTAGTAAAGTTTGGCACGACATTGTCGTGCCAAACTTAATAACACACGCACTGCTCATGTGCCATTTCAGCAAATTGGGTCGATGACATCTTTGTACTTTGGGTCGACAATGTTGTGAGGACCTCTTGTTTGATACACGGTTAAGGTGGTTAAACCTTGTGTCTTTGTGTATAAGATATATTGAGTTAATATGATTAAGTACGCGAAATTTACTTAACCACACTTAGAAGGTTATGTATGTTATGGAAATGGAAGAATTATATTTGTTACTTAACAATGAACAAAGAAAGTATTTCACTAAACGATTCAATATTATTCCAAATAATACGAGTGATCTTGTGTTTTTCACTAGGGTTACAAAAACCTTGAATCTTATACTTCTAGATTTGTAATATGTTATTTTTGTTTGTTCTATGTCTTAACAGATATTCACACACATATTCACTAGACTAAGATCTCTTTTATAGTTGCAAAAGATCTTTACAAATTGCTTAAAAGTCTTGACCGACTTACTTGTTTAACTTATTCATATTGGTGTCAGTACATAAGATACAACATGTATCTATGTATACAACTTGTTAACTAAGCACATGGAGTAAGATATTATCTACCGTATATGTTTGACCAAAATACAATAAATATCTTTTCGATCTTATCCTATGAGTCACTGATCAGCAGTACCTTCAACTTGAACTAGCAGTACCTTGATGTACTAGCAGTACCTTGATCATGAACTAGCAGTACCTTGATGTACTAGCAGTACCTTGATGTACTAGCAGTACCTTTGACTTAGAGTAATTTCTAATACTCTAACTTCAGAATATTTAATTCCCAACAATCCTCCCCTAAACATGTGAATTAATTCAAACATGTTTTCTAAATTAAATGAGGACTTGTGAAGATCTTTCAAACACTTCATGAATCTGAACTATTCTTCTTATTCTGAACTCATCTGCCTTGTTCTTCTTTGACTTCAGCAATATCAAAACATTGTACCGAAAGATGGTGCAATTTCCTTGGATGGAGGAATTGTAAGAGGCAATGATTTCAACAAGTGAAATCATCTATCAGCATGCCTTTGCAAGTGATAAACAAACATAATGAACTGAAATTGAATCTTTCCTTCGTTTGATCTAGATAGAACTTTCTCTTTTAGAAATGCTTCATCCCTTCTAGATATTTGATCTGTTCTAATCATTTTCAACCTCTACATCATCATCTTGTATGCTCTTGTCTTCTCCTTCCATATATTGGTTTATTCTTCCTTTTCTGGGCAATTATTTCCTTCTCTGAGATTATAACCTCCCCTGAAGTAAATAACTTTAATTTCCTCCCCTTGTTTGGAAGATCTCACTATGTACCTTTGACTGATCCATCAATGTGAACTTGTTGTCAGACAATATTGTACATGAAGCCATCAATTCATTAAAAGTTTAAGTTGCTGTCCTCATCACTTCTAGGTGTGTTAACTCCTATGAGAGGTGAATCAGTGGACATTTTGATTCATAGTCCATCAATGAATGGTTTTTCTGAATCCTTGAAAATCCTTTTAAGAAATCATTTAACTTAGTAGTATGTTTATGATTTTTAGAATTGAAAAATCATACTACATTCAACCATTTTGAAAGAATCAAGTGTGTAACAGACACCTAATCAAAATTTCGGTTTAAAAATAACCTCTGGTTGTGTGAGAACCAATGTATTTCAGTTATCACTAACTGCCTGTGAAAAGATAAATCTATTCAAAAGATTTTCTTGACAGGGTTTCCAGCTCATAGTAATTGTTACCTCCAACACAAGTGTTAGATTCACTTTTACTAGCTGTTATTTCTATCAGATGTCCTTAGACTAACTCATTATACTTGAAAGTATAAAATGATAGAAAGTGAGTTGTATCAGTTACTATCTGATCAACTAAGTCATCAATTCAATTGTGAAATATCATAACTAGATTTCAAGAAAGAAGTTTTAAGGAGGTTTAATTCCTAAACTCAGTCCATCATAAATCTACTATGGTCAGCAATTTGATAAGAATTCTGCTGTTCCCATTTCACTTGAAATATCCTTTGTGTTCACATATTCATACCTGAAATAGTTAGTCTAAAACCAAAAGAACAATGTACAAAGTACTTGTCTTGTATTAGAATAATCATAAAACCAAATGTATGAATAACACAATTCAAATTTTGATATAGCAGTACCTTATAAATCCAGCAGTACTTTCAAAATTTTATGTACAAAAACACATCATATTGAAAATTTAAAGATTAAGCATTCCAATACTTGCTATCAAGTACTGAAACCTTGAAACATCAAAAGCTTTTGTTAGCAGATCTGCAAAATTATGCTCTGAAGCAATTTTAAGAACCTGAATTAATCTTTTCTCATTGCAGTCTCTTATAAAGTGATGTCTAATTTCAATGTGTTTTGTTTTAGAGTGTTGTACAGGATTTTTAATAATACAAATTGTACTACTATTATCAATATAAATAACAGTGTTTAAGAAATTGTACCCATAATCAAGAAGTTGGTTTTGAAGCCATAGAACTTGACTAGAGCAACTTGCAGCAGCTATATATTCAGCTTCAGTTGTTGAATTTGCCACACTTGTTTGCTTCTTACACTGCCATGAGACAAGTCTACACCCAAGGAATTGACATCCTCCAGTTGTTGACTTTCTGTCCAAGCTAGCACCAGCATAATCACTATCCGAATATGCTACCAAATCAAAAGGAGATTCTCTAGAATACCATATACCCAACCTTGGTTGACCTTTGAGATATCTAAAAATTCTCTTGACTGCAGTTAAATGAGAAACCTTTGGAGTAACTTGAAATCTTGCACATACACAAACAGGAAACATGATATCAGGTCTAGATGATGTAAGATACATCAAGGAGCCTATCATAGATCTGTAACTGTGTACATCTACATTTTCTCCATCTTCATCTTTCAGAAGGTGCTTCTCTGAGTCCATTGGTGTGCTTGCTATTTTTGAATCAGCAAATTGAAATTTTCTAAGTATCTCTGCAACATATTTGTCTTGACTAATAAATATGCCTTCAGATGATTGCTTAACTTGCAAACCCAAAAAGAATGTAAGTTCTCCCATAGAACTCATTTGAAACTTATCTTTCATAAGCTTCTCAAATTCTAAACACATTTCCTTCCTTGTAGATCAAAAGATAATGTCATCCACATACACCTGTACTAACAGAAGATCCTTCTTGTGTTGTTTGATGAAAAGTGTCTGATCAATCTTTCCTCTTTGAAATCCATTTTCTAATAAGTAGGAAGCAAGTGTTGCATACCAAGCTCTTGGTGCCTGATGAAGGCCATAGAGAGCTTTCACTACTCTGTACACTTTGTTTGGATGTAATGGATCAATGAAACCAGGAGGTTGTGAAACATACACCTCTCTTTCAATTTCACCATATAAAAATGCGCTTTTGACATCCATTTGATAGACTGTGAAGCCTAAAAATGAAGCATAAGCTAGAAACAGCCTAATTGCCTCAATCCTTGCTACTGGAGCATAAACTTCATCATAATCTATTCCTTCTTCTTGTGTGTACCCTTGTGCTACTAGTCTAGCCTTATTTTTGATCACAATTCCTCTTTCATCCCTTTTGTTCTTAAAAACCCATCTAGTGCCAATTAGCTTCTCACCTGTAGGTAAATCAGCTAGCACCCAAACCTTTTAAATCTTGAACTGAAGAAGCTCTTCTTGCATAGCCTCTACCCAGCTTGAATCATCTAGGGCTGTAAGAATATTCTTTGGTTCCTTTTGAGAGAGAAAACATACAAATAAACATGAGTTTGAAAGTTCATGTTGTTTTGAAGCATAAAGGGCATCAAGAACCCCTTTTTGGTCTGAAGAGACTAGTTGTCTTCTTGTCTTCACACCAGATTGTATATCTCCTATCACATTATCAAGGGAATGAACTTTGTGAATTTTTGTGTGTGGTGTAGTGGGAACATGATACGATGATGAAAGATTAGTCAAATCCACTTCATCTTCTTGGAACTCTGCATCTTTTGAGTGTGAAGGACCAGCAGTACCTTCAACTGAACTAACAGTTCCTTCAAATGAACTACCAGTACCTTGCTCTGTCTCAGCAGTACTTTCAATATTCAACATATTGAGTTGTTCCTCTGTTCCAACATCTTTTCTTTGAGCCTCAACATCTTCTTTGGCTTTACCAGAAGAAGATTCATCATTGTTTGAAGCTAAATCCACACTGGTACTTGACCACAATGGCATAATGACATCAGATTGATCTTTATCTAACTCCACCTCATTTGTTGCTTGTGAACCTGAAAAATTATTAGTTTCTGCAACAACAGGTAAATAATTCATAGAGTTTGTTAGATAATCAAGATCAAATATCCATTTGGGTCCTTGACCTACTACATTGGATTTGTTTTCCTGAAACTCCACATGTAGTTCTTCCTGAACTTTCTCAGTTCTTAAGTTGTAAACTCTAAAAGCTTTGCTAACAAGAGAATATCCAACTAAGAAACCTTCATCTGCTTTACCATCGAATTTTCCTAAATGGTCTAAGGTATTGAGAATTGTCACATGACATCCAAAAGGTCTAAGAAATCCTATTGCAGGAGTTCTACCATTAAAGAGTTCATATGATGTCTTATTGTGAGGCTGCACAACTAAAACTCTATTTTGAACATAGCAAGCAGTGTTAATTGCCTCTGCCCAAAAGATTATAGGTAGCTTGGAATCAGCTAACATTGTTCTAGCAGCTTCAATTAGTGTTCTATTCTTTCTTTCAACCACTCCATTCTGTTGTGGTGTTCTAGCAACACTATATTCTCTCCTAATACCTTTTTCTTTGCAGAAATCATCCATAACTCTATTTCTAAATTCTGTCCCATTATCACTCCTAATGACTTTTACTTTCTTGCTTACTTGGTTTTCTATCAGTGTAATGAATTCCTTAAGGATGCTTGATGTCTCATCCTTAGAGGCTAAAAAGAAAACCCATGTAAATCTGCTATAGTCATCAGTTATAACAAGACAATATTTTTTATGTTGTATACTCCTTACTGAAACTGGTCCAAATAAGTCCATATGCAGCATAAACAATGACTGATTGATAGAGTTAAAAATTTTGGGCTTACAAGTGGCTTTGTGTTGTTTGCCTTTTAGACAAGCAATGCATGTTTGATCATTTTCAAATCTTTTGTGAGGTAAACCTCTTACCAAACCATTCTTAACAATTTTATTTATGGTTTTGAAATTAATATGACCAAGCCTTCTATGCCATAACATTGATTCATCCAATGTGGCCTTTGATACAAGACAAGTTAAATCCTTTTTAGGAATGATGTTCTTCATATCAACACTATACATGTTGGCCTTTCTAGGAATTCTAAGAAGTACTTGATTTTCATCAGGCATCTTAAAATCCTTAGATAGAACAAAACATTCAGTGTCAGTAAAAAGTACATTATTCTTTTTGTCACAGATTTGTGAAACACTAAAAAGATTATACTTTAACTCTTGTACATAGTACACATTTTCAAAATCTAAATTTCCGGTTTTAATAGTACCTTTACCAGAAATTTTGCCACGAAAACCACCTCCAAAGGTAACATATCCTCCATTGAATTTTTGAAAGTCTAAAAGATAAGACATGTTGCCTGTCATGTGATTGGAACATCCACTATCTGAGTATCCTTGATCTTGATGATCAATAGAATGTTCCTGCACACAAATAAGAGTGTTAGTTTTCTTTGGGGATCCAAGCCATTACTGACTTGGATCTGCCTCTTGCATCAATATAATTTAATCTTTTAAGGACTGTTGATGCAACATTGGATTTTTGAATCCAACATGCTGAGGCCTTAACAGCATTTGCCCTATTACCCTTAGCAACAGAGTGAGTAACATGCTTAGCAGAGTCTGCTAACTTTGAAGTCACACCCTTTGGTCTCCAAATTTGTTTGTGGACCACTGCTTTTGATTGAATGGGCCTTAGAACAGTTTTAGATGCATGTTTGAAAGTTGTTTTTGCATCCTTAGCTGTTGATTTTGGGTTAACAGTCATCAAAGGTCTAACAGTACCTTTAGATTTACCAGTACCTTTAATTTGAACTGGCAGTACTTTGTTAACAGAACCTTTTTGTCTATCAGGACCTTCGAGTCCAGACTTGTTTGAGACTGTTCTGGGTTTAGATCTATGAGTATTAGAGTGAAAAAGAGTTTGAGGAGTTTGCCTTTTGTAATTCACCCTATGGTATTCATACCCAGTTACCCTTTGGTTGCAGAAAGCTGCAAGATGGTCAAAACTACCACATGTATAACAAGCTTTATTATAAAATGCAAAGTCATCACCTAATTGGTTAGACTTGAGGTTGTTCCAATTCCTTTGGTTACCTCTGGGCTTGTTTGTAGTTCTATATTGTTCACAATATCTAACTGGTTTCCTAACTGTCTTAACATTTGACTTAGGCCTGTTAGTGTTGTGATTGACTATCTTAGGAAGACTTGTTCCTACTTTCTTAACCAATACAGGTTTAGACATAACCTGTTCTTCTTCATCACTATCACTATCAGTTGTATAATCTTCAACAACTATAGCATCTCCTTTCTTAATAAAGGACACCTTGTCCTGATAAGATAAAGTTTTATCTAAACTTTTACTTACCTTTTCTATCTTAGGAGATTTAGTGACCTTAGAACCATATTCCATGATTGGTTCTTGAAACTCAGGTAACCCTGTGTGTGCTAAATCAATATCTGGAGGTGAATGAACACCTCTGTATGGTGGGGGTACAGACTTAAATCCAACACCAGAATTAACCTTATCAATAACTTGGGCTTCCCAAAGCTTATTGAATCCTTCTGAGGAATGTGCTAAAACATCCACAGAAACCTTTACATTTTCTCTTTCATTTTTGTGTTTAGCTAATGAATCATTCAACTCAACAATACACTCATCTCTGATCTTAATGTCATTTTTTAGTATATTGATGTCATCAGCAAAATGAATTTTATTATTTTTAAAATGTAAGACTTGTTTTTCTAAAACAGCTAGACCTCTTTTGTGATTAGCCAAATTAAACAAAGAATCAAGTAGCTCTTGTTTATGAGCTTCAAATCTCTTATTAAGGTCTTCATAAGCTTTAAGATTAGGACATGATTCAGTACAAGATGTAATATTGTTTACCTCTGAATCAGAATGAGCCATTAGAGCAAATTCATTGGCCAAAAGAGCAACATTCGGTGGTGCATCCTCTTCAATAGCCATATAGCTCCAATCATAACCAATACCATCAATAGCCAACATAGCCTTTGGCTCTTCAACAATAACTTCCTTTCTCCTATCTTGCTTATACCATGTGTTTCTATTCTCCTGCTTTCTTGGTGATGAGGCGAAAAGTGTACCGCTTTTAAGGGGTCATTTAAGCCTTAAATCGTATTTATTTGATCAAATATTGCCCTAAATCGTTCCTTTTGTCATTTTAGGTACTTTTGAGGAGAAATCTGGAAAAGGAGGCATTTTGGACGTTTTTGGAGCATAAAAGTGAAGAAAACGACAAAGTCTCAAAAATCGGCTAAAAGTTACTCTTGACGGCGTCACAATTTACTCTGGACGGCGTCATGCTTTGGCAAGAAAAGTTGGACGTGAAATTTACTCATGATAAGCCAGTGAAAATAGCATGTGAATTCTGACGGCGTCACGCTTTAACTTGATCAAGGGCGTCACGGCTTAAATCATAAGGGGACGGCGTCACGTTCATGGTTCGACGGCGTCAAGCCTTGATAAGCCAGAATGGATTTTTGAAGAGCTAAAGAGGGACGGCGTCAAGAAGGTCATCCGGGAACCCTAGAAGCGGCGAGGTGACGGCGTCACACTCCATAAGGTGACGCCGTCAGATCCAAAAAATCTATATATAGTTTTCTAATTTTTTGTCATTAGGGAGAGCTTAGTGTGTGGAGTTTTGGGAGAAAACCCTAAGACGATTTTAGCTACTTTTTCAGGGCTTTTTGCCTTGAGATCTTCCATGTTTCATTGAAAGATAAGTTATCAATTAATCATTCAATATGTCTATGTGTTGTTTGATTCTATCTTATCCTTGTCTTTTGTTTAACATGTTAGGCTAAATTTATCTTGTGTTTGCTTAGATCTAATGAAACTTAGATATTGATTATTGGTTGTTAGTGTGTTGTTAGTTGTATTGGATGATTGTTTTTCTATGTTAGGCTTAAGAAAACTGGCTAACTTCCTATTCGGTAACTTGCTTGAACGTCTTAAGAAACATGAACCAAACGCGTACTAAAGGTTTTTATGGTTGTATTTAATGCACAAGCGAATTCTAGTGATCCCATGTTAGGAGCTTCCTAGCCGGCTCGACATAGGAGTGAAGTAGGAGCTTGTAGAGTTGGGGAAGTAAGTACGCCACCCCACGAATGGTATTAAGGAATACACCCGTCATCCACGCAACTAATACACACTAATTAACCGGTAAAAGATAGTTAGGGAGTAAGGAAATCTAAGTAAACACATTTCTCTACACATAAGTTTCTCACCACATTTCATTTTTGTTATTTTATTTTATTTGCATCCGTAGTAATTTTGGGTTAGTTGACTAGCAACTAATTCCGCCCACTCCTTCAAACCCGAGATTTTACTTGCTTTCATAAAAACTATAAAAACATAAAAAAAGAATCTTCCTCAACCCTTAGACCTAATTAGAGTAGCCTTTCATACCTAACGAACACTATTCCCTGTGGAGAACGATCAATCCCCCGTACTTACCACTACACTATACTACATCGGTCAGGTACACTGCCTGGTGGGGTTGTAAGCCTCTTGAGATCCCTCGAGAGGTAAAACCTGTTGTAAGGTTACAAAACCACGCAATCACTTGGGCTTCTACACTCCTTAGCAAAGTGTCCTAACCTATGACAGTTGAAACACTCTACTTTCTTCTTATCAAACCCAGCAGTGTCATTACCATTTATGGTAATCTGCTTCCCAGTTCTTTGCCAATACTTCTTAGCCCTCATGCTAAGCAAAGCAACCTGCCATTTAATATCCATAGCTTCCAAATCATCACCATCTACCTGTTCAAGATCTTCATGGTTGAGAGGAGAGCCATTAGATTGACTGGTAATAAAGGCATAGAATGTTGAATCTCCAAGACCAGCAACATCCTTGTGAGAACTTGTAGAAGGAGCACTTTCACCTTCATCTACCTCTTCACTCTTACCAATACTAGGAGATGACAAGAGTGCCACGTTCCCAGAACTAGTACCATAAGTTCCAGACTTTCTAAGACTTTGTTCAACAATTTTGAAGTTGTTGTACAAATCATTGAGCTTCATTGTTTCAATGTCTGGTTTGTTCATCCAGACAATGACATGAGTGTGGAACTCATCAGGTAGACTTCTTAAAAACTTCATGTTGAGATCTTCCTTCTCTGTCTCAACACCCAACACAGCTAACTGACTGACAAGCTTATGTAATCTAGAGAATAGCTTATCAAGAGACTCATTACTAAAAGCAGTAAAGTTTTCAAATTGTTGCTTTAGTAGTGTCTTCTGTGTCTTTTTGGTAGTTTCATTACCACCAAAATATGCACAAATCTCTTCAAAAAGAGTTTTTGCATCAAGATACTTGTTAAATGATAGCATCTGCTCACCAGGAATGGTCATAAGCAGCAAATTTCTTGCTTTCTGATCATTTCTCTTCAGTATCTTCTCTTCATTTGACACTGGTCCAGTATTTCTTTTCCTACTTGTTTTACCTTCTAGGACAACTTCTGAGTAGCTTGGTGAAAAGGAATCACCATATATAATTATATCCCAAAGGGTATAATCTTGGACCATGAAATATTGCTCAATTCTCATCCTCCATAACTCAAACTCATTGGGTTTGATCATGGGCAACTTTGCAGCAACATTTGTTTGAACATCCTGAGCTTCCATTTCTGTTTCTTCTAAATCAAATATATCAACCTCTAGCTCTGATACCAACTGTGAGGACCTCTTGTTTGATACACGGTTAAGGTGGTTAAACCTTGTGTCTTTGTGTATAAGATATATTGAGTTAATATGATTAAGTACGCGGAATTTACTTAACCACACTTAGAAGGTTATGTATGTTATGGAAATGGAAGAATTATATTTGTTACTTAACAATGAACAAAGAAAGTATTTCACTAAACGATTCAATATTATTCCAAATAATACGAGTGATCTTGTGTTTTTCACTAGGGTTACAAAAACCTTGAATCTTATACTTCTAGATTTGTAATATGTTATTTTTGTTTGTTCTATGTCTTAACAGATATTCACACACATATTCACTAGACTAAGATCTCTTTTATAGTTGCAAAAGATCTTTACAAATTGCTTAAAAGTCTTGACCGACTTACTTGTTTAACTTATTCATATTGGTGTCAGTACATAAGATACAACATGTATCTATGTATACAACTTGTTAACTAAGCACATGGAGTAAGATATTATCTACCGTATATGTTTGACCAAAATACAATAAATATCTTTTCGATCTTATCCTATGAGTCACTGATCAGCAGTACCTTCAACTTGAACTAGCAGTACCTTGATGTACTAGCAGTACCTTGATCATGAACTAGCAGTACCTTGATGTACTAGCAGTACCTTGATGTACTAGCAGTACCTTTGACTTAGAGTAATTTCTAATACTCTAACTTCAGAATATTTAATTCCCAACAAATGTCGACCCAAACTGTCAAATATGCAAAAAAAAAAATGCAGCAGCAGCCTGCATTTTCAGGTTTTTTCCGGAAAAAACCTACCATTACACCTGTAAATCAACCAATATCCGCAATACCAATTCGACAATATGATACAAATACTAATTAAACTAACAAATACGAACTTTATACAAAAACAAACCAAAATTCGGCAATATATTCTTTCATTACATAACTAATAAGAAATACGATACAATGCCAAATACTCATACAAATTCCGACTCCTCATCCCCCTCCTCCTCCCCCTCCTCCTCACCCTCCTCACCACCACTAGCATTAAAATTATCGGGAACGTGGCTCAAATGAGGATTCGTTTGTCTTACGAATCGGTTAAGGTCGGGTGGCGGCATTTCATAATTAGGACTAGGAGGACCCGGGTTAGAACTAGAGCCCGGGCATGAAGTAGAGCCGGGAAAGACGGGCCGATAACAATTGTCAAAGGAATTAGGGCCGGGATTTAGGTTGGGAAATGGGGGCATTGGGGGCGTTGGGGAAAATGTGGGAAAGTTAGTGGGAAGCGGATTACCTTGGGTGTTGCAGTAGCTCATAAGCTGCCCTATCCAAGATTCAACGCTCGTTTGTCGAGAGCGCTGCTGTTGGAGCTCAAGATGCTGCAGTTGGAGCTGCTGTTGTAACATTTCATTTTGCCTCCTTAACAAGTCATACTCTTGTTCCTTTGTCCTTAACAGCGCCGAAACAGCCTCCTCAGTAGCATAGTTTGGTGCAAGCGGCCGATGTGCCGACCTCGATGAAGCTTTGCCTTCGCCCGGCATTTTTCTGCCAACGCCCCTAAAATTTTGTCGGTTTTCACTATGGGCTGCCTGATCGAGTACTTGCTTCTCAGTCATCGGCGGGAGCGTACCGGCTTTAACTTTACCCCAGATATCCTTCATCTTCAACTGTGTAAGTAAAAAAAAAACAAAAACAAAAAACAAGTATGTTAAAAAGAGGTAAGTTAAAAAAAAAAAAAAAAAAAAGTAACTAAATATTAGTGACGCATTGTTGGGAATTATAATACGAATCAAGAGAAGACAACTTAGGTCTGGTAGTTTATCTAAGTTAGGTCTGTTTGTGTTATTAGGTCTGGTAATGTAATGTTAAGTCTGGTAGCATGTTTAAGTCTGGTTGACTTGTAAAGTTAAGTCTGGTCGTGAAGTTAGGAAAGTTTGTTAGAGTTATGTTAGGAAAAGATACAATGCGTGTATGTATCTTTATAGAAGATTTGTGTATATCTTCTGAGTCGGTTAGGGTTTCTTTGTGTTATAAAAGGATCCCTAAAGATTGTTAGTTCGTGTGTGTGAGTTGTATGAGTTCATTATTGTGATTATCAATATACGAAGTTAGTGATATCTCTGCTTGTGTTCTTAATTGTTCTTGTTAAGATTCCGCATTAACAATAACAATCACCTAGGGTTTCTCACTTAGATTGGTTCGGATTTATCCTAACCATCTACTAGGTATTCAAGACTACTTAGTGATCCATATACTATTTTGTGGACCAACAAGTGGTATCAGAGCAAGGAGAGAGACTCTGAATTCGAAGAACACTAAATCTCAAAAACCTAATTCTCACTCAAATCACCCTACACAATGTCTGAATTCGATAAGCCTGTTAACACTGAAACTTTCTCAATCCATAACAGTGAGGATGAGAAATCAAACCATGAAGATGAAGGAAAAACCGATACCAGTAACTCCCAATCACAACAACAACCCATCCCTTCCACAACCACAATCTCAAACATAAAACTTCCATTACTGAAAAGAGAAGAGTATGATATATGGGCCATGGAGATGGAACATTATCTGGAATACATTGATAGCGATGTATGGAAGGTGATTCAGAAGGGAAATTCTAAGAAAAGAATTTCACAAGGAAATGATGGGCAGCTCAGAATAATGCCACCAGTATCTGCAGAGGAGATTAGGGCTGTGGAGAAGGAAAAGAAGGCCAGAACCTTGCTTCTTATGGCTATTCCTAAGGAGCATCTACAAAGGTTTCATGGCATTCTTGATGCAAAGGAGATGTGGGAGGCTATCAAGAAACGATTTGGAGGCAATGCTAACTCCAAGAAGATGCAAAAGGCTGTTCTTAAACAGCAATTTGAGACATTCAGTGTCTCAAAGACTGAAGGTTTGGAGAAGGGCTATGACAGATTTCAACATCTATTAACACAACTGGAAGTTCATGGTGCAGCAGTCTCAAATGAGGATGCAAATCACAAATTCCTTAGATCTTTACCATCAGAATGGGGCAATGTATCTGTGGCGATGAGGATTAAGGAGGAAGTAGATTCTATGACACCTGATGACCTATACAATAATCTCAGGATGTTTGAAAGGGACATCAGTAACAACACTCAGGCTTCAACCAGTTCATCAAATGTTGCTTTTGTGTCACAAAACAAAAGCAGTACTTACAAGGTTAAATCTGGTGGTGTTAGGTCTGGTAACTATGAAACTCCTTCAAGTGAAAGGTCTGCTTCAAGTTTTACTGATGAGGTGATACATTCTTTCTTTGCCAATCAAACGGAGGATGAGAGCTTTATTAGTGAAGACCTAGAACAGATTAATGATGCTGAAGTTGAGGAGATGGACATAAAATGGCACATTGCCATGGTTGCTTTAAGGGTCAAACGATTTCAGAAGCAATATGGAAGGACTATCAACTTCAACAACAAATCACCAGTGGGATACACAAAGAGGACTGTTGAATGCTACAACTGTCACAAGCATGGACATTTTTCAAGAGATTGTCCAGAGAAGAAGCCTGCTGATGGGAAAAGAGATGATGATGGGAAGATGGAAAAGAATCAGATGAGCCTGCTGACAATGGAAGCTGGAGGAGTCAACTGGGGTGAGCATCCAAGAGTAAATGAGGAGTCTGATCATGCTCTCATGGCCATTGGTAATGAGGTATCATTATGCTCTAAATTATGTACTGACTCATATAATCATGTTAAGGCTTTGTGTGATGAGCAGCAAGAACAAATAGGTGATCTAGAAGTAAATTTATTAGCACATAAAAATGCTGTAAAAACTTTAGAAGCACAAAAGGTCACCCTTCAAAACCAACATGCTGCTTTAAATGAAAAACTATACTTTCAAGCTAATAAAATATATGAACAAGATGAAAAGCTTAAAAGGTATAGACAATTAGGCCTTAAAATTCAGAAGGAAAGGGATGAGCTGAGAAAAAGGGTAGATCAATGGAACAGTTCAAATAATAACCTGTTTAAGTGTTGGGATTCTCAAATTAAGTCAAATAAAAAATGTGGCTTAGGATATGAGGAAAATGAGAATAGGGCTATATTTAAGAATAGAGAAGAGGACTATGCTGATAAGCCTTTGTATAATAGGTTTGTTAAGACTGGTGACTTTAAGGGAGTACCACCACCTTTGAGTGATGACTATACTCCTCTTGAAAAAGAAGAGTTGGATGATTCACTCTTTGTGTATGGTAAGAAAGGTCCTCAAGTGCCTGAACCAACCACCTCAGAGGACAAATCCAGTAGGTATTCTTCTTGTCAATCCAATGACTCTGAAGGATCTATTGATGGTTCCTCTGATCACTCTAAGTCTGAGTCAAACAATGAGGAAAAAGAGAATCTTGAACCTAAGGTTGTTGAGAAGTGTGAACCTGTTGTTACTAAACCTGTAGTGACTGAACAAAAGGTTGAGACAGTCAAACCTAGTTGTGTCAATCACATAAAAACTCCTAGGGAATCTGTTAAAATAAGTGAGTCACCTAGAAGCAATAGTGTTCACAGAGAAAGTAGGAGTAGTTATACTTATGCTCCTAAAAGATGCTTTGTGTGTGGAAGTTTGAGTCATTTAATAAGAGATTGTGACTTCCATGAAAAGAGAATGAAAAGAGAGGCTGAACAAAAGAGAATGAATGTTAATAAGGTTCATGGTTCAAATAAACCAGTTTGGAATAATGCTAGTAGAGTTAATCATGCTAACCAGTTTGTTCCCAGACCTGTACAACTAAATAACACTACCAGACCTAACTCTTATGTTAGTTCTGGTAGACAAAATTTTAGGTCTGGCTACAGAAACTTTGATATGAATAGGCAAAATGTTAATTCTATGAGGCCTAAAGTGAATACTGGTTATGTTAATTCTATGAGGCCTAATGTGAACTCTGGTTTTGTGAGACCCAAACAACCTTTTCAAAAACCTCAGGTGAATGCAAATTTTCAAAGAAATAATTTTTATCAAGCTCATTCACCTGTGAGAAGACAAGTTGCAAAGCAAACAGCAAAACCTTTAAAGAGGAATGGGGGTTCTGCTGTTAAGACCTCAGCATGTATGTCTTGGGATTCAAACAAAAATAAATCCATGTATAAATCCCAAAACAACAGTGGATCAGGTTCAATTAAGAAGTTTAAGCATATTGATCCACAAGGCGGACCCAAGCCTACTCAGGCCTGGGTTCCTAAGAGAAACTAATTTCTCTTCTTTTTGTGCAGGATCATCCACTTTGCTATATGGAAGATAGAGGAATACTTGACAGTGGATGCTCTGGGCACATGACTGGTAACAAGAACTATCTTAATGATTTTCATGAATTCGAAGGAGGTTCTGTTACTTTTGGAGGAAGCAAGGGACAAATAACTGGTAAAGGAAGAATTATTGTGGGCAACATAGAATTTGACAATGTATCTTTTGTGAAAGAACTTGGGCAGTTCAACCTTTTCTCAATATCACAAATTTGTGATACTCAGCATAAGGTGCTTTTTACTGAAACTGATTGTCTTGTGTTGACTCCGGACTTTAAGATGCCTGAAGAACATCAGATTCTTCTTAAAGTTCCTAGACAACACAAAATATACAGTTTTGATATGAAAGCATCTAATCCTGCAAAAGGTGCTACCTGTTTAATTGCAAAAGCTACATTGGATGAATCTAAGTTGTGGCACAGAAGGTTAGGCCATGTGAATTTCAAAAACATGAATAAACTTGTGAAGAATAACCTTGTGAGAGGTTTGCCTTCAAAATTGTTTAAAAATGATCATATTTGTGTGGCTTGCAACAAGGGAAAACAACATAGGGCATCTTGTAAGGTTAAATTAGAAAGATTAATCACTGAACCTTTACATACCTTACATATGGATCTTTTTGGCCCTACATCTGTCCATAGTATTAATCATGCATGCTATTGCCTTGTCATTACAGATGATTGCACTAGATATTGTTGGGTGTTCTTTATGTCTAGGAAGGATGAAGCTACCCCTTTGATTCAAACTTTTATTAGACAGATTGAAAACCTTATTGATAAACGAGTTAAAATCATTAGGAGTGATAATGGCACTGAGTTTAAAAACAAAAGCATGCTAGATTTTTGTGGTAATAAAGGAATTAAGCAACAATTCAGTAATGCAAGAACTCCTCAGCAAAATGGAGTTGCAGAGAGAATGAACATGACACTTATTGAGGCAGCTAGGACTATGCTAGCAGATTCACTTTTACCTACTACATTTTGGGCTGAAGCAGTCAGCAATGCCTGCTACATCTTTAATAGGGTTAGAGTGACCAAGCCTCAAAATAGAACTCCTTATGAGCTTATGTTTGGCCATAAACCAGTTGTTAGCCATATAAGACCATTTGGGTTTCATGTTACCATTCTTGATACTTTAAGTGTTCTTGGAAAATTTGAAGGAAAGTCTGATGAAGGGTTTTTACTTGGGTATGAATTAAACAGTAAAGCCTTTAGGGTTTACAATCTAGTATCCAAGAAAGTAGAAGAAAATCTGCATGTAAACTTTCTTGAGGAAAAACCCAATGTCAAGGGAATTGGTCATAGATGGATGTTTGATATTGATTATTTGACTGATTCTATGAATTATATTCCTGTCTCCAAGGAGAATCAAATTAACCCTATTGCAGGTACCCAAGAAGTTTCTAACATTGCAGGTACCAAAGATTCTTCAAATTCAGGGAACATTGATGATGTGGCTGAACTTGTTGTGATTCCATCTACAGAGAACAAGTCTGCTGCAGCTGAAGCAGTAATCAAGCATTCTTCCTCTCACGAAATAGATTCTGAAGTTAAGTCTGGCAAAGTCATATCCCCTAACATTACCAGTACTTCCCATTTTAAGTCTGGTAGTGGTGTTCAACCAGACCTTTCTTCAAGTGCTGCTTATGTTGATTCTGAGATGCCAGAACTTGAAGTATTTCCTAATCCTAATGAAGGTGTCTTTGATGGGGCTTCCTATGATGAAGGAGGCATTATTACTGATTTCAACAACTTACCCACTGAAGTGGAGGTAAGTCCAACCCCCACTCTCAGGATCCACACCATTCATCCCAAGAGCCAAATAATTGGTAACCCCAAGTCTGCTGTTCAAACAAGAAGTAGAGTGCAACATCACTCTGATTCTCTTGCACTCATTAGCCTGATTAAGCAACAACAAAGGGTCAATCATAAGGACCAGCAACATTGCTTATTTGCTTGATTTCTTTCTCAAAGTGAACCCACTACTGTTTCTGAAGCTTTAGGGGAGGAAAGTTGGGTAGAAGCTATGCAAGAAGAGTTGTTGCAGTTCAAGCTACAGAAAGTATGGGTTCTTGTAGACCTACCTAATGGAGCTAAAGTTATTGGTACTAAATGGGTCTTCAGGAATAAAAGGGATGAAAGAGGGGTAGTTGTAAGGAACAAAGCAAGGCTAGTAGCACAAGGATACAAACAGGAGGAGGGTATAGACTATGATGAGGTTTTTGCTCCTGTAGCAAGGATTGAGGCTATCAGGTTATTTTTGGCCTATGCATCATACATGGGATTCAAGGTATATCAGATGGATGTCAAAAGTGCTTTCCTTTATGGCACTATTGAAGAAGATGTGTATATATATCAACCTCCTGGTTTTGAGGATCCTGCTAACCCCAATCAAGTGCATAAGGTTATTAAAGCTCTATATGGTCTTCATCAGGCTCCTAGAGCTTGGTATGAAACTCTTTCACAGTTTCTTGAAGAACATGGATACATCAGGGGTGTAATTGACAAGACTTTATTCATTAAGAGAGACCAGAAGGATATCATTCTTGTCCAAATTTATGTGGATGATATCATTTTTGGATCAACAAGAAAGTCTTGGTGTGATGAATTTGAAGGTTTAATGAAGAGCAGGTTTGAAATGAGCTCAATGGGAGAACTTACATTTTTCTTGGGACTGCAAGTTAAGCAAAAGGATGATGGACTTTTTATTTCTCAAGACAAGTATGTTGCAGAAATTTTGAGAAAGTTTGAGTTCTCAAATGTGAAGACAGCAGTCACTCCCATGGAGAATAAAGTACCTTTAACAAAGGATGAAGATGCTGCTGATGTGAATGTGCATCTTTACAGATCCATGATAGGTTTCCTCATGTATCTTACTGCTTCTAGACCTGATATTATGTATGCAGTTTGTGTTTGTTCACGCTTTCAGGTTCAACCAAAGACTTCACATCTTCATGCTGTGAAGAGAATCTTTAGGTACTTAAAGGGCAAACCAAATTTGGGCCTTTGGTATCCTAAGGAGTTAACTTTTGATCTGACAGCTTATTCAGACAGTGACTATGCTGGTGCAAGCCTGGATAGGAAATCAACAACAGGATGTTGTCAGTTCCTTGGAAGGAGGTTAATATCTTGGCAATGCAAGAAGCAGACGATTGTGGCTAATTCAACTACTGAGGCTGAGTATGTAGCAGCTGCTCATTGCTGTGGACAAGTTTTGTGGATTCAGAATCAGATGCTGGACTATGGTTTGAATTTTATGAATACTGTTATCCACATAGATAATAAGAGTACTATCTGTATTGTTAAGAATCCTGTATATCACTCTAAAACTAAGCATATAGAAATCAGGCATCACTTCATTAGGGATTGCTTTGAAAAGAAGTTGATTAGAGTGGAGAAAATACATACAGATTTTAATGTTGCTGACCTGTTAACTAAGGCATTTGATGGTCCTAGATTCAATTATCTGGTAGTTAACATTGGTATGATGAACCCCTAGTTTGAGTTAAGGGGAGGTTTGGCCTAAGGGGAGGTCAAAACTGTGAAGTATGTAAAGTATGAATACTTACCAGCATTTAGGTTATCTTTAAGTCTTGTAGTTTTGTTTTTTCTGTTAGTGATAAAAATATATATATATATATATATATATATATATATATATATATATATATATATATATATATATATATATATATATATATATATATATATATATATATATATATATATATTTGTTTTTATATGTGTCTTTTATTTCTTTTATAGGAAATGCTGGATTAAGTATATTTTCACAAGTTGTTAAGTGAGATTATTGGAACTTCTCACTTGGTGGAGGTGCTTTGCACTAACACATCAAAAGGTTATCAGTCCACCTTGTCTCATCAACATAAGGACTGGCTAATCCTGAGCAAACGGCTAACAGGTAAAGATTGACCAAATCCGTTTATGGCTGACAATTTGCCAAAAATTGTATGGTATTCAACTCACCATATCTAAGATAAGTGAAGAGTTGGCTAGCCCACAAGGTTATGGCTTGTGGTAAAGGCTGTGGAAAACCATAAATGGTAATCAATTCACCATGATGAGGTGCTTTTCCATCAAAGAATTGACTAGTCCAGAAGCAAACGGCTTTTGGTAAAGACTTAACAAATCCGTTGATAAGCTGATGATTTGCTAAAAATCATATGGTTATCAGTGTTCCATGGTCTTACACACCAAAACATTTGGCTACTCCAGTAGTGATGGCTATTGGTAAAGAGACATCAAATCCATTAAATTTCAATGATTCACCTCTCACAGGAGTTAACACACCTGGAAGTGATGAGAATAGATATGAAACTTAATATGAATTGATGTACATATAGTCAATGTTGCTGCAAAGACCATATCAGAAGAGCTTATCAAGAGTCAAGCTACTAGAAAGGAACAAGACCTAAATACAGTTCAAAATGTTCAAGATTCAATCCTCAGAAAGCTTAATCAGAAGAACTTGAAGTTCATGGAGCATGAAGATCAAGTTAGGGGAGGATTGTTGGGAATTATAATACGAATCAAGAGAAGACAACTTAGGTCTGGTAGTTTATCTAAGTTAGGTCTGTTTGTGTTATTAGGTCTGGTAATGTAATGTTAAGTCTGGTAGCATGTTTAAGTCTGGTTGACTTGTAAAGTTAAGTCTGGTCGTGAAGTTAGGAAAGTTTGTTAGAGTTATGTTAGGAAAAGATACAATGCGTGTATGTATCTTTATAGAAGATTTGTGTATATCTTCTGAGTCGGTTAGGGTTTCCTTGTGTTATAAAAGGATTCCTAAAGATTGTTAGTTCGTGTGTGTGAGTTGTACGAGTTCATTATTGTGATTATCAATATACGAAGTTAGTGATATCTCTGCTTGTGTTCTTAATTGTTCTTGTTAAGATTCCGCATTAACAATAACAATCACCTAGGGTTTCTCACTTAGATTGGCTCGGATTTATCCTAACCATCTACTAGGTATTCAAGACTACTTAGTGATCCATATACTATTTTGTGGACCAACACGCATGTTAAGAGATAAATTACTTACATAAGCCTGCTCGTCTTCCTTACTTTTAAACACGCCCGATTTATTTGCATGGTCTCTCCGATATGTCTCCACCAGTTCTTCATTCTGCCCGTTATTCCTAACCCGCTATACATACAACATAAAATAAATTAATAACGAGTTATATATAAACATTATATAAACATTTGAAAATCAAAAAATTATAATGAGTCTTACGTGCTCGGTTCGTCCTTGTACGAACGACTTCCTCCCTTGGTAGGTTGTAGACTTGTTCTTTGCTCGATTTTCTGCATTTTTGCAGATCTCTGCATTCGTTTAGGAGCCGACCACCAGTCGACCAACGACTCCCACTCCTCTCGGCTTCGGGTACCCCAATCTTTACTTGTCGACGGCGGCGGATTTTGCCTTGCCGTCTCGACCTGCGGCTGTGCGTCAAAGTAATCTTTCTTCAACCTGTGCTTATGTTTGCGCCATAGTAGCCGGAGCTGAAGTTGAATCCCAAGAGATACCCGTTCCCCCACCCTGTATTCATTCTCCCCAACCCTCACTAGGTCCTGGCTGTCTAACCAACCCGCGAGCTCGAAATAATTCTGCAAATAAATATACGCATTTAAATAAACAAACAATTTAAATATAACACGCATATCTAAACGGTCGATAACGATAAGAATACAAATAAAATAAACAATTAATACCTCGAGAACGGGCAGTATGTGAGCCTTAAGAGGCGCCAGAATCTCGTGCCACTCACAGTCAAAGGGAAGTGGACTAACTACTTCCCCCAAAAGACTACCGAACATCCCGGCATACGTGCACACAGGCGTAAAGGTGCCCATATCATTATGGTCAAAGATGATCGGCAAAGGACGATCACCGTTCGCTCTACGCGCCTTCCTTAATGAGGCGTTTGATGTATTAAGCGACATCGAACCTGCAAACATAAGTTATTGAGTCATGAAAATACAAGTAAAAAAATTAGTTTTATCAATAAAAAACTTAAAATAAACATCACAATTTCTTACTTGCACAGTAGCCCGGCGTAGTAAAATAGGGCTGTCGTGGTGGATCACCACCGGCATCCCCGCCGTGTGATTGGGGAGCTACACATGCCATCTATAAAATTACAAGTACAAGAACACACAATTTCGTGAACCAATTAATACTAATACACACATTCATATAAATATACACATTTAAACATAACATAACATGCAATTTCATTCAAATAAAAGGAACACGTTTAAACATATAGTAACAATTTAATTCAAATTACAAATTAAGAACAATTGTCATCATCCGAATCATCGCTAGATAAAACTTCTTCAACAACAATCGTTGGGTTCACTTCATCATCATCATCAGACACGTCAACATCATCATCATCAAGGACATGAGCAACGACATCATCTTCATTATTAACAAAATCACAATATCATACTAACTAAACGACATATTCACAATATCATACTATGTCAATCAATGAATGACATAAACATATATAATAACAACGAAATTATTTTGACAATTCAATTTGACGCAGTGTTCATTACTTCATATATAACCACACACACTCCAATTATTAACTGATAGAAACAAGAACGTGGAAAAAAGCATGTATCTCACATTCACATATTACCAAACACACTCCAATTACTAACCAAACGCATTTTACTAAAAAAACGCAACCATCAAAGGAATTAAATTATATACCTAGTTCACGGCTGAAGTAAACGAAGAGAAGAAAAGAGAAAAAGAGGAAAGGCTGCTGTCCCGACCCGACTCTCCCGCGACAATCTCGTAAAATAAACAACCTAAATTAAATAACCAAACTTAAATTAACCAAATTAATTAATAAAAACTTTTAACGACGACATTGTCGTCCCAAAATACATTAACACAATTAAAAAAAAAAACACCTTTAAACTACCTGTACGTGGGGCGGCTGTGGTGGTGGAGCTCGTGTGATGATGGTTCACGGCGGCTGTGGTGCCATCTACACCAAAACAATTTTCGGCTGGTCCTACACCAAAACAAATTTACTTAACAAACCAAAATAAAAATAAAACATAACTTTTAAAACAAACAAAAATTAAAAAAAATAATAATAAAAAAATAAATAAATAAAAATAAAAATAAAAAAAACCTTTTAATCAATAAGAAGAAGAATGTGGTGTTGAAGGTGGTTGTGGTGGTGTCCAATGTGGTGTTAAAGGTGGTTGCTATGGTGTAGATGGCACCGATCGACCTTTTTTTTTTCTTTGTTAAAGTGTGGAGAAGAAGGTGGTGATGAAGGTGGTTGTGGTGGTGTTGAAGGTGGTTGTGGTGATGAAGAAGCAGTGATGAAGGTGGTTATGGATATGAGATGGCTGCGTTTTTTGTTTGTGTTTGATAAAATGAATTTGGTAAAGTTTGAGAGGGAAGAAGAAGCCGGTCAATAATTGTTAAGTTTGGCACGACAATGTCGTGCCAAATTTAATCTTTTAACTTTTTTTTTTCTCTTTCTGCTGACAATTTTGGCACGACAATGTCGTGCCAAATTTCTATTATTTTTTTTGGCAGGTCGTTTAATTTTAGGGAAAATTTTTGGTGGTAAATTTTGGCACGACATTGTCGTGCATTAATTCTCACTGTATTTTTTTTTATTGTTTTCCCTTTAACTTATAAATTAAAAATAATTAATATTAAATAAATTAAAAATAATTTAAATTTGTTATAAATTATTTAAATAAATTAAAAATGATTTAAATTAATTATAAATGAATACATTAAAAATGATTTAAATTAGTTCATAATAGTCGAGATCCCGGCTATCATTTGTTCCTCACACTACAAGAAACAGGAGAACAGGCGACGAAGACGATCCCGTCGACACAATGTCGTCGGGACCACGCAGAAAACGACAAAAAAACACTTGAATTTTTCCGGTTACTATCATACGTATTACTCCAACATTAAAGCGTACGAATTAAAAAGCGCTTGAATGTTTCGTTTGAGTCTGTATGAAACGAGCCGAGATGTTTAACGAATGAGCCGAGATGATATGGTTATACACGAGATGTTACACGAATAAGCCGAGGTGACTATAGAGCTATATACAATGCTAACGACATCAACAACGCACATCACATGCAATTCCTAACCATGCGCCAAGTGTTAACCACAATGTCTCACCAGGCGTAAAGCAGTTTATTAACTCGCTTGTTTCGTTTTAGTCTGTATGAAACGAGCCGAGATGTTTCACGAATGAACAGAGATGATATGGTTATACACGAGATGTTACACGAATAAGCCGAGATGACTATAGAGCTCTATACAATGCTAACGACATCAACAACGCACATCACATGCAATTCCTAACCATGGGCCAAGTGTTAACCACAATGTCTCACCAGGCGTAAAGCAGTTTATTAACTCGCTTGTTTCGTTTGAGTCTGTATGAAACGAGCCGAGATGTTTAACGAATGAGCCGAGATGATATGGTCATACACGAGATGTTACACGAATAAGCCGAGATGACTATAGAGCTCTATACAATGCTAACGACATCAACAACGCACATCACATGCAATTCCTAACCATGGGCCAAGTGTTAACCATAATGTCTCACCAGGCGTAAAGCAGTTTATTAACTCGCTTGTTTCGTTTGAGTCTGTATGAAACGAGCCGAGATGTTTAACGAATGAACAGAGATGATATGGTCATACACGAATAAGCCGAGATGACTATAGAGCTCTATACAATGCTAACGACATCAACAACGCATATCACATACAATTCCTAACCATGGGCCAAGTGTTAACCACAATGTCTCACCAGGCGTAAATCAGTTTATTAACTCGCTTGTTTCGTTTGAGTCTGTATGAAACGAGCCGAGATGTTTAACGAATGAACAGAGATGATATGGTTATACACGAGATGTTACACGAATAAGCCGAGATGACTATAGAGCTCTATACAATGCTAACGACATCAACAACGCACATCACATGCAATTCCTAACCATGGGCTAAATGTTAACCACAATGTCTCACCAGGCGTAAAGCAGTTTATTAACTCGATTGTTTCGTTTGAGTCTGTATGAAACAAGCCGAGATGTTTAACGAATGAACAAAGATGATATGGTCATACACGAGATGTTACACGAATAAGCCGAGATGACTATAGAGCTCTATACAATGCTAACGACATCAACAACGCACATCACATGCAATTCCTAACCATGGGCCAAGTGTTAACCACAATGTCTCACTAGGCGTAAAGCAGTTTATTAACTCGCTTGTTTCGTTTGAGTCTGTATGAAACGAGCCGAGATGTTTAACGAATGAACAAAGATGAGATGGTTATACACGAGATGTTACACGAATAAGCTGAGGTGACTATAGAGCTCTATACAATGCTAATGACATCAACAACGCATATCACATGCAATTACTAACCATGGGCCAAGTGTTAACCACAATGTCTCACCAGGCGTAACGCAGTTTATTAACCCGCTTGTTTCGTTTGAGTCTGTATGAAACGAGCCGAGATGTTTAACGAATGAGCAAAGATGATATGGTTACACACGAGATGTTACACGAATAAGCCGAGGTGACTATAGAGCTCTATACAATGCTAACGACATCAACAACGCACATCACATGCAATTCCTAACCATGGGCCAAGTGTTAACCACAATGTCTCACCTGGTGTAAAGCAGTTTATTAATTCGCTTGTTTCGTTTGAGTCTGTAATAAGGTCATACACGAGATGTTACACGAATAAGCCGAGATGACTATAGAGCTCTATACAATGCTAACGACATCAACAACGCACATCACATGCAATTCCTAACCATGGGCCAAGTGTTAACCACAATGTCTCACCAGGCGTAAAGCAGTTTATTAACTCGCTTGTTTCGTTTGAGTCTGTATGAAATGAGCCGAGATGTTTAACAAATGAACAGAGATGATATGGTCATACACGAGATGTTACACGAATAAGCCGAGATGACTATAGAGCTCTATACAATGCTAACGACATCAACAACGCACATCACGTGCAATTCCTAACCATGGGCCAAGTGTTAACCACAATGTCTCACCAGGCGTAAAGCAGTTTATGAACTCGCTTGTTTCGTTTGAGTCTGTATGAAACGAGCCGAGATGTTTAACGAATGAACAGAGATGATATGGTTATACACGAGATGTTAAACGAATAAGCCGATATGACTATAGAGCTCTATACAATGCTAACGACATCAACAACGCACATCACATGCAATTCCTAACCATGGGCCAAGTGTTAACCACAATGTCTCACCAGGCGTAAAGCAGTTTATTAACTCGCTTGTTTCGTTTGAGTCTGTATGAAACGAGCCGAGATGTTTAACGAATGAGCCGAGATGATATGGTTATACACGAGATGTTACACGAATAAGCCGAGGTGACTATAGAGCTCTATACAATGCTAACGACATCAACAACGCACATCACATGCAATTCCTAACCATGGGCCAAGTGTTAACCACAATGTCTCACCAGGCGTGAAGCAGTTTATTAACTCGCTTGTTTCGTTTTAGTCTGTATGAAACTGTTGGTCCCTTTACACGATTAGAGTTAACTAGAAAGTTAATCTATTTGTGTTTATGACTAATACAATGTTTAAGGTTAATTCTAACAGTTATAAAACGTGAATATAAAACAACAATATTTTTCAACGTTTAAATTCTTATTAGAAATAATTCCAATAATCTATTACCCAAGTGTTTTGCGGGACAAACACTTGGGATTGAATAGACAAGGGTATGGGGTGTCTCCTATCGAAACTCTAGTTTTGCTTGAGTGGTAACAATATACCCACTGAGCTATCTCAGTGAGTTGTATACTCTTTGTAGGAGAGAAGTTACTTTGCAAAAGTTCTAAGCTTTCAATATACAAAGCACACACTTTAACTTCTCTCCTATCTGATCTATTTATACACAAGTAATCTAAGTATAAGTGATTAAATATAATACAAGTTGTTGAGGTTGCGTGTCTGACAATTACAAATAGTAATTGTCATTTCCAAGAACCAATAGGAAAGGGCTAATAAGACTTTGGGAGTTGTTGGCTGACACTCCATGACTTTTAGCCGCAATAGGGAAGGTTAGATCTGACAAGAGAAGAGTGTTGGGCTGACACTTTTATCTTCTCAGATCTTTTCCCTATTGTTCCCGCCTTTTCTTCAGGCGTTGGTTCCTCAGTCTTCAATCACTTTGTTGTTGAGGAGACTGGGGTTCAATGAGTTCTTGTCCAACACTCACTGAACCATCATCTTCTTCTTTGGCTTAAGTCCTACTCAGGGAGTACCGCCTTCCTGAGTAGTGAATCCTTCTTCTTGAATTCGCCTTAAGCATCCTGAAGATGACTCACTGAGAGGCTGTTCTCTCAGTGACTTGAATTGTTCTCGGTTTAAGTTAACACTTAGTTAATTTGTGTCCAAATCATGTTTGAAGCATTATTGGGTTTTTCATGACCCAACAGAAACGAGCCGAGATGTTTAACGAATGAGCCGAGATAATATGGTCATACACGAGATGTTACACGAATAAGCCGAGATGACTATAGAGCTCTATACAATGCTAACGACATCAACAACGCACATCACATGCAATTCCTAACCATGGGCCAAGTGTTAACCATAATGTCTCACCAGGCGTAAAGCAGTTTATTAGCTCGCTTGTTTCGTTTGAGTCTGTATGAAACGAGCCAAGATGTTTAACGAATGAGCCGAGATGATATGGTCATACACGAGATGTTACACGAATAAGCCGAGATGACTATAGAGCTCTATACAATGCTAACGACATCAACAACGCACATCACATGCAATTCCTAACCATGGGCCAAGTATTAACCACAATGTCTCACCAGGTGTAAAGCAGTTTATTAACTCGCTTGTTTCGTTTGAGTCTGTATGAAATGAGCCGAGATGTTTAACGAATGAACAGAGATGATATGGTTATACACGAGATGTTACACGAATAAGCCGAGATGACTATAGAGCTCTATACAATGCTAACGACATCAACAACGCACATCACATGCAATTCCTAACCATGGGCCAAGTGTTAACCACAATGTCTCACCAGGCGTAAAGCAGTTTATTAACTCGCTTGTTTCGTTTGAGTCTGTATGAAACGAGCCGAGATGTTTAACGAATGAACAGAGATGATATGGTCATACACGAGATGTTACACGAATAAGCCGAGATGACTATAGAGCTTTATACAATGCTAACGACATCAACAACGCACATCACATGCAATTCCTAACAATGGGCCAAGTGTTAACCACAATGTCTCACCAGGCGTAAAGCAGTTTATTAACTCGCTTGTTTCGTTTGAGTCTGTATGAAACGAGCCGAGATGTTTAACGAATGAACAGAGATGATATGGTTATACACGAGATGTTCCACGAATAAGCCGAGGTGACTATAGAGCTCTATACAATGATAACGACATCAACAACGCACATCACATGCAATTCTTAACCATGGGCCAATGATGAAGCGAAAAGTGTACCGCTTTTAGGGGGTCATTTAAGCCCTAAATCGTATTTATTTGATCAAATATTACCCTAAATCGTTCCTTTTGTCATTTTAGGTACTTTGGAGAAGAAATCTGGAAAAGGAAGCATTTTGAACGTTTTTGTAGCATAAAAGTGAAGAAAATGACAAAGTCTCAAAATCGGCTGGAAAAGTACCTTTGACGGCGTCAGGGATTGCTCCTGACGGCGTCATGGCTTGGCAAAAGAGGTGTATATGAAAAATACACATGATAAGCCAGAGAATTTTACAAAGGATGTCTGACGGCGTCACCCTTTAAGGTGATCAAGGCCATCACGGTTTAACTTAAAGCGAGACGGCGTCAAGCCCATTTCTGACGGCGTCAAGCCTTGATAAGCCAGAGCGGATTTTGGAACACTAAAGAGGGACGGCATCAAGAAGGCCATCCGGGAACCCTAGACACGGCGAGGTGACGGCGTCAAGATCTACAACGTGACGCCGTCAGCCCTTAAACTCTATATATAGTTTTGCAATTTTTTGTCATTAGTGTGCAACTTTGTGAGGAGAAACCCTAAGACGAATTTTTGCCATTTTTAAGGGTTTTCATACCCTTGGATCTCCCATGTTTAATTGAAGATAAGTTATCATTTAATCAATCAATATGTCTATGTGTTGTTTGATTATATCTTTTTCTTGTCTTTTGATTAACATGCTAGGCTAGATTTATCTTGTGTTTGCTTAGATCTAATGAAACCTAACTATTGATTATTGGTTATTAGTGTGTTATTAATTGTATTGGATGATTGTTCATCGATGTTAGGCTTAAGAAAACTGGCTAACTTCCTATTCGGTAACTTGCTTGAACGTCTTAAGAAACATGAACCAATGCGTACTAGGTTTTTATGGTTGTATTTAATGCATGAGCGAATTCTAGTGATCCCATGTTAGGAGCTTCTTAGCCGGCTCGACATAGGAGTGAAGTAGGAGCTTATAGAGTTGGGGAAGTACGTACGCCACCCCACGATTGGTATTAAGGAATACACCCGTCATCCACGCAATTAATACACACTAATCAACCGGTAAAAGATAGTTAGGGAGTAAGGAAATCTAAGTAAACACATTTCTCTCCACATAAGTTTCACGACCTTTTCATTTTCTGTTATTTTATTTTATTTGCATTTGTAGTCATTTGGGTTAGTTGACTAGCAACTAATTCCGCCCACTCTTTCAAAAACCGAGATTTTACTTGCTTTTATAAAAAATATAAAAATACAAAAAGAATCTTCCCTCACCCTTAGACCTATTAGAATAGTTTTTTCAATCCTAACGACACTATTCCCTGTGGAGAACGATCAATCCCCCGTACTTACCACTACACTATACTACATCGGTCAGGTACACTGCCTGGTGGGGTTGTAAGCCTCTTGAGATCCCTCGAGAGGTAAAACCTGTTGTAAGGTCGCAAAACCACGCATCAAGTTTTTGGCGCCGTTGCCGGGGAATAGTTATTGTTTAGGTTGAATTTTTATTTTATTAGGTATACTCACTAGATTCCTTTCTAGTGAGATTTTTATTTTATTTTTCTAGGATTTCTTTAGTCTATCTTTTTTCTTCGTTTCTTTGTTCGTAACCATTACCATCCGACATCATGGAAGGTGGTAATATCCTTGATCCCAACAACCCACCACCACAACAACACCCACCTCCTAGAGCCCGTACCTTAAGAGACTACTCCCGTCCTAGCCACCATGGCTATCGAAACACCATTGAGCTCACTCAAGGAGCCAATGTCACTCCCTTGCGATCCGACACCATCCGGTTGGTGCAAAGTGGATGCGCATTCCATGGACTTCGTTCCGAAGATCCTAATCAACATCTCAAGGACTTTCTCAAAATCGTTGATTCCATAGACCTTGGTGTTGCCACTCGAGAGACGACCCGACTGCGTCTCTTTCAATTCTCTCTGCGGGACCAAGCTAGTCAATGGCTAGAGCGTCTACCCGCAGGATCCATCACCTCTTGGGATGATCTCACCACTCGTTTCCTTGCTCAGTTTTTCCCACCAGGAAGAACTACCAGGCTAAGGAATGATATCTTGATGTTCCAACAACGTCAAGGCGAAACCCTCTACGAGGCATGGACTCGATTCAAGGACTTACTCCAAAAAGTCCCTCACCATGGCATAGAACTTTGGCTCCAAGTCCAAATCTTCTATGACCATATCAATCTCTCCACGAGGCAAACCATTGACCAATCGGCCGGTGGTAAGCTACGTGATCTAAGTGCGGAAGAATCATGGGCTCTCCTAGAAGATCTTGCTCTTTATGACAACGAAAGTTGGAGTGATCCCCGTGATTTGAATAAAACGGTCAAGGCAATATCTTTGCCTTTGAACAATTCAAGCACTTCCGACCGTAGGATCATAGAACTTGAAGACCAAGTCAAGTTTCTTATGAAATCCTACGAGGCTCCTAAACCTTCAAGCCAAATGAACAAAATCACTTCTTCGTGTAAATTATGTAGTGGTCCTCACGACACTCATGATTGCATGGAACTCCCCAAACAGGCTTTCAAAGAATTCGCATCCTCGCGAATTGATAAGGCGGGAGATAAGTGGCTCACCACTAATTATGGACCCAAGAATTCCGAAGATTGGCATGAGGCATGGAAGAGTAAGCCAGATTTTAGTTGGAACCAAACTTGAAGCGTATCATTCAATGACTCTCCCCCACTCACCTGGTCTGAACATTATCCTCACCAGCATACGCATAAACAACAAAATCGCTAGGAATCACTGCAAAAATTCATTCTCTCTCAAGAAACACAGCTCTCCAAACTTGAGAATCAATTCAGACAACAGCAAGTTGATATGAACTACAAGGTTGATAACCTGTTAAAGGTTATCAATGATCGCATTGCTGGCAGGTCAACTAGCGAGCTGGCACGAGTTAATGAGATCAAATCTGTCACGGTGACTCACCAAACACCCCTCCTGTAAAAATCAAGCACCCTAGTAAACTCTTCAAACACATATCACAAAACGGAAAAGAACTTAGAGATACTCATACCCCTTCAAAACCACTCCACTTCGTGAACACCATCACAACAATGCCTATTCCTAAACCCCACCTGGACCAACAATCAACCGAGAATGTGGACAATAAAATGGAGGATGAAGTTCCCGAAAAGGACACCGAGGTGCCCGGCGACTATCTAGACTCACCAAAGAACTCTAGTACAAGAGAGTTGAATGATGAGGAGGGCTCGGAAGAGAAATCCGAAATGCCTCATGGGCTCCCAGGATTGCTAGACCGCCCCCTGGTGGAGGAACTTGAGAGGGGCACAGCAAATTTGCCTGTGGGATTTGGAGAGAGAATAGAGGATGGCGCTCACAGGGTCTTTAAGGTATCTTGCACCACTAGGAAGAAGTTTATAAATGATGCCTATATAAACCCCAACTCTTCTATGAATGCAATATCCCTTTCTCTATATAACGAAGCCTTCACCGAACAGGTCAAATATGAAGGGTTTAATATCGTCGGGGTAATAAGGAGGGTACCAATTGTGATAGAAAAGTTCCTCTTTCATATCGAGCTAACTGTATTTAATAACATGAACTCTATCATCAGCCCATCCTTAACTGGCCTTGTTCTAGGCAAACCATTCATAAAAGCAACGGGAGTGATACTCGATGAGGATGATAGGAGTGCATTATTTACGGATGGTGTCAGGAAAGTGATTTTTCGAGATGGCAGTGAAGAAGTGTATGAGTATCAACCATCAGCAATTGGCAACACATGGGGGCTACACGGTAGAAGGCCTGGCCGAATTAAGCGATGTGATCTGAATAATCTCAAAATACCTTGCATGATTGGTCACAAGCATTTTTATAATGTTTACATTGACACATGTTTACCCAAAAATGTGATGTCCTTGTTTCATTATAACAACATTTGTAGATGGGGAATGATTCATAAAGGGAAGGACGACATTGGTATAGATGATGATGTACAGGTGTTTGTAGGAAATATGACATTCACTATGAGCTTCGCAATCGTCAATAATATCGAAAAGTACATCGATCCCAGGTAATCACAAGTTATTTTTGGGGCCCCTTTTTGCAAGGCCACAAGCTTGGTTGTGGACGAGCTCAATGGGATCATGACTTTCACCGATGGGATTAGGGAAATCTCATACCAAACGCCTTACAAGATGAGAGAATTCAAGGAGATTGATTATGGAGGGCTCGATGGGTTAAGTTCCCAACTCGTATTATGTGATGATGATGTGAGAAGGGGATGTAAGGACACTTTTGACCTGTCAAGTGGATTCTTTAAGCATGATAAGGAGCTTAGTTCTAAATACCAAAACAATCCTTTTGATCTCGAGGACCCAAAATACCTTTACTATGAGAGTGATTCTGATAGAGAATCAAAGGAGAATGGCCTAGGAACCGTGACCAATGATGGAGTCACGTAATGTACGGTGACTTTGAGTCTAGCTACAAGACTCGTTAATAAAGAAAAGCGCTTCTTGGGAGGCAACCCAAGCATTACTTGCTTTATGTGTTTATTTATTTGTTTGTTTGATTTTATTTGTTTCCGTATGTGTGTTTAATTTTTATTATTATTGATTCATGTTCAAAACTAAATTGTGAAAATGCTTTATCTTGTTTTTAACTTCGTCTTAACTACATATAATGGTATTTTGCAAAAGTTAAGTGTAAGGGAAATCCAAATCGGTTTACAAGAACAAATGAACATGAATCGTAATAATATTAAATTAACATACATATTAGTAATTGTTTGAGTCAAATGCTTGTATCGAGTCATAATGATGTTTTGCAGGATTTCCAGGAAGTAAGGTATAGGTTTTTCCAGAAATTTTCCGGAAACTTAACATGAGAATTCTGTCAGATCATTTCTGACGGCGTCAGGCTTTACAACCTGGCGGCGTCAGGTTTTAATTTTCTGAAATTTTTGAAAGTTTTGTTTTCATAAAAAGTTTTTATTAAATCTCTAACTTATAATCTCCAGGAATCTGCAAAATTGTCATTCCACAAGCATTATATCCTTATTTATCCCGCCGATGTTATGCAGGTTTTCGTGTTTGTTTTCTCATGTTTAACAGGTTATTTTGGACAAGGAGATGTATGTGGAATCTAGCTTATGGCGATGCATTAGTCTTGGAGCTTCTACATTACCTTGGAAGAAGATCTAACCATGTTACCTTTTTATCCACCGAACGAATCAGGGGAGTATTTGATTTCATTCTTCTACCTTATTACTTTTACATCTTGTTATTTGAACATTGGGGACAATGTTCATCTTAAGTGTAAGGGGGGGGGGGGGGGTAAAAGTACGATACTTTAGAGAATACAAGTGCACTTGATTTTTGTTTGTTTGATGGTAGATGTGTAATAAAACTGTGATAAATACCTGTTAGGGTAATTTTAGTGCCAAATTTAAATTTTTTTACAACATTTAGGAGTGAAACTTTGGTCTTAATGAGCGTCTCATGGATAGGAAGTTATATAACTAGCACAAAACCGTACCACTAAAAAAATTTTCCACCCCCAAATATGTGAGGTTCGCCCCTAGAATTGGTAGGAAAAGCATTTATGCTATGATGTGTGTACCGGTAGCACTTAGATTCTAGAACTTGCGTTAGGACCATTCCGAGGCCACAAGTGAGACTACATTCGTGTAGTTAGATTTACTACATGATAAGAGGCATTAGGATTAACCCATTGTTTTACACCTGTGTTTTTGTTATAATTACATTGGCTACATTGGTCAAGTAATTCTCCTACACCCTTTGCGTTGTACCCATTTTTGGTACACGATACCCTAGTACACCCCTCAGAGCCTATCTTTTCGTTTCGACCTTTAAGCATTTTACTTAAAGGAAGAATTTGTTTACACCCCACTTAAATGTACACCCAAATCGCCTTAGCCTACCTTGTATGCACTCATTTTTAGTGCATTATTGTGACAACATTTGTTTAAACCCAAGTTAATTATCTAATTGATTACATGGTTGCTAAGTCGAGTCATATCCTTGTACATATTGTTTTGGGACGATTGGGACTCATGGGTAAAGTACTAGTGTGATGGAGTAATGGGGAAGAACAACATTATTACCCCCATGTGTGCTAAATATTTTAAAAGTACTCCAAGTTTTTCAATTATCTTAATTCGAGTCATTAGAATAATTATTTGTAAAGTTATGTAAAAGTTCAAGTGTAAGGGGATGCAACGCCCCTATGATGTATTATTTTGGATGGTAGGGCAAGAGTGTATGAATGAAAAAAAAAAAAAAAAAATCGAAAAAATCAAGAAAAATACAAAAAAAATGAGAAAAAGAAAAGTAGAAAAAACATACGGACTACCATCCCGTTTCATTTTATGTGTATTTTATGTTTTTGTTATTTTGTTTTTAGCTTAAGTCGAGTCTAGTCTTGGCTTAGCAACGCCATATTGTACATGTAATTAATCAAGATCTTTAACTCGCCACCAGTAAAATATCCCTTATCCAACAAAACCGTGTTTATCATATCCATACACCTAACGTTATAACCCATTTAAAAGCCCTCTTTGATAGTTTATCTTAGGTGCTTACGCCTAGTGGAGAAGGTTTTCGATCCTTTCCCAAGCCTATGGTAATCTATTTGCTATGACAGGTAGTGAGAGATATTATCCGTTTTCATTTATGAGATTTACTTTTATGACACCTGAGAGATGTGAGTATCTAAACACTACTTGTGAGGTGCTAGTTTGTAATCTCCGTGCTTATTATGATTAAAGTGGAACGACTATTTGTTGTAATTACTTTTATATTAGCATTAAATGACCCCTAACTTGTATTTTGATTAAGATAAAAGCGCATTTGCTTGAGGACAAGCAAATCTCAAGTGTAAGGGTATTTGATGAAGCGAAAAGTGTACCGCTTTTAGGGGGTCATTTAAGCCCTAAATCGTATTTATTTGATCAAATATTGCCCTAAATCGTTCCTTTTGTCATTTTAGGTACTTTGGAGAAGAAATCGGGAAAAGGAAGCATTTTGGACGTTTTTGGAGCATAAAAGTGAAGAAAATGACAAAGTCTCAAAATCGGCTGGAAAAGTACCTGTGACGGCGTCAGGGATTGCTCCTGACGGCGTAATGGCTTGGCAAAAGAGGTGGATATGAAAAATACACATGATAAGCCAGAGAATTTTACAAAGGAAGTCTGACGGCGTCACCCTTTAAGGTGATCAAGGCCATCACGGTTTAACTTAAAGCAAGACGGCGTCAAGCCCATTTCTGACGGCGTCAAGACTTGATAAGCCAGAGCGGATTTTGGAGCATTAAAGAGGGACGGCGTCAAGAAGGCCATCCGGGAACCCTAGACACGGCGAGGTGACGGCGTCAAGATCTACAACGTGACGCCGTCAGCCCTTAAACTCTATATATAGTTTTGCAATTTTTTGTCATTAGTGTGCAACTTTGTGAGGAGAAACCCTAAGACGAATTTCTGCCATTTTTAAGGGTTTTCATACCCTTGGATCTCCCATGTTTAATTGAAGATAAGTTATCATTTAATCAATCAATATGTCTATGTGTTGTTTGATTATATCTTTTTTTTGTCTTTTGATTAACATGCTAGGCTAGATTTATCTTGTGTTTGCTTAGATCTAATGAAACCTAACAATTGATTATTGGTTATTAGTGTGTTATTAATTGTATTGGATGATTGTTCATCGATGTTAGGCTTAAGAAAACTGGCTAACTTCCTATTCGGTAACTTGCTTGAACGTCTTAAGAAACATGAACCAATGCGTACCAGGTTTTTATGGTTGTATTTAATGCATGAGCGAATTCTAGTGATCCCATGTTAGGAGCTTCTTAGCCGGCTCGACATAGGAGTGAAGTAGGAGCTTATAGAGTTGGGAAAGTACGTACGCCACCCCACGATTGGTATTAAGGAATACACCCATCATCCACGCAATTAATACACACTAATCAACCGGTAAAAGATAGTTAGACAGTAAGGAAATCTAAGTAAACACATTTCTCTCCACATAAGTTTCACGACCTTTTCATTTTCTGTTATTTTATTTTATTTGCATTTGTAGTCATTTGGGTTAGTTGACTAGCAACTAATTCCGCCCACTCTTTCAAAAACCGAGATTTTACTTGCTTTTATAAAAAATATAAAAATACAAAAAGAATCTTCCCTCACCCTTAGACCTATTAGAATAGTTTTTTCAATCCTAACGACACTATTCCCTGTGGAGAACGATCAATCCCCCGTACTTACCACTACACTATACTACATCGGTCAGGTACACTGCCTGGTGGGGTTGTAAGCCTCTTGAGATCCCTCGAGAGGTAAAACCTGTTGCAAGGTCGCAAAACCACGCATCAGCCAAGTGTTAACCACAATGTCTCACCAGGCGTAAAGCAGTTTATTAACTCGCTTGTTTCGTTTGAGTCTGTATGAAACGAGCCGAGATGTTTAACGAATGAACAGAGATGATATGGTTATACACGAGATGTTACACGAATAAGTCGAGGTGACTATAGAGCTCTATACAATGCTAACGACATCAACAACGCACATCACATGCAATTCCTAACCATGGGCCAAGTGTTAACCGCAATGCCTCACCAGGCGTAAAGCAGTTTATTAACTCGCTTGTTTCGTTTGAGTCTGTATGAAACGAGCCGAGATGTTTAACGAATGAGCCGAGATGATATGGTCATACACGAGATGTTACACGAATAAGCCGAGATGACTATAGAGCTCTATACAATGCTAACGACATCAACAACGCACATCACATGCAATTCCTAACCATGGGCCAAGTGTTAACCAAAATGTCTCACCAGGCGTCAAGCAGTTTATTAACTCGCTTGTTTCATTTGAGTCTGTATGAAACGAGCCGAGATGTTTAACGAATGAACAGAGATGATATGGTCATACACGAGATGTTACACGAATAAGCCGAGATGACTATAGATCTCTATACAATGCTAACGACATCAATAACGCACATCACATGCAATTCCTAACCATGGGCCAAGTGTTAACCACAATGTCTCACCAGGCGTAAAGCAGTTTATTAACTCGCTTGTTTCGTTTGAGTCTGTATGAAACGAGCCGAGATGTTTAACGAATGAACAGAGATGATATGGTTATACACGAGATGTTACACGAATAAGCCGAGGTGACTATAGAGCTCTATACAATGCTAACGACATCAACAACGCACATCACATGCAATTCCTAACCATGGGCCAAGTGTTAACCACAATGTCTCACCAGGCGTAAAGCAGTTTATTAACTCGCTTGTTTCGTTTGAGTCTGTATGAAACGAGCCGAGATGTTTAACGAATGAACAGAGATGATATGGTTATACACGAGATGTTACACGAATAAGCCGAGGTGACTATAGAGCTCTATACAATGCTAACGACATCAACAACGCACATCACATGCAATTCCTAACCATGGGCCAAGTGTTAACCACAATGTCTCACCAGGCGTAAAGCAGTTTATTAACTCGCATGGACTTTGAATGTATATTTTTTTAAATAAATGTACTTAAATTAAATATATTTTTTTAATTTTATAAAAGTATTTAATTGTAAATATAAATTTTTTAATTTTAATTATATAGTAGAAAAGTTTTAATATTTATTTTAAAATAAAAACTGATTTAAAAAGTTAAAAAAAAAAAAAAAAAAAAAAAAAAAAGTTTGGGTCGACATTGTTGACCCAAACTGCTTTTAAAAAATGTTTTAATATTTCTTTGGCGGGTTTTTTTAATTTTTGGGATAAATTTTTGGTGGTAAAATATGGCACGGCATTGTCGTGCCATATTGCTTCCTATATTTTTTTTTCCTAATTCTTTTCCTTAAAAAATTTTTAAAATTTCTTTTAAAATAAAAAGTTTTTTAAATAAAAAAAAAAAGTATATTCTGGCAGTTTGGGTCGACATTTTCGACCCATTCTACGTCCTAATTAAAAAAAAAAAATTGACTAGCTTTGGCACGACATTGTCGTGCCATATTGATAGGAGGTTTGACTGACTTTTTTTGTTGAATGTGGTGTGGGCCATGGTTGAATTTTGGGACGATAATGTAGTGCCAAATAATTTTCTGGTGCCAAATGTTCCCTTTTGGTGTAGTGATAAAGGTCACCAAGTAGAGTCCCAACCACTAGACCAACTCATAATTTTAAAATTTTGAATGTATGACCTAAGGTAATTAAGTTAGCAATACCTAAAATCTATCCAAAATATAATCAAATAATGCTTTTAACTAATAATGTAAGAAAAAATCATTTCCATTTTCCTAACTAGGTCCAATAAACCTTTTGACTTGCATGGCAATTAATTTAACGTGTAAAAACCCTTGATTTGCATGGCAATTTAACATGTAAAAACCTCTATTAAACTCTCCAATCGCAAACCTTAAACCTCTAGTTATACCCGAAAGTTTATTACTCCTTGGATCGGAGCACACATTATTACATCTTGTCGTGCATATCTCAAACTCAAACACACATAACACATGGCTACTAGCACACTTTTGCCGGTTTTTCGAGAATCGGTCTCTCTATCTTCGAGCGGAGGTTGTCCGATATCATAAATGCGATAAGGTTGTCCGATATCAGAAATGTAGTGTTGTCTGATATCGCATTTGGTACAAAGTTGTCGGACAGAACTGCGATTGAGATGAATTGCGATACGTCTGTTGAGTTGCAAATGCGATAAGATCAAATGCGATAAGAACTGCGATACGTCTGTTGAGTTGAATCGCGATAAGTCAATTGCGATAAACTTATCTGAGCCAACTGCGATAGAAGTTTGTCTGAGTTCGAATTGCGATAACGTCTGACAGAGTTGCAACTGCGATAGAACTTGTCAAATGCGATAAAACGCTGCTGAAGCAAGGAATTGCGATAAAACAACACTTTTACCAACTTCTTTGACTTTTTGTGTCACTTGCCCACTTGACCTTATCTTGCAAGATATTATCACTGACAACTTTCACCCACTGCTACCAACTTGGACCAATAATTCACACCTTTCACCCACTTGTTCCAATTATAATATTCACAAACAAATCTTATACAAGATTTTTTATGAACTTCGATCTATGAACCAAGAACAAACACAAAAGTTTGATCTTCCAAGCCAAGATATGAGTGAAGAACGAGTGAACTTTCACAGCCAAGTCGATTAGAACACAAAACAAATACAACCTTTGATCTTCAACATGTGTACGATTTCAAGATAAACAAAAAACTCACGTTTTTATGACAAAAACGCAACCTTTTTGTTGCTGTGAAACAAAATCCGAACACAAACAAGATAATACACACCAAAAATCACATTTGTTACCTTAAAAACACCACGATTCGCCTAGAATCTCCCAGGTTCGCTCATGATACCAATTGATATGACCAAGAATCACGTTGGGAGGTGGAGGAAACACCATAAACTAAGGATGTGTGTGTGTGTATATACGGTTCACAAAACCAACACATGGCTTGGTGTGGGCTTTGACTTGGACCTAAGGTCGGCTTTGTATTTGCACTACACATAAACAAATGAAACACTTATAGTTCTAATGCTACAAGCCCACTTTACTAACATATTATACATTACACACTTAAGACTTAACAACTAATGACCATCACTTTTGCAATTAAGAAAATTAATTGCTAACAATCTCCCCCTAAGGGATGGTCATATCAATGATGCTTCCGTGATTGGTCTTTAGCTTTTGACATCTTGAACTTCGTGTGTCAATGTATAATCTTTTTCGTTCAATGTTCCTTCATGCACTGTGATCTTCAAAGAATCGTCTTTTGGTCTTCCTTGCCTTGATCTACGTCTTCTATCCGGATGCGTCGTCGTTGTAGATGATGATGGTAGATGAACTTTCGTCGGTACCTGCATAAAACAGTTAGCAATAAACGTCCAGCGGCCATCATGTCGTGAGGCAAGATCCTTAGATCTCATTAAGACTCATACAACTTGTATCCTTTTGAGTGAACACAAGTGTATTGCATAGGAAGTGTTCCTAAGAGATCTTTTGATGAATCTCATGTCTCTAGACTCAATAATGTGCGTTTTGGTTTCAGTCGTCGGAGGCATGGAGCAGAGTGCCACCTTTTCAATATCAACACATCTCGGAGTGAGAGGTCGATAGATTATGTAGTGTTCTCCGTGAGAAATGAAACAAATATCTTTTGAGAGATATCTGAGTGGATAGGAGGGGTGGTGCATTGCGTCACTGGGTCCATGACGTCTTGTCTTCAATACCAGTATCACCTTAGTGAATACCGATAGCAGATGTATTGACTCGATTTCTGACCTAAGTTTTCATGGAGGGCTATTTCTTTTCACCCTTACAAAAACTTTTCTTTTTCATTCTTCAACCCCTTCTTTCTCCTTTCATTATACTCCTTTTTTCAATCTTACCTAAGGACTTCTAATGCTAAGCTATTGGAATAGTCCTTGGGTAGATCCCTCCGGTTCTGGCGGATCATTGGACATAACCTAACCATAATCACCTTATTACTCCATGATTATCCTAGATTATTTGTCACATGCCATTAAACCTTGTGAAAATCTCTCAACGTGTTTATGAGAAAACACATTTTGTTCATGTTGATACAAAAGTTGGGCGTTCCTTGACAGGGCTTCTATTCTCGTACCAATTCGAATCTTAATGCTTGATGGAACCTGCGCACTAAGAAAAAAGAACAAACACCGTTAGGCTTATCGAGGGATTGTCTCCCCCGATTATCCTCCGGCGTGAGAGTAAGTAATCGAATGTAGGGTTTAGTAAAGGGTTAGGGTTTATTGGAGATCGTACCTCTATCGAGGGCTGGAATGCCCTTTATATATGCACGAAACCCTAGTAGGTTTCGTGTTCCCTACTCCTCGGCGTGTTAGCCGACATCGGATATTTGGTATATATCTTCTTTATTTAGAAGATACTCCATATATTATCCGGAAATAACTTTGGGCTTGGGCCTTGTCGACCCAAGTCACATAACTGGTAGTCCAGTTGCGGCCCATACGTGGTGGGCTTAATTGTTAGTATTGTTTACTAATCGGGTTCGTGACCCGGGTATGGACTATACGTCATCATGTCCCCCCAGTCTAGTATGCGCAGGGTAAAACCTGCGGATGCTAGACTAAAGTCGTGTCGAATTAATTCCTCACGCGTACGCGGGAAGCTTTCAAAAATATACCGCCTAAAAAATACACGTATCATGTATCTAGTCCAAAAGAGTGCAATTTGGGTACCTTGGGAAATGGAGAGGTTGCCCACTTGTCTTGTACCGTCCTTTATCCTAGCCACACGATTTGAGATAGTGGGATACACGTGTCACTCATCTGTGGTGGATGGGAAAAGTATATAAACTACCGCCTCTCATTCACTGTGACGTCCACAGTTAAAAAATCGCAATTCCACCATTTTTACATCTTCAAATCTGCTTTCAAGAACGATAATTCATAGGTAATAGCGCGTGCGCACATAGTCTGAATCACAAAATGGTAGCGCAACTTCATGATTTCCGTTCTAACATAACCGAGGATGAACTGATTCAGTTCACCTCGGATTATTTCATCCCTATGGGCCTGCGCCCCGAGGTACCAGGTCCGAATGACACCATCGCGGATTTCCCTGCCGGGAAGGTGGGGTTATATACGCGCTTTTTCGAGTGGGCGAATCAGCGCGTCCCCATCTCCGTGTTATTGAGTGACATACTCCATTATTACGACCTCCATATCTCCCAGTTGCATTGTATTGGAGCTGGGAAGATTGCTAATTTTGAGGTGAACTGTCGCTTGTTAGCGGTTCACCCGTCCCTCCACTTATTCCGCGCGTTCTATCACGCGACGTGGTCCAATGGGTGGGTTACCTTCTCCAAGCGCGTAGGCAAGTTACAGTGCTATGTGCAGAAGGTGGATAAACTCAAAGACTGGAGGGAGAAGTTCTTTTGGGTTGATGATGCTGTCTTCCCCTCCAAATTTCAATTCTACACCCGTGCCAATCTGCCCAAGGATGAGCGCCCCCCTGAGACGTGGTATAACGTGGATCATGCGGCGATAATAGATGAGAATCGCCTTCTGATCAAACCGTATCCGGAAGCGCTCCTGGTGCACATGGGCATCAGTCGCAACTATTTTGAGCATGAGACAGAAGTTCCCACATTTTTGAATGCGGATGGCACGGGTGGGTGCTACTTCTATCGCCTTACTGTCGTTATTAGTGTAAGTGTTTCTTCGTCTTTCGTACTTTATGTAACTTGCTTCTTTTTGTCTATTTTTTGCGCAGAGATGGATCTTTTTTCGGTTGTACGTCTGGAGAATCCGCGTTCCGTGGCAGTGGGAGTGCGCCCTTTGGGGGATGGTGAGCAGACTATTCTGCAGGCGACGGCAGGGCGCGTCGTGGATTTGGTTATCCCAGATCCCGAAGGCTCCCCTGATGTGATCGTAGCTGAGCCCATACAGGAGGTGGCTCCTCCTGTGCAGCCAGGTCCTGACGCTGCGCAGCCTCCCCTTCCTGAAACGGTGATCCATTTAGAGGAGACTGACAGTGAGATGGAGGAGAGCTCCCCACTGACGCTCAAGAGAGTGCTTGGCAGTGATGGTGAAGGGCCCTCCAAGAGGCCGCGGACTGAAGCTGGGGGAAGCTCGTCTTTTACTGAGGTGCAGATGAAGTAAGTACCTTAGTCATTATAAACTTTTGTCAAGTTATATTTTGTGCTAACTTTGTTCCTTCGTGTCCTCAGTGTGGATGTTGAGAAGTCTGGTGGAGGTGCGTCCACGACTGAGACTGAGAAGGAGAAGGACGTGTCCTCGACTCCTCCCCCCATGTAAGTATTTTTTTAGCATTTCCTTAGTATTTTGTGTATGCTTGACCGTGCACTAACCTTGTCTCTTGGTGTTTTTTGCAGTGAAAAGCCTGTGGAGGACGCTGGCGTCCTAGATGGGAGTGCGCCACCTGTTGGGAATAAAATGATCAAAGTCAAAGAGCCTGCCAAGTCGATGAAGAGCCTGCTAGTTGATTTTGTTATGTACGAAGATGTTCTACCAGTACCTTCTGGGTAGAAGGTACTGCTAGCTAATGAAGAGCCTGCCAAGCTTATGTCAAGTCGATTAGATATTTTGTAATAGATATTTAGTTGAATTATTAGTCTTTGTACATTGTTCTACGTTATGTAGAAGTAGAATAGTCTTCTGTGGTGACAGAAGAATATATCAGAGTGTACATGGGTAGTTGTATTTAATTGTAGGCGCCAATATAGTCAAAGTATAGTATTATATTCATCTACTTGACAACATGTAATAAGATATCCTTATCTTATAAAAGGATATCTTAGTCACTTCTTCATGCATGCAATCTTTCACAACCAAAATAACCACAAACCAAACTATCTCTCAAGTAACTTAGTTACTTCGAATCACAAATCCTTTTGACAATCATAGATTCAAGATTACCTTGTAATCCCGGTGATACTTAGATCATCCGTATTATTTCATCAATAATATTGAATCGTTTTGTATTAACCTAAGTTGTGTTATTTGTTCATTGCATTCACTCATTTACTTAAACTCACCACCTTGTGTTCTTTTAAAGTGTGTTGTAGTAGATTCCGCATGCTAAACACATTCAATACATAAATATCTCTCAAACACATTACTAAGATTCATATCCCAAGTGTTTGAACTTCAAGAACAACAACAAAGCGTTCCACAAGTGGTATCAGAGCTAGGCTTGATATTTACTAATTTAAAAGAAAAATGGATGTTGAACATATTCAAACCAATGTTGCAGCTAAACTTCCATTACTCAAGCAAAACGAGTTTGAAATGTGGAGACTAAGGGTTGAACAATACTTTCAAGTGCAGGACTATGCACTTTGGGAGATCATTGAACAAGGCAATTCATTTAAACCCCAAATCACCACTACAACAGTAAATGATGCTCTTGTAACAAGAATACAAGATCAACCATCAAATGCAGATGAAAAAGTTCAGAAGAGAAATGATCTAAAGGCAAGGAGTATGTTACTGATGACTATTCCAAATGATCAACTTCTGATCTTCAACAAATACAAAGATGCCAAAACCCTTTTTGAAGCAATTGTGGCTAGGTTTGGTGGTAATGATGCTACCAAGAAAACACAGAAAAACCCTTCTCAAACAACAATTTGAGAACTTCACAGCCACAACCAATGAGTCTTTGGACAGTATGTTCAATAGACTTCAGAAGCTTGCAAGTCAGTTAGCCATCCATGAAGTGATGATAACTCAAGAAGACCTAAACTCTAAATTTCTTAGAAGTTTACCTTCAGAATGGTCTATGCATGTCATTGTATGGAAGAACAAGTCAGATATTGACCAGATGAGTCTCAATGATCTCTACAACAATTTCAAAATAGTAGAGCATGAAGTAAAGAAGACTACTGGGTCAAGTTCTGGAAATATGGCTTTTGTTTCATCCCCAAGCATGTCAAAGGTTGATAATGAAGAACAAGGTAGCAGAGAAGAAGGTACTGCTAATACAACCTTTGGTACTGCTAGTACTTCTGGTAGTACCAAATCCATATTAGATGAAACAATTGGGTGTGCTTTTCTTACATCTCAGCACAATGGGTCTGTATTATCATTTGAAGACCTTCAAGAGATTCATCCTGATGATCTTGAAGAAATGGACATAAAGTGGCAACTTTCACTTTTAAGCATTAGAGCCAAGAAGTTGATGATGAGGACTGGCAAGAAGATTCTGATAGATGGAAATGAGCCTGCTGGCTATGATAAGTCAAAGGTGGAGTGTTACAACTGCCACATGAAAGGTCACTACTCTAGAGAGTGTAGAAGACCTAAGAAGCAGGATGACAAGGGTAGAGGGTTTGACAACAGAAATAAAGGAAGCTTTGAGAAGAAAGGAAGCTTTGAAAGCAAGAGTAAGGTTGTTGAAGTTGCAGAGCCAAAAGCAATGGTTGCTATTGATGGCATGGGTTTTGATTGGAGTTTCATGGGTGAAGATGAGTCAACTTCTGATGAATTGGCTTTGATGGCATTCTCCACCCCTGAGGTACAAATTATCAAATGTCCTAATAATTGTGAATCTCTTAAAGAATTAGAAATCATAAGTAAAGCTTATGATACAGAAGTATTAGAACACAGAAAAACCCAACAAACCTTATTTAACCATCAGTGTGGTATGTCCAAGCTAGAAAAACAAATCATTCACTATAGAGAAAATGAACTCACATTTTCTGATGCTAAAGGTGCTCTTAATAGACAAATATATTTGAAAGATACTGAAATAGAAATGTTAAGGACTGAGTGCACTAAAGTGACATTAGCTAGAGACAATATTCAACTGACTGTTACTAAATTGGAAAATGCTTCTGAGTGTACTAAGAGCATAGTAGAGAATCAGTTGAATAAGAAAATAAAATCAGGGATAGGATATAATGAATGTCCACCTCCTTATAGAGGAATTCCATGTCCCCAGGGTAGTGATCTTGCTGTATTAGGTTTACATGAATTTGTTAACAAACCATTGGATAAACCTGTAGTGATAAGTGAACCTTTTGAGAGTGCTAAGAATGTTCCACTCTCTAAGGTGCTCACTGATAAGAGACCAGATGTCCTGATTATTGAGGATTGGGTATCTGATGATGATGAAGATCAGACTATTCCTATCAAAGGAATCAAAGTAGGACCAACCAGTCCTAAGAAAGTAGAAGTTAAAGCTAAGGCCAAAACTGTTTTGAAAGCAGTTGAAAGTTGTAAAAATTGTAATAACAAACCTAGGGGAAGCCAAAGAAATTGGAACAACCTAAAGTCACAACAACTAGGTGATGACTTTGTTATGTTTAATAAGGCTTGTTATTATTGTGGTAGCTTTAATCATCTTCATGCTTATTGTAATAAATGGGTTTCTGGGAGTAAATCAAAAGCTAAAACAAATGTTACTCACCCCAGAAAAGGTTTTGTTAAGTCTAACACCACAAATGTTAAACATACTGTTAGACAACATAAGCCTGTTATTACAAAACCAACTGAAAAGGGTACAAGAAACACTTTCAAAAGTGTACCAAAAGTTGAGAAGAATCCTATTCAAAAGAAAAATGTGGTCAAAACAAAAGTTTGGAGTCCAAAAACCAAAGGTCCTGCTAGACCAAAAGGTCCTGCTAGACCACATGGTACTGCCAAAATTGGTATTGCCAAAATTGGTACTGATAGACCAAAGACCACACAATGGATTAGAAGGGAAAGTGCTGTTAAGTCCTCAGCATGTTGGATTTGGAAACCAATCCAATCAAAAGGTGCATCAACAATCCTGAAAAGGTTTGACTTCATTGATGCAAGAGGCAAACCCAAGTCTGTCATGGCTTGGGTACCCCAAGGAAACTAATGTGTTTTTTTTTTATGTGCAGGAACATTCAACTGATTTTGAAGATCAAGGATATGTTGATAGTGGGTGTTCAAGGCACATGACAGGCAACATGTCATTCCTCTCAGATTTCAAAACATTTGATGGAGGATATGTTACCTTTGGGGGTGGAATAAAAGGAAAGATCACTGGTAAAGGTACTATCAAAACCAGTAAACTAGATTTTGAAAATGTGTATTTTGTGAAAGAACTTCAGTTTAATCTTCTTAGTGTCTCACAAATGTGTGACAAAAAGAACAATGTTCTATTTACTGACAATGGATGTATGGTTCTTTCTTCTGATTTTAAGATGCCTGATGAGAGTTAGATACTTCTTAAAATTCCAAAAAGGAACAATATGTATAGTGTCAATTTAAAGAACATTGATCCCAAGGAAGGTTTAACTTGTTTGGTAGCAAAAGCCTCATTGGATGAATCTATGTTTTGGCATAGAAGGCTTGGTCATGTAAACTTTAAAACAATCAACACTATTGCAAAATATGATTTAGTAAGAGGTTTACCCAAAAAGATTTTCCAAAACGACCAAACTTGTGTTGACTGTCTAAAAGGCAAACAACATAGAGCTTCTTGTAAGCCCAAGACCCAAAACTCTATTACTCAGGCTTTACATATACTTCATATGGATCTATTTGGTCCTACTAATGTGTGCAGCTTGAATGGAAAGAAATATTGTCTGGTTGTTACTGATGACTATAGCAGATTTTCATGGGTTTTCTTCTTAAGATCTAAACATGAAACTAGTGAGATACTTAAAACCTATATCACTGAGGTAGAAAACCAATCTGATAAGAAAGTCAAAATCATCAGGTGTGACAATGGGACAGAGTTCAAGAATAGAGTTATGGATGACTTTTGCAAGGAAAAAGGCATAAAAAGAGAGTTTAGTGTAGCTAGAACACCTCAGCAAAATGGAGTAGCAGAAAGAAAGAATAGAACACTTATAGAGGCTGCTAGAACTATGTTAGTAGACTCTAAGTTGCCTATTTCATTTTGGGCTGAAGCAGTTGGTACTGCTTGTTATGTACAAAACAGGGTTCTTGTGACAAAACCACATAGAAAAACACCTTATGAACTTTTCTTTGGTAGAAAACCATCTTTAAGTTTTATGAGACCTTTTGGTTGTCATGTCACTATTCTCAATACCAAAGATCATTTAGGCAAATTTGATGGAAAAGCAGATGTTGGCTTTTTGATAGGGTATTCCTTGCAGAGTAAGGCCTATAGAGTGTTTAACACTTGCACTAGGCTAGTAGAAGAAAATCTTCACATAGAGTTTCAAGAGAAACTAGCAAATGTGAAAGGAGTTGGACCAGATTGGATGTTTGATGTTGATAGGCTTTCAGAATCTATGAATTATGTGCCTGTTACAGGTAAAAATGCTAATGAAAATGCAGGTTCTGAAGACAATGTTGACTCTCCTAAAAATCAAGATTACATCTGGATGCCAATTTGGAAAAGTATGGATCTATCTTCAAGTGAAGAAGGACCTTCAGACACAACAATTGAAGGCAATGAAGAAGATCAAGGAACTCAGAATAAAAAGAATCAAGAAAGTGGTGCTTATGACAATGGTACTGCCAGTTCTTCAGATGGTCCTGCTAGTACAAGTATTGGTACTGCTGAGCCATTGAATATTCAAATAGAAGATTCTTTTCAAGAAGAAGTTGGGATTAGCAATCTTCCAACTACATATGAAGTTCCTAAAACACCAAACACTAGAATTCTCAAAGATCACTCAACTGATGATGTGATTGGAAGCATGACTTCTGGTGTTAGAACAAGATCTCAAGTTGGTTTATCTCAAGTCTTATCTACAGATGAAGAAGGGTTTATCTCCTCTATGTATGAAGAAAAGAATAATGATAATTCCAATATATGCCTGTTTTCATGTTTTCTATCTCAGGCTGAACCCAAAAATATAAACAAAGCTTTAGATGATGCAAGTTGGGTGGAAGCTATGCAAGAAGAGCTTCTCCAATTCAAGATTCAGAAGGTTTGGATATTGGTTGATTTGCCAAGAGGTCATAGGGCAATTGGAACCAAATGGGTGTTCAGAAACAAGAAAGATGAAAGGGGTATAGTGATCAGAAACAAGGCTAGATTGGTAGCACAAGGATATACTCAAGAGGAAGGGGTAGATTATGAAGAAGTGTTTGCTCCAGTTGCAAGACTTGAAGCAATTAGGCTTTTCTTAGCCTATGCTTCATTCATAGGCTTCACTGTCTATCAAATGGATGTTAAGAGTGCATTTTTGTATGGTGAAATTGAAGAACCAGTATATGTATCTCAACCTCCAGGCTTCATTGATGCTGAGTATCCAGATAAAGTTTACAAAGTTACCAAGGCTTTGTATGGCCTACACCAAGCTCCAAGGGCATGGTATGAAACATTGGCTTGTTTTCTACTAGAAAGTGGATTCCAAAGAGGCAGGATTGATCCAACTTTGTTCATCAAAAGGACAAAGAAAGACATCTTGTTAGTGCAGATTTATGTTGATGACATAATCTTTGGATCAACAAACCAAGACTTGTGTGTAGAATTTGAAAAACTTATGCACAGTAAGTTTGAAATGAGTTCCATGGGGGAACTTACTTTCTTTTTAGGTCTCCAAGTGAAACAATCCAAAGAAGGCATATTTATCAGCCAAGATAAATATGTAGCAGAGATCTTAAGAAAATTTAATTTTGCTGATTCTAAGGTTGCAAGTACACCAATGGATCCAGACAAAGGGCTACTCAAGGATGCTGAAGGAGAAGATATGGATTTGCACAATTATAGATCTATGATTGGGTCCTTGATGTATCTTACATCATCAAGACCAGATATCATGTTCTCAGTATGTGTATGTGCAAGGTTTCAAATACATCCCAAAATCTCTCATCTCACAGCAGTCAAAAGAATCTTTAGATATCTTAAAGGTCAACCTAGGTTGGGTCTTTGGTATCCAAGGGAATCATCTTTTGAATTGATGGCTTATTCGGATAGTGACTATGCTGGTGCAACACTAGACAGAAAATCCACAACTGGTGGATGTCAATTTCTTGGTTGCAGACTAATCTCTTGGCAATGCAAGAAACAAACAATGGTGGCCAATTCTACAACTGAAGCAGAATATGTTGCTGGTGCAAGTTGTTGTGGGCAAGTTCTTTGGATCCAAAATCAACTGCTTGACTATGGGTACAATTTTCTTAACACCATTATTTATATTGACAATAGCAGTACTATTTGCATCATTAAAAACCCAGTTCAACACTCAAAAACAAAACATATTGAAATCAGACACCATTTCATAAGGGATTGCAATGAGAAGAGGTTAATTCAAGTAGTTAAAATTGATTCTGAAAAGAATTATGCAGACCTTCTCACCAAAGCTTTTGATTTAGGTAGATTCAAATATCTTGTAGGAGGTATTGGAATGATAAATCTTTGAAAAACATGTGTTTTTGTTCATAAAATTAACTGGTATTGGATTTTAAACATGGTACTGCTAGTTAGTCAAAAGGTCCTGTTAGTTCATAATTGGTCCTGCTGATACAAAATTGCTATGTTTTGTTCATATAAATGCTTGAATGTTTACAATTATATAGATCAAATGTTCTACACTTTGTTCTTTTGGTTTGCAACTAACATATTTCAGGTTGATAACAAAACAAGAGTTCTTTCAAACAAAAGGGGCAACAAAAGTTATATTCATTTCAGGAGAAATAACAATCTCAGGGGAGGAATTAATAGCCCAAAATGGAAGAAAGACCAATTTATGAAAGAAAAGACAAAAGCATACAAGATGATGCAGAGTTGAAATAGAGAGAGTTAGATCATATATCTAGAAGGGATGAAGCATTTCTCAAAGGAGAAAGTTCTATCTAGATCAAACTAAGAAAGGTTTCAACTCAAAGGCATGACATTAGATGATTTCACTTGTTGAACTAATCATCCAAGATACACAGCATCATTGCCTTTCTAAATTTCCTCCATCCAAGGAAATTGCACCATCTTTGGGCCATCATGGCTTTTGGTATTCAGCTCACCAAGTTTTCACAAACTTAAGAGTTGGCTAGTCCTTAAGCAAACGGCTTTTGGTAAAGACAAATCAAATCCGTTGATGGTTGATAGTTTACCAAAAACTATATGGTTGTTAACTAACCATACTTAATTGTAAATAGTTAGCTAGTCCTTAAGCAAACGGCTTTTGGTAAAGACAACTCAAATCCGTTGATAGCTGGTAGTTTGCTAAAAACTATAAGGGATTTTTATAAAACTTTCAAAGGTACTGGTAGTTCAAAATTGGTACTGCTAGTATAAAAAGGTACTGCTAAATAGCCGTTGAGCCTGTCAGAAAAAGTTTTAGCCATTAGGCCTGGTAGTTAAAATTAGCCGTTGGGGTAGTTATGTAATTCACTGATGATTATATTATATTATATTTTACATATAAAAGATCTTTTTAACCGCCTTTTCATTTACTTATTTTAATCTTTCTTATTGTCGGTTAAAAGTAATTCTCTCATATCTTCTTTCATCAGTCACTATCATAATTCACATACACCTTTCATCTTCTACCAGTACTACCAACAAATCCCACCAACATATTAAAAATTTTCATTATGGCTTCCACAGTTGTTCTAGATTTTGTCCAACGTCACAATCAGTTAGCATTTTTGGAAAAGTCAGAGGATAATGCCTCATTTCATCAAGTAGTGGACTTTTTAAACAACTCCTACATCAGGTTTGCTTTGCTAGTCAATCCCACTATTTATGAAAATCAAATTTTACAATTTTGGCAATCTGCTAAAATTAAAACTTCTGAAAATGGGGAACAAAGAATAAAAGCCAAAGTGGATGGTAAACATTTGACTCTTACTGAGTCATCCTTAAGAAGGCATCTTCATTTGGATGATTCTGATGGTATTAGTCAGTTACCAGATACTGAAATTTTTGAAAATTTAACAAGAATGGGGTATCATGCTGAGTCCAACAAACTCACTTTTCTGAAAAAGCATCTTACTCCACAATGGAGATTTTTGATTCACACAATCCTTCACTGTTTGAGCCAGAAGAAAACCTCTTGGGAGCAATTTAGTGGCAACATGGCCTCTGCTCTCATTTGCTTAGCAACAAACAGAAAATACAACTTCTCTAAATATATTTTTGAAGGATTGATAAACAATGTGAAAAGTAAAACAAAGTTTTTGATGTATCCAAGATTTATTGGTTGCATCATTGGAAAATTACAACATGTGTTGCTTCCCACAGACTCAGTTTATGAAACACCAAAACTTTCTCACAAAGTATTTTCAAATATGAGAATTGGTTTTAGAGGGGAGGAAGTTCCACTTTTTGATGAAATGGTACCACAACATCCAGAAGAACCCACACCATCTGCTGATACACCATCATCTAGTTCTTCACATGGTTTCATTTCACAAACACATCAAAAATCACCAACACCATCTCCAGTACCATCAGCAACACCACCACCATCCCCACATCATATATCACAAACCCAATCACCTCAGACAATGCAGGAGTTGAAAGACAAGGTGAAGTTCTTAGAGAATGCTCTTAAAAGTCAAAATGAAAGGTTTTCTCAGATCAACATCAAATTGGTCAAGAGGGTTAAGAGATTGGAGGGTGAAGTGAAGAAGTTAAAAGGTAAAAAGTCTGCAAAGGTTGTTTTATCTAGTTCTTCACAGTCAGATGCTGATAGGATAGATCACTCTTCCAAAAAGGGGAGGAAGGATAGGTCTGAAGATGAGGAAGAAGAGGAGGAACAGGCTCAATTTGAATTCCATGATGGAACTCAAGTTTATGATGAAGAGCCTGTTGGAGCAGGGCAAGAGCCTGTTGGAGCAGGGCAAGAGCCTGTTGGAGCAGGGCAAGAGCCTGCTAGGCCAGAAGAAGAGTCTGCTAGGAGAGAAAGGCTATTGGCTATGGGGTATAAAGGGTCTGCTGAGAGAGTGTACAAGAGAAAGAGAGTTTTAATTGCTGATGAGCAATCTTCTGCTCCATCACAAGATTCACCTCCAAAGGATAAGGGCAAAGGTATTCTGATTGAAGATGAGCCAAAGTCCAAGAAGTTGAAAAGAACTCAGCAAATTCAGATGGCTTTAGGAGAAGAAGAGGCCAAGAGGGTTCATGAAGAAGAGCTAAAAGCACTTGAAGCTTCAAGAATGCTTGAAGTAATGAAAGAGCAGAAAGATGCTGAAGATGCTGCTCAAGCTCTTATTGATTCTCAAGCTGCACAAATATTTGATGCACAACTACAATGGATTATCTCTATTGATCCAATTGTAAGAGGTCAAGCCTTTGTGTATATGGATGATGAGTCTCTAAGTGTAGAAGAAAAGACAGCCAAGCTTGAAGAATTCATCACCAAAAAGTATAGAGAAGAAGCCTTAAATGATGTATTTCAGCAGATCATGCAGTATAAGGAGAAAGGGTTTAAATTGCCACATGATCAGAAAGAGCAGATGAAGTTCTTCAAGTTATATCTGAAAAGGTCAGCAAATTGGAAGGATCATCAACTCAAAAGAAAATCATTTGAAGAGTTGCAGCATCTATACATTGAAGCATACAAAAGGAACCACTGCACTCCTCCTGAACACACACAAGAAAGGTCTTCAAAGAAGAAGGAAGATGCTCAGATGAAAGAAGTAGCAAAATTGGACACAGAGCAAGTAAGTAAAATGTTGATAACTTTACCTACTATCATACATGCTGATCCAATTAGGTCTAGACACCCTATAATTGATTGGGAAATACACCATGATAGATTTGGTAAGTCATGGAAAGTATCAAGGGTTGGGGGACAGTCTGCTATCTTCAAGAATTTTGAAAATCTAGTTAGAGCATCTGATAGAGCAGATTTGGAAGAATTGTGGAATCTAGTGCAGATTAGGCTAGCCACAAATTCTAGCAATGATGTTAAGGAACAGGAATTATGGGTTGAATTCAATAGGATGTTTGATCCTGATCCCAAAGATGATTATTGGAAGTTTCCATATTATGATCCATCTACAACCTGGGAATTCCTAAGTCATTGCAGTGTTCATCATTTGTACACATCAAGTGGGATTGAACTCTTTATGTTGGCTGAGAAAGAGTATCCACTTAGTTATGAAGTGCTCTCAACTATGATCTCCAAGAGGTTAAGGTGTGACAAAGATGATGAAAACTCAGAAATTGTTCAAAGTTTGCTAAGGAGCATATTTGAACAATGTGAAAGAAAAAGGAAGGATAGAAAGTAAGGGTTTTTGGAAGAGTTCTCAAATCCTCAAGGTATGTATTTTATTCATCAGAAACTTGTGTATTTTAATGGAAATAACAAGTTTAGGGGAGGATTGTTGGGAATAAAATGATCAAAGTCAAAGAGCCTGCCAAGTCGATGAAGAGCCTGCTAGTTGATTTTGTTATGTACGAAGATGTTCTACCAGTACCTTCTGGGTAGAAGGTACTGCTAGCTAATGAAGAGCCTGCCAAGCTTATGTCAAGTCGATTAGATATTTTGTAATAGATATTTAGTTGAATTATTAGTCTTTGTACATTGTTCTACGTTATGTAGAAGTAGAATAGTCTTCTGTGGTGACAGAAGAATATATCAGAGTGTACATGGGTAGTTGTATTTAATTGTAGGCGCCAATATAGTCAAAGTATAGTATTATATTCATCTACTTGACAACATGTAATAAGATATCCTTATCTTATAAAAGGATATCTTAGTCACTTCTTCATGCATGCAATCTTTCACAACCAAAATAACCACAAACCAAACTATCTCTCAAGTAACTTAGTTACTTCGAATCACAAATCCTTTTGACAATCATAGATTCAAGATTACCTTGTAATCCCGGTGATACTTAGATCATCCGTATTATTTCATCAATAATATTGAATCGTTTTGTATTAACCTAAGTTGTGTTATTTGTTCATTGCATTCACTCATTTACTTAAACTCACCACCTTGTGTTCTTTTAAAGTGTGTTGTAGTAGATTCCGCATGCTAAACACATTCAATACATAAATATCTCTCAAACACATTACTAAGATTCATATCCCAAGTGTTTGAACTTCAAGAACAACAACAAAGCGTTCCACACCACCCGAGGTGAGTCATGCTCTGGACGGGGCGCGTTCACCGAGGGATGTTGAAGTGGAGTCAAGTCCATTTGACTCTACGATGGAGGAGCTTGCCTCTATCGCTGTGCGCCAGTCTGAGCTGGTGGCGCAAGCAAGGGTGCACAAGTCTGAGGAAATTTCCAGACTGCAGGCGCAATTGGCGTCTGTGCAGGCTGAATTAGCAAGCTCTAAAGCTGAGCAGCTGAGCTCCAAGGCTAAACTGGAGCGCGCAGAGGCGTCTGCGCGAAAAATGGGTGAGGAGAAGGTCATGGTGATGGCTGAGCTAGGGAAGGAGCGTGCTGCTGCGGATCTTCAGAGACGAAATTCTTTATGGGCGCTGAAGTACTTGCAACAGAATAGGAGCAAGCACTTTGCCAATATTGAAGAGTTCCGTAGCAAAGTGGAGCTTGCGCTGAAGATGCAGGAGGAGAAGCTCCGTAAGCTTAGCATCGAGTATGATGAGGAGCTATATCCTCATTTGGTTCAGTCTGTGGCTGAGCGCAGGTACATGCTGTTTATAACTTGTATATATTTGAGACCCTTTTTCTTATTAACACTTGTGTTATTTCGTAGGTGGTTGATCAGTCATGGTCTTCGCCTGGCCGCCATGTGTACGCTGGAGCATCCTGAGGTCACCGCATCCTTTGGGAAGGTTGTGAATTGCGCTATTGCGCACGGTGAGACCTCGGCCGCAGACAAGCTTGCGGAGGCCAAGTTGCTGACTGTGCCGCTTGCTGAGGTGCCTGGGTATAAGGCGGATGCCCATGCTGAGCTTGTTGCTGCCATGGAGGAGCTAAAGAAGCTTGAGCTTCCGCATATCGCTCTCTTGGAGCGTGATCAGGACCAGCCGATCAGCGTGATCATGGCGGGGCTCACTCTTCCTAGGCATCTGCAGGATGATGCAGATCAGCAGGTGGACTTCTATTTGAAGCCTGATGTGGCGCAGTTGAAGGTACCCATTTTTGCTTAGCCTCGTGACATTCTGAATCCTTTCCGTCTTGAGAAAGAGATTTCTTTGCAAAGATCGCTAAATGCGCATGTTTCCAGGGTCGCACGAAAGAAAGGCGAGAAAGGAAAGGTCATTCTGTGCGGCATAGGCGCTGCGCATCAGCCTAGATCCGATGGTGTGCCTGTCTGCGTGGCCACTGTTTCCCTTGATGATGCAGAGTTGTTGAAGAGGCTCGCGGATGCAAAGGAAGCGGCTTTGAGTGGGGGCTCCAGCCAGTTAAGGCGTACATATAGTATGTAACTTTTTTGTACAAGTCTTTTTGTAGAAACGTATTCTATAAATAAAAGGTTGTTTTTTGTACTTAGTGTTTTTGTAACATCTAAATACTTATGCTTTGGACCTCGTAGATCTTGTATGACTTATGTATCTTTGCGTGAAGATATTTTTAAGTGTCTAAGCGTAATTAGAAAGAGAAGAATCATAATCGTGTATGAATTTCCTTAAATATTGACCGTAGTCGTGTATTGAATTTGTCTAACTTATTGTAAAGAAAGAAATCATAGTCGTCTATGTATTTTTGTAATTTTACTTGTCGTATTTTACTTTAAGGAGTCAAGAGTCTTGACTTCCTGAGTTGTTAAACGCGCACAGTGTGCCCTTTTGCGCATCCGTCGTGGGGTGCGTAAGGAACTTGCGCCAACGTCTTGAGCGCAAGGTGTTTAACAAGGATTCGTGATCCAATGTTGATGGGTTTGCAACCCTCTTACTCAACGAGTTGTTTATTAGGTTAACTCATCCTTTCTGCCATCGTGGGTCTTAGTGTGTGCATGCACGCCATGTAGGCAATATTATAACAATATTGAAATACGATGATAAAGATGCAAACAATAAAGTTAAATGTGTTATGGAGTTAGCTAGAAACCATAACGTTTTATTAATACTTGCAAGTTTTGAAAAAGAACACTTATCTAGATAATACTTAAAAAATAAAATTACATGGATCTTTATTGGGGGCACTTTCTAAAGCGCATGAGTGTCCATGTTGGGCCGTAGCCTTCTTCAAAGATAGCACCGTTTAAAGTTGCGGACGTTCCATGTTCGCTGTAGCTCACGTCCGTCCTTGTCGCGTAGCTTGTACGCTCCATTGCCAAGTGCTTCTATGACCTCGTAAGGTCCTTCCCACTTTGGTCCTAGCTTACTAGTGTCTTCTGCGCGGCTTGAGTCATTGTCGCGGTATACGAAGTCGCCTGGTCTGAATGAAGTGCTGCGTACTTTGGTATCATAGTATTTTTTCATTCTTGACTTAGCTTTCTCTTCGCGTATTGCTGCGCGCTCACGTCGCTCTTCTAATAGATCTAAGTCTATGCGCCGCTCATCGTCATTGGTTGCCACGTTAACTTCCGCAGTACGGATGGTTGGCATTCCAATTTCAGCTGGTATAACCGCTTCTGTCCCATAGACCAAAGAGAAGGGGGTGTCCCCGTTGCTAACCTTGATGGTTGTTCGGTGCGCCCAGAGAACATGTGATAGTTCTTCCACCCATCTACCTTTGTGTCTGTCCAGGCGCGCTTTGATTCCTTCGCCTAGACTTCTATTTGCGCGCTCAACCAGACCATTGGTTTGTGGATGAGTTACTGATGCAAAGTGTTGCGTGATGTTCAGCTGTTCGCACCAATCTTTGAACGGGTTATCACGGAATTGTTTTCCGTTGTCAGAGATAATTTCTCCAGGTAATCCAAAGCGACATACTATGTTGTCCCACATGAATCGTTTCACCTGGTTACCTGTTATAGTCGCTACTGCCTTTGCTTCGATCCACTTGGTAAAGTAATCTATTGCCACAATGAGGAATTTCAATCCTCCTGCGGCAATGGGGAAAGGTCCAGCGATGTCGATACCCCATTTGTAGAAGGGCCATGGCGATGTAATAGGTGTTAGTTCATGTTGTGGTCGACGCGGAATAGGTCTGTGAACTTGGCAATCATTGCACTTCCTTACCAGGTTACGTGCATCACGGTGCATAGTTGGCCAATAGTATCCAGACCTTAGGGCGCGCGCTACAATGGACCGTGGTCCTGAGTGCATGCTGCATGAGCCTGCGTGGATCTCTCGAAGTACATAGTCTGCCTGGAGAGGTCCAACACACCTAAGCCATGGTTGTAGGAATGAACGTCTATATAAGACGTTGTCTCTGAGCTCGAATCGCTGCGCTGTGCGTCGGATTCTTCGAGCTTCCTTCTGCTCTTGGGGAAGTATGCCCTTGCTGATGAAGTCAATGATCGGTGTCATCCACGTAGGATTTTCCTCTTCTATCACCGTGGATATTTCCATCTCTGTGATTGACTTGTTTTTCAAGGTTTCCACCAAAACTTGTTTTGATAGATGCGCAAAACTGGTGGATGCAATCTTGCTCAGCGCATCTGCTTTCCTATTTTCACTCCTGGGAACCTGCTTGATGATGAATCTATCGAAGTTCTGGATCAGAGATTTGGTCTTTTCGAGGTATTGGATCATGTGTTCCTCCTTTGCTATATATTCTCCTGACACGTGGTTAGCCAGTAGCCGCGAATCGACGTTTACTTCTAGGTTGCGTGCACCCATTTGAGTTGCGATGCGTAACCCAGCTAGGAGTGCTTCGTATTCTGCCTCGTTGTTCGTGGCTGTGAATTCAAAACGCAGTGCGTAGGTGAATTCAACTCCTTCTGGGTTGGTGAGAATAAGGCCACCTCCTGATCCATCTACGCATGAGGATCCATCAGTAAATAGGATCCATGGTTCTTGAAGTTCCTCCTTGCTTGTCGCAGGTGGGGTGTCTGTATCCGGCTTCTCAATGATGAAGTCGGCCAATATCTGCCCTTTAATTGCAGTGCGCGGTCTGTATGATATGTTGTGCTCACCCAGTAACACACTCCATTTTTGTAGGCGTCCCGATGCATCGGGTTTCGATATAACCTGTTTGATGGGTTGGTCTGTGATAACAGCGATTGGATGCGCCTGGAAGTACCTGCGCAGTCTTTTCGCTGCAAAACACTAAGGCTAGGACCAATTTCTCCATTGCAGTGTAGTTAATCTCCGTTTTCTTCAGCGCCTTACTAACAAAATAGATGGGTGTTTGGACGGAGTTCCTGTCTGTTAATAGCACTGCGCTGACTGCTCCTTGGGTCGCAGATAGGTACATGATCAGCTCTTCCCCTGGTCTGGGTGCGACAAGTTTTGGGAGTGCTGCTATGTGTTGTTTGAGCTGTTGAAAGGCTTCTTCTGCTTCCGCAGTCCACCTGAAGTCTCCCTTTTTGGTGCACTTCTTGAGTGTCTTGAATAGGGGAAGTGACTTGTCTGCTGATTTGGATAAGAATCGGTTCAGTCCGGCTAGCTTGCCGTTTAGTGACTGAACTTCTTTCAGTGTGCGCGGTGAGGGGAGGTCAATGACTGCTTGAGTCTTCTCTGGGCAAGGCTTGATCCCATCGGGTTCTATCAAATACCCGAGAAACATGCCTTCCGTAGCGCCAAACGTACACTTCTTAGGGTTCAATTTCATGTTGATTCTCCTGAGTGTTTTGAACGTTTCCTCCATGTCGCGCACCAGCTCTTCCTCTGTATGGCTTTTGATGACGAGATCATCGACGTATACTTCCAAGTTGCGTCCCACTTGCTTCTCGAACGCAGTGTCCACCAATCTTTGGTATGTTGCTCCTGCGTTCTTTAGGCCGAAGGGCATCTTTGTGTAGCAGTAGACCCCTTGACTTGTGTGGAAGGCCGTCTTTTCTTCGTCTTCCTCCGCCATTTGAATTTGGTGGTATCCCTTGTATGCGTCCAGGAAGCATTTGAAGGGATATCCACATAGAGACTCAATTTTCCAGTCTATTTCCGGTAGCGGGTAGCAGTCCTGTGGACATGCTTTATTGAGATCTGTGAAGTCTACGCACATCCTCTAACTGCCATCACTCTTCTTTACCATCACTGGGTTAGAGAGCCAGTCATGGTAGTAGACTTCACGCATGATGCCTGCGTCTACTAGTTTATGTACTTCTTCCAGGATGGCTTTTGCGCGGTCTGGAGCTTGTCCGCGCTTTTTCTGTCGTATTGGAGGATATCCTCGTCGGATTTGCAGCTTATGTTCCGTGATGGAGCGTGGCACTCCTGTCATATGCTTTGGTTCCCATGCAAAAATATCCAAATTATTTTGCAAGAGTGCGCATATAGCTGATCTGCTTTTGTCAGTCAGAGACCCGCCAATAGATACCTGTTGATCCGGGTATTCAGGGTGAATGGCGACCGTTAGGTTTGGGACTTTAATTGCGCGCTGTTCTGGAACAACGCTTACATCACTTGTCACTGTGTTGCATTCTTTGGGTGGTATGGTGGTATTGTAAAGGGTAACAATACCTCCTTCCACTGGGAACTTTAGCATCCCGTGCGCTGTGGATGGCACGACGCGGATAGATGATATTCCAGGTCTCCCGATGATACCATTGTACGGAGAGGGGGATCTGATTATCATGAAGTCCATCCAGGTAACTGTAGAGTGTGGTTTGTCACCAACTTCTACAAATAGACGCAATTGCCCCGTGGGCCATATCTTCTCCCCTGTGAAGCCAGTGAGCGGTGCTGTGGCTGGGATCAACTGACTCTGTATCTCAGGTCGCAGTTTCTTGAAGCAGTGTTCATATATAATATTAGCGGATGCACCTCCATCTATATACATGCGACGGATGTCGTGACCCCCCGTATGTATTTCAATGGTAAGTGGATCCACCACTGCGTTGTTCGCAGTCAGGGAGGGGAAAGAAATTTCGTTTCCCTTAGAGAAACGCTGACTAACTTTCTGTCTTGTCGCGCGCGGCCATGGCTGTATCATGTAGATGATATCTGCCTTTTCTCGTGGCGTCTCTTTCTTGGCCACTGGTTTTTGTTTGTCTTTCCCTTCTCTGATGTTTTTTACGAGGTGGTCCATCTTTCCTTCCTTTACCAATTTTTCAATCAATTGGCGCAGTTGGACGCAATCGTTAGTTGTGTGGCCCTTCTGTCCATGGTATTCGCAATAACCATTCCCTATGCGCTTATCCTCTGGGGTGCGGATTGGTGGTGGTTTCGGGAAGTTCGCCCCTTCTATTGCGAATATCTCCTTTGGAGTTTTTGTTAATGGGGTATACTTGTCGTTTCCCCTTCCGCCGCCTTGATTGCGGTAACTCCTATTACGATTGCCGCTCTGGTCATTGGATTGTCTCCTTGACTCTTCTTGCGACCTATGGTTCGAATAGCTTTTCTTGCTATCCGCGGCGGCTTCTTCTCCTTGGACGAAAGACCTCGTGCGCTTCATGAGTTCGTCGAAAGTTAAGGGAACCTTATCGTTTAACTTTTTTATCAAATCTGGGTTATTGATCGCATTCATAAAACCCGATATTTTTAGTATCTCTGGACACGCCTTGACTTTCATGCACTCGTCCTTGAAGCGTTCCATGAAAGCGCTTGTGGATTCCCCTTGTCGCTGTTTAACCCTAGCGAGTTCGACAGGGTTTTTGGCGCACTTCTTCCTTTGAGTGAAGTTTAAGCGAAACGCTCTGCGCAACTCTTCAAACCCACCAATGCTTCTGCGTGGAAGCTTACTAAACCAGTTGCGCGCATTCCCTACTAATGTGGAGTTGAACATATGGCACCACACAGGCTGTGGCCAATTTTCGATAGTAGCTGCTGATTCGAAAATTTTTAGGTGATCATCAGGATCACCTGTCCCATCATATGTTTTGACATTAGCAGGCATGCGCCTTTTCTTATTCTCAGAAAAGTCACTGATGCGTCTAGTAAACGCATCAACCTTTTGGCGACGCCAGGGAAGAGACATGTCTTCATCATCCTGGTCGCGGTATTTCCCTCTTGATTTCCAGTGTCCAGTCTCGCTGTCCGAGGAATCTCTTGAAGATGAGCGAACTCTTTTGTGACGCTTGCGTCGACTATCATCAGAGTCCGAGCTTGCTCCTCTGCGGCGCTTGCGCCGACTATCCTCAGAATCGGAGCTTGAGGGGCTTTCACTTGGGGAACATCGTCGCCCCAGCCTATCTTGGATCCTGCGTCTGCCAAGCCTAGCGTGGACATTGGCGCGCCGCTCCCCCTCTTCAGGCTCTTCCATATGTTGAAGGTCGGCTGCTTCATCGTCCATAACCTTCCTTCCAATCCTGGCAAACACTGGTTGTTTGCGGCTATCCCTTTCGCGTCTTTCCTTTTGGTAGCGCGGTGGGGATGCTTCGTGTTCAGGGTCGAAGTTGAGTCTGGCGTGCAGACTTTGGCTTGACCTCTTCTTTGCCTCCTCTCGCATGAGCGCAGTCAAGGCTTCGTAGTTTTGGGATACGAAGTCGCTTGGCGCTAATTCGGAAGTGACTCCTTCTAGCGCGAGGGAGTCTACTTCCAAGGTAGGATCCTTGTTTCGGATAGGCGCGTTGGAAGGTTCAGTGAAGTTCACCTCTGGCATGGCAAGAGGAGTGCGCTCCAGTTCTACCGCGCTAGTACTTGTTGTAATAGCGGGGGTAGTTTTGGTAAGTGATTCTACCGCAGGAAAGACCAGATCTGAATACGCTCCTAAGCTTCTAGGCGTGCTGGTTGTCCCAGTGGCCTGCTTTGGGGGCGCATCCGTTTGATGCTTCTTCCCTAGTGAGTCGTCATGCGCTTTCTTCCCATGCGGACTCTTGTGACTTCCGTGTTTCGTCATTCTAGTTCTTGGTGAAATTCTTAGTGTAGGGTCCCACGGATGGCACCACTTGTTGATACAAAAGTTGGGCGTTCCTTGACAGGGCTTCTATTCTCGTACCAATTCGAATCTTAATGCTTGATGGAACCTGCGCACTAAGAAAAAAGAACAAACACCGTTAGGCTTATCGAGGGATTGTCTCCCCCGATTATCCTCCGGCGTGAGAGTAAGTAATCGAATGTAGGGTTTAGTAAAGGGTTAGGGTTTATTGGAGATCGTACCTCTATCGAGGGCTGGAATGCCCTTTATATATGCACGAAACCCTAGTAGGTTTCGTGTTCCCTACTCCTCGGCGTGTTAGCCGACATCGGATATTTGGTATATATCTTCTTTATTTAGAAGATACTCCATATATTATCCGGAAATAACATTGGGCTTGGGCCTTGTCGACCCAAGTCACATAACTGGTAGTCCAGTTGCGGCCCATACGTGGTGGGCTTAATTGTTAGTATTGTTTACTAATCGGGTTCGTGACCCGGGTATGGACTATACGTCATCAGTTCACATTGAGAGTTTTGCATTTTTGAAACACTCCCCCTTCACATGTGCTCATGCATTTTTGAAATAAATTGCACATGTTGGGTAGAGTTTGCACATTTGAAATGATCGACTTTCAATGAACACGACCTTCGCGAGACACGCTTACATCACTAGTTATACTAGCTTGAAATTATTACCCGTCCTGGTCATATTCAAAGATCATCTCTCGAATTGGTACATTCTACTCAGACAAGTCCTTTGCTAGACACGCTTGCATCACTGGTAAACCAGCTTGAAATTATTACCCGTCCAGGACTAGTCTTTTCGATAACGGACAGTTAGTTTCGTCAATTCGAGGGTTCATGCTGAGTCTTTTTGAAGAACTCGTTTTGAGATTCAAACGATAAAACTTCTTTTAGATCACATTTTAATCACGTTCTCTCCCCCATATTTAAAATAAACACCTAATCTCCCCCTCAAAAATAGAATGAAGTGGTATTTTTGAAAACAGTTGATTAAAATGAAACTTTTTGTGGAGAGACGGACTGATTTTAGCATGAAAATCGGAACATTTTTCTTTTTCAACTCCCCCTTAATCAAAGCAAATGGTTTAACTTTTGAGTTTAAAATCATTTAGATGTCTTAGAGGGAGTTGTTGTGAGCACAATATTTATACAAAGACTTTGAAAAAAAATCTTTTGAAACAATTTTGATTAAGTGCTCACGGGTTTTAGCTTTTCGCCATTAACATTGCGAGTTCTGATCGAAAATAATCAGAAGTCATTCAATGTAGCTCGAGTTCCGTACGGAAATGCACGAAAGCCGTAATGAAGAAAAATTTGAGAAACGACATGTTTTTAGAAAAACTAAAAAATAACTCTCGCTCAAGCATCTGTACATGCCCGTATCATTGTTGAATGACATTTCTAGATACGTACAGAATATTGATTAGACGAAAGACATGTCGTGAGAAGAATATTTTTTGGTTTTTGAGTTTTATATTTTTTATGTCTTTTTGAAATTTTTTATATTTACAGTATAGATTTTAACAGGTATATATTTACAAAAATATTTATATGCGAAGCTTGTTGATATAAATCAAGAAGATTCGAGAAGACTTTCTAACTCTTCGGGAGTTAGGCTTCGCATTCCGATTCGACGAACTAAGTTTTCAAACCGCTCTTTTGGGAGGGCCTTAGTAAATAGATCGGCGAGCTAAGTTTTCAAACCGCTCTTTTGATATGACCAAGAATCACGTTTGGAGGTGGAGGAAACACCATAAACACGAACTAAAGATTAAACATTATAAATTTCGGTTTATTGATTGGGGGGTGTGTGTGTTATTTCTTGAGAGAGAAAGTGAGACAACACACACACCTCAAAAACCTGTGAATCCTCAACCTTCCTAGTGTTGACTAGGAAGGTATTTATGCTAAGAATACAAAGCTAACTTAGCCAATATGTCTAAACTAGTCCTTGTACAAAGAAAGAATTGCAATTCCCACATATGACAAAACTTTAAGGCTAACAATCTCTCCCCAAAGTGAAGTCATATGGGAATTGCTTACAATGTTCCCTACAAGAAAAATATAAACCATAAGCATAGAGAATAGTCTTCAAACGTCATTACTTCGTTCAGCTTGCAGAATCTTCTCAGCTTTCATTTCTTTACTTGCAGACGAACCATGTGAGCAAATCTAATTAGGGTTTAATACAGCGTGCCCTGAGTGCTCTCCCCTAATTAGTGCTCTCCCCCAAACTGACAACCTTTCTGATGATTGCCCTGAATCTGAAGAAGTCTTTTGATAATTAAATGCATTTCGTCTTTAGTCTTCTAACATGCAGCGGAAAATGTAGAACAGACTGTAGACTCGACCTTCTTCAAGATTATCCATTTGGGGGAACAGGGTATCAACATCTTCATCTCACCAAATGCATCCCAGTTATCTTTCATATGAAAAATCAGCCCATAACGTACACATGAAATGATAACACCAAAGTAACAAGTTGAACCACTGATCATCTTGATTTTGTTGTCCGAAATTGTTGAAGGTGGAAAAGGTAGAAGTACGTAGAATAAGACGAGAAGATAAGACATAGAATCAACCAATCTCCAACACAAATCAAATCATTTCATAAATCATTAAGCCCGATCACGTGAACTTGTTGTGAGACCTCGATGTACACATTTCTCTCCCTTGCTGGTTACGATTTATCGGAATAAGCATAATGTTGTGTACGTGAAGTATTAACTGGAAGCACTTTATCATTAAACCCAGTCAGCCTGTGAGAAGATGTCGATAAACCCAATCTAACCTCCTGTATAAAAAACAACGGCTTCATGTAGTGACTACATGTGATGATAACCCAATATGATGAACTTGAGAATGAAGTAACATCGCCCAGATTTGTGACTTAAGCTTGTACTATCCTTGTGACTAAGAACGGTGTACCCTATACCCTTAACAGAAGTATTAGTACAAAACCTCTTGGCATATCCTCAACTACGTGAGACACTGAGCACTACAACGTAACTCCTTAAAGTGATAGCTACTTTGTGAGAATAGAGAGAGAATCACAAAAGTAACTAGATATCTAAGTCTTCGTCACCATTAATATATGCCCAAACAAGTCATCTTCGCGGTAGGGTAGAAAGAAAGAAGATGAAATAAGTACACGCGTCCGTAAAACCTTACTTCAAACCCAAATAAATAATAACGAATCATCCCCGTAGTCACAGCTAATAATTTAACCATTGTCATTTGATTGTGAATCTTGATCAGGATCTTTTTGGCTATACGTGGTGATTTTGAAGGTGCAGTCCGATAATTTCATTTGTGATATTATTGTGAAAAATGCCATAAAATGACATTATAATGATGCTGGAAAATTTTGAGTTTAAGAAATTTTTACGCCAAAAATTCCCCGAAAAATTCAAATTTTGGCCAAAAAATTTGAATTTTGGGCCAAAATTTTCACTCTTGTACCAGAATTTGAATCTCGCGTAAAAATGGACCGTTAAGTCTCCTGTGAAAATTATTATTATTACTTTTTTTTTTGCAATTGCGATAAGGTAGTTCTGTCCGATATCTGAATTGAGAGTCTGTCCGATATCGCAATTGGTACAAAGATGTCGGACAAAGCTCAAGTCTGAACTGCGATAAGATTATCTGAGTTGCAAATGCGATAAACTTCCAGCTTCCAAATGCGATAAACCTTGTGACCCTCAATTGCGATGAAAAGTGTCAAATGCGATAAAAGCGATAGGTCAACTGCGATAGGTCAAATGCGATAATGCTTATCAGCCTCCAATTGCGATAATGCTTATCTGTGTTCGAATTGCGATAAGACTGATGAAGCGAAAAGTGTACCGCTTTTAGGGGGTCATTTAAGCCCTAAATCGTATTTATTTGATCAAATATTGCCCTAAATCGTTCCTTTTGTCATTTTAGGTACTTTGGAGAAGAAATTTGGAAAAGGAAGCATTTTGGACGTTTTTTGAGCATAAAAGTGAAGAAAACGACAAAGTCTCAAAATCGGCTGAAAAGTACCTTTGACGGCGTCAGAAATATCCCCAGACGGCGTCATGGCTTGGCAAGAAAAAGGTGGATGTGAAAATTACTCATGATAAGCCAGAGAAATTTGCATGGGAATTCTGACGGCGTCACCCTTTGGAGTGATCAAGGTCGTCACGGTATAAGTTAAAGAGGGACGGCGTCACGCCTAATTCTGACGGCGTCAAGCCTTGATAAGCCAGAACGGATTTTGGAGAGCCAAAAAGGGACGGCGTCAAGAAGGCCATCCGGGAACCCTAAAAGCGGCGAGGTGACGGCGTCACACTCCATAACGTGGCGCCGTCAGATCTGAAAGTCTATATATAGTTTTGCATTTTTTTGTCATTAGTGTGGAACTTATTGTGGAACTTTGTGTGTAAGAACCCTAGGATGATTTTAGCAGCTTTTTCAAGGCTTTTTGCCTTGAGATCTTCCATGTTACATTGAAGATAAGTTATCAATTAATCATTCAATATGTCTATGTATTGTTTGATTCTATCTTGTTCTTGTCTTTTGTTTAACATGCTAGGCTAGGTTTTCTTTGTGTTTGCTTAGATCTAATGAAACCTAGCTATTGATTATTGGTTATTAGTGTGTTATTAGTTGTATTGGATGATTGTTTCTCTATGTTAGGCTTAAGAAAACTGGCTAACTTCCTATTCGGTAACTTGCTTGAACGTCTTAAGAAACATGAACCAATGCGTACTAAAGGTTTTTATGGTTGTATTTAATGCATGAGCGAATTCTAGTGATCCCATGTTAGGAGCTTCCTAGCCGGCTCGACATAGGAGTGAAGTAGGAGTTCATAGAGTTGGGGAAGTACGTACGCCACCCCACGATTGGTATTAAGGAATACACCCGTCATCCACGCAATTAATACACACTAATCAACCGGTAAAAGATAGTTAGGGAGTAAGGAAATCTAAGTAAACACATTTCTCTCCACATAAGTTTTACCAACCTTTTCATTTTCGTTATTTTATTTTATTTGCATTCGTAGTTACTTGGGTTAGTTGACTAGCAACTAATTCCGCCCACTCTTTCAAACCCGAGATTTTACTTGCTTTCATAAAATTATAAAAAAAAATACAAAAAGAATCTTCCCTCACCCTTAGACCTATTAGAGTAGTTTTTCATACCTAACGAATACTATTCCCTGTGGAGAACGATCAATCCCCCGTACTTACCACTACACTATACTACATCGTTCAGGTACACTGCCTGGTGGGGTTGTAAGCCTCTTGAGATCCCTCGAGAGGTAAAACCTGTTGTAAGGTTGCAAAACCACGCATCAAGTTTTTGGCGCCGCTGCCGGGGAATAGTTATTGTTTAGGTTGAATTTTTATTTTTATAGGTCTACTCACTAGATTCCTTTCTAGTGAGATTTTTATTTTATTTTTCTAGGCTTTTCTTTAGTCTATCTATTTTCTTCATGCTTTTGTTCGTATAAAATTTCCATTGACTATTCAGTTTGCCATTATGGAAAACGCGAATCCACCCCTTACACCTGGCGAAGTAGCTTTGTTGCGTAGCCAACTTGAGAATGAGATTAGTGAGCTCAGAGAGCTCAGTAGAATGATTGACATAGAGCTTGATTATGCCTTGAACAACTTAGAGACCGCCATATACTCAGATAATTACTTAGAACGTAATAATCTTACGGTTGAGAAGTTGACTGAGAAAATTGATGAAGTAAAGGTAGATCCTAGGTTGGATGATTATTTCAATGAATACCCCACTAAGGAGGAGATTGCTTACTATAACAACCTAGTTGATAACCCTCGACCACCTTTTGTTAGAATTGACCCAAAGATTAAGAGAGGTGATCCCGGGAATGTGAAGATACCATGTATGATTGGGTACCAATACGTTGAGCATGCTTACATTGACTATGAATCCCCAATCAACGTGATGTCCTCAGGCCTTTATAGCCAGATCATAAATACACCACTTGAGCCTAGGAAAGACCCCAAGTGCCCAGGCGGAGTTTGCAACTTCGTTGGAAGGATTAAGGATATGCATGTCCTTGTTGGGAATTTTACCATTGTCACCAACTTCATGATCTTAGAAGATTTGGCAAGTGTTGTTGACTGCCGCCTATCTCGCGTGGTGTTAGGTAAGCCATTTATTGAAGCATCCAATTTAAGGTATGATCGTTTGAGAGGCACGGTTCAGTTTTCTAATCACATAGATAGGATCACATATAGGATGCCTTATCGGGTAAATGAATTTCGTTTTGTGCCCCGATTTGACAAGGACAACATTGGTGCGATTGAGGACATCAATGATGAGGATAAAGAAAAAGGCATGGACTATGTTTGGAATAAGAGAAGCCTTTATTATAAAGATTGCTTGAACCTTGGACCTAAATACAAAATTGATATGGAGGTTGTTAGGATGATTAGAGGGGCAATTGAGAAGCAAAACGGAAAAACGTAGAGCCCCGGACTTTGAGTCTAGCTACAAGACTCGTTAATAAAGAAAAGCGCTTCTTGGGAGGCAACCCAAGCTTTATTTGCTTTGTGTGTTTATTTGTTTGTTTGTTTGTTTTTATTTGCTTCCGTATGTATGTTTAAATTTTATTATTATTGATTCATGTTCAAAACTAATTTGTGAAAATGCTTTATTTTGTTTTTAACTTCGTCTTAACTACATATAAAGGTATTTTGCAAAAGTTAAGTGTAAGGGAAATCCAAATCGGTTTACAAGAACATATGAACATGAATCGTAATAATATTAAATGAACATACATATTAGTATTTGTTTGAGTCAAATGCTTGTATCGAGTCATAATGATGTTTTGCAGGAATTCCAGGAAGTAAGGTATAGGTTTTTCCAAAATTTTTCCGGAAACTTAACATGAGAATTCTGTCAGATCATTTCTGACGGCGTCAGAATTTACAACCTGACGGCGTCAGGTTTAATTTTCTGAAAATTTTTGAAAGTTTTGTTTTCATAAAAAGTTTTTATTGAATCTCTAAATTATAATCTCCAGGAATCTGCAAAATTATCATTCCACAAGCATTATATCCTTATATATAGAGTGTATCCCGCCGATGTTATGCAGGTTTTCGTGTTTGTTTTCTCAGGTTTAACAGGTTATTTTGGACAAGGAAATGTTTGTTGGATCAAGCTTTTGGCGATACATTAGCCTTGGAGCTTCAACATTACTTTGGAAGAAGATCTAACCGTGTTACTTCATTATCCACCGAGCGAATCAGGGGAGTATTTGATTTCATTCTTTTACTTTATGCTTTTACATCTTGTTATTTGAACATTGGGGACAATGTTCATCTTAAGTGTAAGGGGGGGGGGGTAAAAGTACGATTAGAGAATGCTATTACGCTTGATTTTTGTTTGTTTAATAGTAGATGTGTAATAAAACTGAGATAAATACCTGTTAGGGTAATTTTAGTGCCAAATTTAAAATTTTTTACAACATTTAGGAGTGAAACTTTGATCTTAATGAGCGTCTCACGGATAGGAGTTATATGACTAGCACAAAAACCGTACCACTAAAAAATTTTCCACCCCAAATATGTGAGGTTCGCCCCTAGAATTGGTAGGAAAAGCATTTATGCTATGATGTGTGTACCGGTAGCACTTAGATTCTAGAACTTGCGTTAGGACCATTCCGAGGCCACAAGTGAGACTACATTCGTGTAGTTAGATTTACTACATGATAAGAGGCATTAGGATTAACCCATTGTTTTATACCTGTGTTTTTGTTATAATTACGTTGGCTACATTGGTCAAGTAATTCTCCCACACCCTTTGCGTTGTACTCATTTTTAGTACACGATACCCCTAGTACACCCCTCAGAGCCTATCTTTTCGTTTCGACCTTTAAGCATTTTACTTAAAGGAAGAATTTGTTACACCCCACTAAAATGTACACCCAAATCGCCTTAGCCTACCTTGTATGCACTCATTTTTAGTGCATTATTGTGACAACATTTGTTTAAACCCAAGTTAATTATCTAATTGATTACATGGTTGCTAAGTCGAGTCATATCCTTGTACATATTGTTTTGGGACGATTGGGACTAATGGGTAAAGTACTAATGTAATGGAGTAATGGGGAAGAACATCATTTATAACCCCCATATGTGCTAAATGTTTTAAAAAAGTACTCCAAGTGTTTTGATTATCTTAATTCGAGTCATTAGAATAGCATTTGTAAAGTTATGTAAAAGTTCAAGTGTAAGGGGGATGCAACACCCCTATGATGTATTATTTTGGATGGTAGGGCAAGAGTGTATTAAAAAAAAAAAAAAAAAAAAAAAAAAAAAAAAAAAAAAAAAAAAAAAAAATCAAGAAAAATACAAAAAAATGAGAAAAAGAAAAGTAGAAAAAACATACGGACTACCATCCCGTTTCATTTTATGTTTATTTTATGTTTTTGTTATTTTGTTTTTAGCTTAAGATTGAGTTGAGTCTTGGCTTAGCAACATTGTATAGTACATGTAATTAATCAAGATCTTTAACTCGCCACTAGTAAAATATCCTTTATCCAACAAAACCGTGTTTTCCTTTTCCCTACACCTAACGTTATAACCCGTTTAAAAGCCCTCTTTGATAGTTTATCTTAGGTGCTTACGCCTAGTGGAGGAGGTTTTTGATCCTTCCCCAAGCCTATGGTAATCTATTTGCTATGACAGGTAGTGAGAGATATTATCCGTTTTCATTTATGAGATTTATTTTGATGACACTTGAGAGATGTGAGTATCTAAACACTACTTGTGAGGTGCTAGTTTGTAATCTCCGTGCTTATTATGATTAAAGTGGAATGATTATTTGTTGTAATTACTTTTATGTTAGCATTAAATGACCCCTAACTTGTATTTTGATTAGAATAAAAACGCATTTGCTTGAGGACAAGCAAATCTCAAGTGTAAGGGTATTTGATGAAGCGAAAAGTGTACCGCTTTTAGGGGGTCATTTAAGCCCTAAATCGTATTTATTTGATCAAATATTGCCCTAAATCGTTCCTTTTGTCATTTTAGGTACTTTGGAGAAGAAATCTGGAAAAGGAAGCATTTTGGACGTTTTTGGAGCATAAAAGTGAAGAAAACGACAAAGTCTCAAAATCTGCTGAAAAGTACCTTTGACGGCGTCAGAAATATCCCCAGACGGCGTCATGGCTTGGCAAGAAAAAGGTGGATGTGAAAATTACTCATGATAAGCCAGAGAAATTTGCATGGGAATTCTGACGGCGTCACCCTTTGGAGTGATCAAGGTCGTCACGGTATAAGTTAAAGAGGGACGGCGTCACGCCTAATTCTGACAGCGTCAAGCCTTGATAAGCTAGAACGGATTTTGGAGAGCTAAAAAGGGATGGCGTCAAGAAGGCCATCCGGGAACCCTAAAAGCGGCGAGGTGACGGCGTCACACTCCATAACGTGACGCCGTCAGATCTGAAAGTCTATATATAGTTTTGCAATTTTTTGTCATTAGTGTGGAACTTAATGTGGAACTTTTTGTGTAAGAACCCTAGGACGATTTTAGCAGCTTTTTCAAGGCTTTTTTCCTTGAGATCTTCCATGTTACATTGAAGATAAGTTATCAATTAATCATTCAATATGTCTATGTGTTGTTTGATTCTATCTTGTTCTTGTCTTTTGTTTAACATGCTAGGCTAGGTTTTCTTTGTGTTTGCTTAGATCTAATGAAACCTAGCTATTGATTATTGGTTATTAGTGTGTTATTAGTTGTATTGGATGATTGTTTATCTATGTTAGGCTTAAGAAAACTAGCTAACTTCCTATTCGGTAACTTGCTTGAACGTCTTAAGAAACATGAACCAATGCGTACTAAAGGTTTTTATGGTTGTATTTAATGCATGAGCGAATTCTAGTGATCCCATGTTAGGAGCTTCCTAGCCGGCTCGACATAGGAGTGAAGTAGGAGTTCATAGAGTTGGGGAAGTACGTACGCCACCCCACGATTGGTATTAAGGAATACACCCGTCATCCACGCAATTAATACACACTAATCAACCGATAAAAGATAGTTAGGGAGTAAGGAAATCTAAGTAAACACATTTCTCTCCACATAAGTTTTACCAACCTTTTCATTTTCGTTATTTTATTTTATTTGCATTCGTAGTTACTTGGGTTAGTTGACTAGCAACTAATTCCGCCCACTCTTTCAAACCCGAGATTTTACTTGCTTTCATAAAATTATAAAAAAAAATACAAAAAGAATCTTCCCTCACCCTTAGACCTATTAGAGTAGTTTTTCATACCTAACGAACACTATTCCCTGTGGAGAACGATCAATCCCCCGTACTTACCACTACACTATACTACATCGGTCAGGTACACTTCCTGGTGGGGTTGTAAGCCTCTTGAGATCCCTCGAGAGGTAAAACCTGTTGTAAGGTTGCAAAACCACGCATCAAAGACCTTGCAGACACCAAATGCGATAAGATTGCTGAAATGTGATAAAACGTCTGATGACTTCGAATTGCGATAAGCAGCAGTCTTATCTTTTAGCCACTTGCCCACTTGCAACCTTATCTTGCAAGATATTATCCTGACAACTTTTCACCCACTGCTACCAACTTGGACCAATAATTCACACCTTTCACCCACTTGCTCCAATTATAATATTCATAAACAAATCTTATACAAGATTCTTTTATGAATTTCGATCTATGAAGCTAAGAACAAACACAAAAGTTTGATCTTCCAAGCCAAGATATGAGTGAAGAACTAGTGAACTTTAACATCCCAAGTCGATATATCACAAAACAAACACAAACTTATCTTCAATAATTAGTGTTCGATTCCAAGAACAACACCACAAACTGCTACTAATGAACAGTAACGAGCAAGAACACACCAAAAAATCACATTTTTTACCTCAAACACACCACGATTCGCCCCCGGTTAGCTCATGATACCAATTGATATGACCAAGAATCACGTTTGGAGGTGGAGGAAACACCATAAACACGAACTAAAGATTAAACATTATAAATTTCGGTTTATTGATTGGGAGGTGTGTGTGTTATTTCTTGAGAGAGAAAGTGAGACAACACACACACCTCAAAAACCTGTGAATCCTCAACCTTCCTAGTGTTGACTAGGAAGGTATTTATGCTAAGAATACAAAGCTAACTTAGCCAATATGTCTAAACTAGTCCTTGTACAAAGAAAGAAGTGCAATTCCCACATATGACAAAACTTTAAGGCTAACAGAAATCTTGACATTGTAGCGGTGTTGGATTGTTTATATGAGGTTAATAAGTTCTTTAACATCATGGATGTTCCTGGAGAAGAGAAAGTTAAGATTATGGCTTTTAACTTGCGTGGAGGGGTTGGTGCTTGGTGGCAAAGCGAGCAAGACAATCGTAGGTGATAAGGAAAGCGTCTTGTAGATATGAGGACAAGAATGAGGCGAATGATCAAAGTTAGGTTTTTACCCCTAGACATTGAAGAAGTTCTATGCCAACAATATCATAATTGCGTTCAAGGTAAGAGAACTGTGGTTGAATATACAGGTGAATTCTTAATATTACAAGCTCGTTGTAATTTGAGGGAAACTGAGGAACAAACCGCTGCTAGGTTCGTAAGTGGATTGAATCAATCAATTTAAGATAACTTGAGTTTGATATCTATTTGGTCCATTGATCAAGCTCAAAACATGGCTATAAAGGCGGAGAGGATGGGTGCCAAATTCGTAATTGGGTATAGGCATTCAACATGAGAAAGCTTAACTACTCTAGCTAATCAAGGTGGTCAGCCCAATCAAAGCCAACTCACCCTTCCTACTAGTACCACTTCAATTTCCAAGTCTAGTGGAAGTGGAATAGAGATGCTAAAGGATAATCAACCGGCGACTTTAAATCCTTATGCTAAATCTATGGGTCCCAAGTGTTTTAGGTGTGAATTATCAGGTCATTAGTATAATGTATGGCCGCAAAGGAGTACTTATTATGAGGAGAATGAGAATGAGAATGGAATGTATGCATATGAGGCGATTCTTGAAGAGGAAGGTTTGGAATAAACTGAGGTTCTGGAACGAGAAGCAAAGTAAGTAGCTTATGTAATCCAACGGACTTTGTGTTCACCAAAGGTAAATGACTCTTTGCAACGTAATAAGATTTTCAAACTAGATGATTGGTTAAGGAGAAGGTTTGTTCTATTATTATTGATGGAAGGGGTTGCGAGAATTTGGTTTCTACGACCTTGGTTAAAGTATGTAAGTTAGCCAACCGAGCCTCATCCTAATTCCTATCAAATTGGTTGGATTAAGAAAGGATCGGCTATAATCAAATCTTACTACAAAATCCAAACTCCATAGAGATTCTCTTTATAGACAAACCAAATAGGGTTATTCTATTTTGGTAAAAGGGATTTTTCACCCTCGTAAAATATATTACTCCAAAAAACCGTTAAAAGCATGATGGAATGTGGCTGAAATACCACATTAACTTCAAGCAGCCGCTTGAACAACCACTAGATCATTTATGATATACCATAAATGAACAACTAGCTACCAACAACTAGAACAACCAAATAACAACATAAGATGTCATGCCAATCTTATGAACTAAATAATAAAAATTACTTCCTAATACGGCCTTGGAGCTTGATATCAAACTGATCGTAGAACTTATCCAATTGCCCAGGTAAGTCATAAACCTGAGCCGCATAATCATCAGAAAGATAGTCTTCAAGCTCGTTGCCTCCACATGCCGATGAATAGTAGCTTACCATAGGATCATTTGGCTCAAACACCTCATCATCATCACTATCAAAATCAACCACTTCACCCACCTTAGAAATTGGGTTGTCCCTCTTTGTTGAAGAAGTACTAGGAGATGGATCAGTAGAAGGCTTAGTTGCCTCCACCTGCACCTTCGGTTCCATGTTACTCATAGGCTGATCTTGTGACCCCTTCCCATTATAATCAAAACCAAGAACGTCCTCATCCACCAATGACTCCAAGACACCAAAAGAATTAGAAGACTTTGAGTTCATACCAGATTTAACATTAGAAGTAAAAGCCTGCGTTTGATCCTTAGGATCCGACTCTTTATTGGTAGCACCTTGATTTGTAGCTGCCGTCACTTTAGGTTTCCAAAAGTTAATCTTTGGCTTAGAAAGCTTAATGCCTCCAATTGGCCTAGGTTGAGATGAAGAAACCACATTCTTACCCTTGTTCTTACGATTCCTTACCTCAACGAACCCCTCATCATTCTTATCCATCTGAATCGATGCATTAGTAGCCACATTTGTAACCTTATGAACCACCTCTTTCACTTGTTTTGGACACTCACTAAGTGTATGCCCAAAGATCTTACATACACTACACTGAGGAGGCGTCCATTCATATTCGACACGAATGATTTCCGTCGAATAACCACTATCATCATCCAATGGAATAGCCATACTTACTTCCCTTTTCAATTCTGAAGTAGAACACATGTGGAAACTTATTTTAGACCGACTACCATCTACTAAAATAAGTTACGTGATCGTTTATGGGCTCAAGGCTGTTAAGCCTTTGATCTAGGATTAACTATGTTAAGAAACAATGATAATATTGGCGGAATATTCAAATGAAGAATACAATACTATCACAACAAGGTTTTGTCAAACTTCACTGTTTGTTATTACTCTTAAGCCCCAATGCTATGTGATCAAATATAGCATGATTACACTCTAATCAGGGATCAAAGATCCTTGAGGCTAAACAAACCTAAACAACATTAGACCCCATGTCTAATGTTCCCACACACACACTTTGATGTTCACTTTGTTTCACTGTGAAGCATCATGGTGTTGATTGTCTAATCTACAACCAAGACACACTTTTATCTAAGGGGTAAGATCTTCCTTTTATAACATAAGGAAAGATCTTTTACAACTTGATAAGCTTAGTCATCCACTTGCTTTAACATGTGTCAAGTCAATAAGATACAACTTGTATCTTGAGTGTTCAACTTGATGACTTGATAAAATATCTAGATATTATATTTTGTATAAACATGACTCATACAAAATAAATATCTTCTTCGATCTTATAGACTCTTTGCACTAGCAGCAGCTTGTTGTACTGGCAGTATCTTCATATACTAGCAGTACCAGCAGTACCTTGCTCTGAACCAGCAGTACCTTGTTGCACTAGCAGTACCTTCCATTTTGAACTGGCAGTACCTTGCTTGAACTAACAGTACCTTTAAAATACACTAGCAGTACCTTGTTAACACTAGCAGCAGGTTGTTTATGCCTAGCAGCAGTTTGATACTTAGCGTATTTTGCTTATCATTTCAGTATAGTATATGTTTCATTCTTCTTGTTTGTGATCATCAAATCTATGGAATATTTAATTCCTCACAATCTTCCCCTATTTGATGATTACAAAACAAACACGTTCTTGTACGAATTTCCCTAGACGAAGTAGAGAAATTGAGATAACTAAATCTCACCATGAATGAAACTATACTGACTTCCCCTTAATCTATGCTATCCACCACGTTTCTTCCCCTTTTTGTTATCAACAAATAGAGAATATTACAAATATGATCTTTACAACTTCGAACTAATACTAATCAAAAGTAGTAAGAATCAATAACTTTCCCTGTGATGATGCACATATATAAATGGTTAAACACTTGAACATTTAAGCTTCCCCTGAAACCCATATGTTAACCATTCAAATCTCCAATTCTGTAGGCTTTTATGATTGATGAAGAAAAACCAACCATTACCAACTTGTTGATGAAACAGAATAAACCAACTTTGTGTCCTATATCTTGTACTAAAACTGACTTAGAATGTATACCCATGTATAGAGAGACCTCAATCTCTTGACAATATTCTCATCTTCTATGAGACACTGAGCACTACAACGTTACTCCTTTAAGTGTTTGTCAATTCGTAGTCATATAAAATTGCAGCACAAACAAGTTATCTTTTCTGCCAAAGATATGATAAAACACAATCTTGAAAAATTCAACCTCAACTTCAAATAAGCAACAAATGACCTTTTTTACCAATAATAAATTGATAAACAAGCCTTTTTATCTTTTAAGAACCAACTCTCTTCTGTGTGTGATTCTTCCCCTTTGTGTGTGTAAACCAAGAAAGAAAAACCAAAAATTCGACCATACCTCAACTATTTCTGCAGCAGTTTTCAACGATGCATATCTTGCAACCTAAGGCTCAGATTGAAGATCCCTCTGGTGAGAATCTACCTTGATATACCAAGAACCTTCAACAAAAATTTCAGCCCGATCCAACGGTTAACGAAGGAGTTATCGCCTTTTGAAAACAGCCCTGCAGTGAGTTACGAAAATACGAACCAGAACCGTTTTTTTTTTTTTTTTTTTTTTTTTTTTTTTTTTTTTTTTTTTAGCTAAAACCTTTTCTTTTCCTAGATCCAGAGCCCCCCTCTCTGATACCAACTGTGGAAACTTATTTTAGACCGACTACCATCTACTAAAATAAGTTACGTGATCGTTTATGGGCTCAAGGCTGTTAAGCCTTTGATCTAGGATTAACTATGTTAAGAAACAATGATAATATTGGCGGAATATTCAAATGAAGAATACAATACTATCACAACAAGGTTTTGTCAAACTTCACTGTTTGTTATTACTCTTAAGCCCCAATGCTATGTGATCAAATATAGCACGATTACACTCTAATCAGGGATCAAAGATCCTTGAGGCTAAACAAACCTAAACAACATTAGACCCCATGTCTAATGTTCCCACACACACACTTTGATGTTCACTTTGTTTCACTGTGAAGCATCATGGTGTTGATTGTCTAATCTACAACCAAGACACACTTTTATCTAAGGGGTAAGATCTTCCTTTTATAACATAAGGAAAGATCTTTTACAACTTGATAAGCTTAGTCATCCACTTGCTTTAACATGTGTCAAGTCAATAAGATACAACTTGTATCTTGAGTGTTCAACTTGATGACTTGATAAAATATCTAGATATTATATTTTGTATAAACATGACTCATACAAAATAAATATCTTCTTCAATCTTATAGACTCTTTGCACTAGCAGCAGCTTGTTGTACTGGCAGTATCTTCATATACTAGTAGTACCAGCAGTACCTTGTTGCACTAGCAGTACCTTCCATTTTGAACTGGCAGTACCTTGCTTGAACTAACAGTACCTTTAAAATACACTAGCAGTACCTTGTTAACACTAGCAGCAGGTTGTTTATGCCTAGCAGCAGTTTGATACTTAGCGTATTTTGCTTATCATTTCAGTATAGTATATGTTTCATTCTTCTTGTTTGTGATCATCAAATCTATGGAATATTTAATTCCTTACAATCTTCCCCTATTTGATGATTACAAAACAAACACGTTCTTGTACGAATTTCCCTAGACGAAGTAGAGAAATTGAGATAACTAAATCTCACCATGAATGAAACTATACTGACTTCCCCTTAATCTATGCTATCCACCACGTTTCTTCCACTTTTTGTTATCAACAAATAGAGAATATTACAAATATGATCTTTACAACTTCGAACTAATACTAATCAAAAGTAGTAAGAATCAATAACTTTCCCTGTGATGATGCACATATATAAATGGTTAAACACTTGAACATTTAAGCTTCCCCTTTAGTATATTGTTGAAGACGTCTTTCAGTCCGTTCTGGATAATGATAAAAGTATGATTACTTTATAAATAGGATAAAACGATACTAATATTGTTGAAGGTTTAATGTTTGTTCTAAAGAATATTACAGTTAAAAGAATTGTTGAATAAATGGAACAATTAAAACATATTTTACTCAAAAAATCAATTATGCATACTCATTGTTGGCATATTTGTGTGTATGATATATTATATCTCATTTTAAAATGACATTTTTATTTTAATATATATGTTTGTAAAATAATATTTATGTTGATGTCATAACTATTTTCGAATAACATTTGATCGCAAATAAATAAAATTGCATGGTACTCGTCACCGCAACGAGCGGGTACCCGGCTAGTAACTATATAATTATTAAAGATTTTATATAATGTTGGGTTTTAGAGTTGCTGCTGCTTGTTTGGTTAAGACTGTTGATGGGAAATGCTCTAAGTCATTGTTACTGCTGGTAGAAAAGGTTACAACTACTTGTGTATTTTACTACTGCTAGTGTTGCTGAAGATGTTCAAGAAAATACACCAAGTGGTTACTACTGCTAGACTTACAGTTACTGCTGCTAGTTCAGAGTTACAACTGCTTACAGAGTTACAACTGCTGGTGAACTTGAAGAAAAATACTCTAAGTGTTTAGTAGTGCTAGAAGAACAAGTTAGTATTGCTAGTACAAACTTACTACTGCTGAAGAGTTTATGCTTCTAGAGATAGAGATACAACTGCTAGTATGTTTAGTTAGTACTGCTTATGAGATAAACATGTATAGTCGGTTAGATAAATATAGAAAAGATTCTTTTAAGATTTATCTTGTATAGCAAGCAATTGTAAGCCGACTAGGACTCCTTTGTCTATAAAAGGAGGTCCTAGGGCATAGAGATAGATACGATTGATTCATACGTGATTCTTTAGAAAACTTCAAGGTTGTAAACCCTAATACTGTTGAGTATTCGTATTATTAATAATAATATTGAAGTGATTTGTTTGATATTGATTGTTAAATTCTTCTTAATATTAAAGTTTAGATTCCTCATAAACTTTAATATAATCAAAGACAGTTTCTACATAAGTTGTATTGAATTTATTCAATATTACTTAACCATTACAAGCTAAGGGAATTCGATCAAGTATTCAACTAGGATCAACAAGTGGTATCACAGCTTGTGATCTAGAAGCTGTGAATCAAGAAGAACCTGTTTAAACTCATCTTACTGAAGACATGGAGTCAGAGTCTACACACATGATTACTGCATCAAAGGTGCCCATGTTCAAGTCTGGAGAGTGACATGTTTGTAAGGGCTGCCACTACTGTGACTAGCTTAAAAGCAGCACATGCCAGTGGTAACATAAATAAGACTCAAACCAAGATAACATTTAATGAGCCAGGTTCTCATGAACCTGATTCAAGTGAAGGACCCAGTCACATGGAAAACATGGGGGGTTCAGATGCTCAACCTAGGGTTGAGACTGAGCTTAACATTTCCAATGATCCACCTCTCGGGCTAGGTAACAAAAGCCGAAGTGGTGAGGATAGAATTGAACTTCTTAATGAATTGATGGACACTTGTACAAAACTTGTTTCACAGGTTCTTGATCTACAAAACCTAACTGCTTCTCAAGGTGGAGAAATCAAAGTTTTGAAGAGAAGGGTTAGATACTTAGAAGGCATTAAAAGGTCAAGAACTCCAAAGCTTAATAGAGAACATAAGGTGGGCACAACTAACAAGGTTAGATCTTCTAAAGCTATCAGTTTGGGAGAGACTGTTTCTAAACAGGGGAGGAATGAAAGCAAAGCTTCAGGGGAGGCTAAGGATGCTGAGGGTGCTGGTGCAGAGAGTGCAGAAATGGAATTTATGGTTGCTGATAATCAGGGGAAAGAAGTGGTGATTGATAGTTATGTGGCTAAGGTGGATAGTGCTGCTGGTAAAGATGATACTGCTGCTAGTGAGCAACTTACTGCTGCTAGTGCAAAAGATACTACTGCTACACCAGGAGTTACTACTACTGATGAAGAAAAGGTTTCTACTGCTGAGGTTATGGATGATGAGAGCATTCTAGCTCATGCACTAACAGAACTGAAGTCATCCAAGCCAAAAACCAAAGGTGTTGTAATAAAGGAGTCATCTTCTAAACCACAAGCTACACAATAAACTCCACAAGTCAAAGGCAAAGGCAAAGGAATACTCATTGAAGAGCCTATGGAGATACCACTTTCTAAAAAAAAGAAAATGTAACTTGATGCTGAGGTTGCAGAGAAGTTAGCAGCTGATTTTGAAGAAGAGAATAAGAAAATTTTGGAACAGAGAAGAATTGCTGCTGAGAAGGATGCTAAAAATGCAGAATTGATTGCTGCATGGGATGAAGAAATAGCTCAAGTTGATACTGATTGGGAACTTGCTCAGAAACTTCAACAAGAAGAGCAAGATCAGTATTCAATTGATGAAAGAGCTAGAATGTTGAAAGAACTTATAGATGCAAGGAAAAAGTTATATGCAGCACAAAGGTTAGCAGCAAAGAAGAACAAGCTACCCACCAATGCACAAAGAAGATCTTTCGTGTGTGCATATCTTAAGAATATGGATAGTTGGCAACAAAAGAAGTTATCACAGTTTGATGATAGCAGAATTGAAGAACTATACAATATTGCCAAGAGAAAGATTGAGAGCTTTGTGAATACTGAAGTGGTGAAGGGCACTGATGAAAGAAAAGAAGAAAGCTCTAGTTCTAAAAGAGCAGGTGACAAGTTAGAAAAGAAGAGCAGTAAAAAGCAGAAATCTGAGCATAAGGCAGAGCAAGAGCAGAGTGAAGAGCAAGAGCAGAGTGAGCAAGCTGAAGTTGATGATGATGTAGAAAAGATGCAAGCTCACACAGAACTTGCATTAGTAACTGAAGAAGAAGCCATGGATGCAGAGCCTCTAAGTGTCAAACAACCAATTGTTGCTTTTACTCCTGGATTACATGGGAAGACAACATTTTGGGATATCAAGAGGGCTAATAGTTCATCTGTGAGGTTTGTTAGTTTTCTAAAAATGGTTCATCACTTTGATAGAAAATATATGGTGACTTTATGGAAGTTATACAAAGACAAGTTTGGTTATGATAGACCAGAACAAATTTATGATAGAGTCATATGGGATTATTTGGTAGTGATGTTTGAACCACATCATGAGGATGAGGTGTGAAGAAAACTAAGACACAACACAGTTATACAATGGAAAATTTATCAGAGTTGTGGAGTTCATGTTTTGGATGCACATGGGGTAATAATCTACATGCTTGTAGAAAAGGACTATCCTTTACAATATCAGAAGGATATTGTACATCAGATGTTATTTCGGAAGAGAAGACTCCAACTCCAGTATCGTTATGATGAAATGGCATATCAACTGCTCAAGAAGATGGAAAAGTATCTAGGACCCAAGGACAAGAAAAAGACTAAATTGTTTGGAAGCATCCTTTTAGTGTTTGTTCAAGCTTAGATAGAAACTTGATGATTTTTAGAGAAAATATCAAGTTTAGGGGGGGATTGTTGGGTTTTAGAGTTGTTGCTGCTTGTTTGGTTAAGACTGCTGATGGGAAATGCTCTAAGTCATTGTTGCTGCTGGTAGAAAAGGTTACAACTGCTTGTGTATTTTACTACTGCAAGTGTTGCTGAAGATGTTCAAGAAAATACACCAAGTGGTTACTACTGCTAGACTTAAAGTTACTGCTGCCAGTTCAGAGTTACAACTGCTGATGAACTTGAAGAAAAATACTCTAAGTGTTTAGTGCTATTAAAAGAACAAGTTAGTACTGCTAGTACAAACTTACAACTGCTGAAGAGTTTATGCTGTTAGAGTTAGAGATACAACTGCTAGTATGTTTAGTTAGTACTGCTTATGAGATAAACATGTATAGTCGGTTAGATAAATATAGAAAAGATTCTTTTAAGATTTATCTTGTATAGCAAGCAATTGTAAGCCGACTAGGACTCCTTAGTCTATAAAAGGAGGTCATATGGCATAGAGATAGATACGATTGATTCATAAGTGATTCTTTAGAAAACTTCAAGGTTGTGAACCCTAATACTGTTGAGTATTCGTATTATTAATAATAATATAGAAGTGATTTGTTTGATATTGATTGTTAAATTCTTCTTAAGATTAAAGTTTAGATTCCGCGTAAACTTTAATATAATCAAAGACAGTTTCTACATAAGCTGTATTGGATTTATTCAATATTACTTAACCTTTACAAGCTAAGGGAATTCGATCAAGTATTCAACTGGGATCAACATATAATGTTATAGATAAATCTTATTTAACAACCTTCTGTATGTAACATACAGACTTTAGCATTACAAGATAGAAATTTACATTTTTAAGCAATTGTATTACTAAAATTAGATAAACATACAATTATAAACAGAATAAATCCTTGTTACGGGCTTAAGGCGTAAAGACTTCGAAAGCTGAAGTTTCCTTTTTATTTTTAAGTCGCTTTTTACCATGTTTAGGTGACTTTTACCCCTTGGGTTCATTGTTTAAGTATTCAAGAACCCGTATGTATACTTTGACTTTAAGTGTTTAACATCCTTTAGGATTTTGTTTAACCCTTGATACGGTTTTATTCATGCTTCCATTCTACGTCACAAGAAGACCAAGACAGATAATTGCTTGAGGTTCTTACGATGGCTATGATAAATATCATTAATGATATAGGCTATGTTTGGCGCAGAGCTTTTTGGGGCGATGAGCGGTGAGCAATGAGTTTTTTTATTTTTATTGTCCGTTTGGCAAATGAGCGGTGAGCTTTGCAATTTTTTATGAATGCTCTTTTTTCCAATGCTTCTTTAAGAAGCTGTGAGCGGTGGGCTGTGAGCTGTGGCTACTACTCACCGCTCACAGCTCACTGCTACTTTTACCAAACACACCCATACTACGAAAATTAAACCACCGAATCTTCCATGGCGGTGGCTTGCAGCTCGGGGATGGGTGTGTCTGTTTTGGATTTTAACCAGGCAGTTTTATTCCTTCTATATGGTTCGTTCCCTTTAGGTTTTGCAACAAATGCAACATTTCATTTTCTTTTCTTAGTAAAGATTTATATATAGTTGGCATAATGGCATAGGGTATTTAGTTATCTATAGTGTTATGGAATAAAAAATTGTTGATGTTATTTGTCTAGGGTTTTCATTAGAAGGAGACTTTGCAGTTCAAACTCTTTATTATACAGAAGAGTTTACCGATCATAAGTGGACTGCATTTTTATTCCTTTAACTTGTTATTATATATTACAATTAATGTTAGTAATTATCGAAAAATTTAATCCATATTAAATTAGGGTAATTACGAAAATAGTACTTTAATTTCAACTTTTTCAAAAAAAGGTACAAAAATAATGAACTTTCCCAAAAGAGTCATGTGCGATTGTGCGATCGTGCGAACCCACAAAAAACGTGACACGTGTCCAGACAAAGTGGTACAAGCCAATGATTAGCTCCACCAAATACCCCACGTGCCCAGTTGACTTTTTAAAAAAGATCGTGCGAACGACATTGTGCGAATGTGCGAAAGACGACTACAAAATCTTTCCAAAATCTTATTTTTGTACTTAGATCTTTCTTGGGAAAGACCAATGCCATTTTAAAAATAATAAAAATTGTACTTTTTAACTTTTAATAATTTTAACTTAAGTTTAACAAATACTGTTTCGATCATCAACACCAATACTATCAAACACACACACACTTTGAAACACCGATCAAAAAGACACTTTGAAACACCGATCTAAAAAAAAGGGACGATACAAAATAACCGATCAAAAACATCGATCAAAAAAATGGCCAGACCTCATGTAAGTTTTATTTCATTGATTTTTTTTAGATGTGCGTTGAAGAGGATGTTAGGGTTTGATTGTTCTTTTTATTCTTTGTTTATATTTTAGACGGTTTTGGTTCAATGCCACTTTAGGGTTTTAGAATAATGATAGGGTTTGTATGGAAATGGATTGTTAGAGTTTGATTCTTGATTGTTAGTGTTTTTCGAGTTATTCGATCTTGATTGTTAGTGCATTCTGTTGTTAGATTTAAATTTTATTGGTTTGACTGTTTAGGAATTGGATATGGATTGTTAGAGTTTGATTCTTGATGTTAGGGTTTTTTCGATCTTGATTGTAAGGTTTTTTCTATCTTGATTTTGAGGGTTTTTCGATCTTGATTGTTAGGGTTTTTTCGATCTTGATTGTTAGAGTTTGACTGTTTACAATTCATACAGGACGGATGTGTGAATGTTATTACTTGTTAGTTGTTAGTGAGGTTAGACACAAACACTTATCTGTAAATATTGCGAGGTTCTTTGTTTGTTATTTCCATAAATATTGAGTAACTAGATTATGGATATTATTCATACCTGAACAATATTTGTCGACTTATAATTTGGATTTCACTTAAGATTAGTCTAAATGTCTAATCATGCAAATGAGTTGACCCAATAGCATTGACTAAACTATGATTTGATTTGGTACATTTAGTTTTCTTCATGCACTCTTTATAAGCTTGATTTTGAAACATGAAAACTACTTGTTTATCTTTTCAACTGGAATATGTTTAAAAATTAAAAGTATATGGCTTGTGTTTAGCTTTAGTTTTTAGCTGTTAGACTGTTTAGGTTTTGGACACTCGTGTTTCATATGTGTAGATAGATGTTAGTGTTTGTAAGTTATCAAAGCCAAATGCATTTGAATATCACAAGCCAAATGCATGTAAGTTACAATTACAAGTCCTGGATTAATTTATTTGCAAATGCAGTGAATAAATATAAAAAAATGCAGGTTTGTAAGTTATTGGTGGCGCCCTACCACCATATCATGTTAAGACTTGAGATATTTTGTTGAATGTTTTTGTGTATCTATTTTATGAATAGAGGCTGGGATATGTGTTAAGACTCGAGGTAGTTGATAGAGGCTGGGATATGTGTTAAGAAGGCAGTTTAGTTATATAAGGATCAATGTTTTTGTGTATCCATGCCATTTTTTTATTTTACACACCAAACACATATGTCATTGATTGTTCTTTATCTGAATCAAGCAGATTCTGATAAGCAAGTATGGAGATGCTAATATCAAATGCTTATCTGCTTAGATGAATTTGTAGATTTTTATTATTGTATGTTTACTTGTTGGAATTACTTATGTTTTACTTCTTTAATGTTAACTTGTTTATTATTTTTTTGTAGGTTGTTAATGCCAGAGTAAATATTAGAAGTAATTTAAAGCTACTTACAACGATAAGTGATCGTCTATCAAGAAAGGGGCAATGGTGTTACAATATGTTCAGGGGTAGTGTTTTTGGTCCGTGGTTAGACATTAGAAGTTTTGATCATGATAACCATGTTTTGAACTTTCTTCTGTTTCACCAAAGGCATGTTGAGCACCCTACTTTTGATACCCCATTTATTTTTGATGTTGGGCCACACACTGTACAGTTGGGCAGGCAAGAGTTTTGTCTGATTACTGGTTTTCGGTTTGGAGCTATCGAGTTAGACAGTTTGGCTGGTATGGAGTCTAGGTTTATGAAGAGGGTGTTCCCCGGGTATAGGTCTTTGAAGGGGGTTACCTTAAATCCATGCTTGATAGTGAACAGTTTCAGCACCTATCGGACGAGGATGCTGTCCGTGTGTGCCTTCTTCTGGCCAGTGATTTTGTTTTCATGGGGCAAGAGTTGCGACATGTGATTGTCAATGAGATTGTCGTGCTAGCCGATGATTTGTAGGCTTGGAATTCTTTTCCTTGGGGGGAGCACATGTGGCAAGAATTCCACGAACGGGTTTACATGTTGGTGACTAAGAAGAGGAACAAGTATATGGATGGGTATGCCAGAAAGGGGGCTTCATACCAGGCTGTCTACAACATATATGGTTTTGCTTTCGCCTTGAAGGTTAGTATACTTTCTTATATGAATGTGTCAATTTGACAGTTTAATAATGGTTTTACATGTGTGGTTGTTACATGTGTGGTTTTACATGCGTGGTTGTTAATATAGGGTTCTAGCCTTTATATGTTTAAATTTGAATAAACTTATAATGTATAAGTCCTTGGCTGCTCAACATACCTTTGGTATGAGTTGAATAAATGTATAAGTGCTTGAATATATATTTCTGTCAATGGAGCATGAGTGGAAACTTGAAATATGTTAGCCATTAAATAAAAATTCATTCAGAAATGCATCTAAACGCTTTTGTTTTGTTCTTTCATTACAGATTTTTGTACTTGATAAGTACTTTGTTCCAACTAACCGAAATGTTTTTTACATTACAGATTTTTGTTCTAGAAACATTTCCTCAAGCAAGACTATGGTGGGACAAAGATGCCAGGGCTATTCCAAGGGGGGTTGCTTGGGCTAATGTTACCGGGTGTAACAAATCTGATTACGAGAATCTTTTTTATGTAACAACACCCGTGCAATCCTTGATTCCAATATATTTTGAGAAGGCATCTCCTTGGTTCAGCTCAAGTGTAAAATATTTCGACGTAGCTGGTGGATCCCCTTCGAGTACATTCAAACCGTCTAAAAGAGATAAGATCAAGGCTAGGGTTTCTCGAAAGACTCGAAGAAAAAAAGTTCGCACGGAGGTACGTATACGTACTGAGGTACATACGAGTGTTGTTGAAGGGATTTCTGATGAAGGTGAGTCAAGTGATCTGGATTTGGATGAAGAGACCAAGAGGATGAGCAAGAAACAGCTGATAAAGAAGATGGTTGGTTTGGAAGATCGTGTAGTTTTTCTAGAGCAGTTATTCCAATCAGGTAAGATTCCCACTGCTCCTGCTGAGGGGTCCAGTGAGGGTACGCATGTTCAGGATTCACAGGTATGTTTTTACTACTTTTAAGGAGCCTATGGAAGGCTCATGCATGCTGTCTTAAATTTAAAAAAAAAAATTATAATCGTTGTGAATTCACAAACCAATTAAACGTGTTATTTTTTTTATTTTTAGGTTTTGGTAATTAAAACCTGAATAGTTAGATGGCTGTTTTGGGGAATAAAAGTTCACATAATTTTACAAAAAAATTATCAAGTGTGAGTGTTGGAAACCTTTTGCTTTTGTCTTTGCATAAGATCCAAGTGTTGTATCAGACCGGTGGTAATTGGCTATTCTATGGGAAACAACTAGGGTAAACGGATGGACTGGTGATTCCGGGTGACCTTGAACCATAGTTAGTCGGTTTACTTAACCTTGTAGAGTTGGGCTCAGATATTGGGCCTCAGATTATTCATCCTGCTTGTGATTAAGCCACGGCGGAGTTAGTCTGAACTCCCGATCAGGCTCGAACTACACGGGCAACTGTTTTGACAGCTTGTGATCTTGTGAAGACTTAGTGCATGGCGGTACACACAATCTTGTAAATTATTTTGCAAAATTTTGTGAGCTTTAATTTTCCACTAACGGGTTAGTTTATGGACATGATAATCTATTTGTTAATTTTAATTTACCTTGAATTCAAAGTTTGGTGTTAAGGAGCCTATGGCAAAGCAGCCAGTTGTTGTTGATAAGGAGGCCAGTGTTGCTGCTAAGTCTGATGTTGATGTTGAGCAGCCAAATGTTGCTGCTAAGGAACCCACTGTAGAGTCTGTTTTAGAGGCTACTGACATTGATGTTGAGCAGCCTATTGAAGACTCAAAGGTTTGTGTTTTAATAAACAGTCGTTTAACATATATGATTTGTTTATTTATGTATTTACTAATTTTTTCCTTTTTAAAGTCATCCGGTAAGGAAGCGACAGAAGAAGATCCTCCTTTTGAAGCTGAAGCAAAGGATCCTATTGAAGAATCAAAGGTTTGTGTTTTAATAAATAGTCCTTAACATATATGATTTGTTTATTTATGTATTTACTAATTTTTTCCTTTTTTAAAGTCATCCGTTAAGGAAGCGACAGAAGAAGATCCTCCTGTTGAGGCTGAAGCAAATGAGCCTATTGAAGAATCAAAGGTTTGTGTTTTAATAAATAGTCGTTAACATATATGATTTGTTTATTTATGTATTTACTATAAATGATATTGAGTGGAATTATTCATGTTTTTTGATGAAATGATTGTATTTATTGTTTCAGGATTCAACAAATGCGTTGATGGAATTGATTGACTTTTCCTCTCTTCCTGATAATCTGGTATGCACATCACACAAGTTTCATATTGCATCATTTAAAGTTTTTTGGTCATGTGATGCACATATTAGGCGATTAGTTATGCAAAATTTAGAACTCTAGGTAACTTGCTTGGTCATGTTATGCACATATTAGGTTTTAACTCAGGTTGTAAGTATTAAAACATGCATAAATTTATGACAAATGGTTAGGTAACTTGCTTGGTCATGTTATGCACATATTAGGTTTTAACTCAGGTTGTAAGTATTAAAACATGCATAAATTTATGACAAATGGTCACGTAACTTGTTCGGTCATGTTATGCACATATTAGGTTTTAACTCAGGTTGTAAGTATTAAAACATGCATAAATTTATGACAAATGGTCAAGTTATACTTTTGAATTCATAAGAGCCAAAACAAGAGAAACTGATTGTTAATTTTCGTAGTTTTCTATAGAAAATAATGTGTTGCCATAGAATACAAGAAAGAATCTTATGAACCTGAACATAATTGCCTACTATTTAGGTGGATATAAGATATGAAAAAATTATTTGTTACTTTTCAGTTTCAGGATAGTGAGCAGATGGATGTTGGTGTGACAAATGCTGGTGCGGAATGTGATTCAGTGATCAAAGATGTTACTGTTAAAACCGTAAGGGTGCCATTCGAACGGGAGAGGAAGAAGAGCAAACATTTGTCTGATCCTTACACACCTCCTCCAGCTACTACACCAAGAAGGTCCAGAAAGGCTCGTCCTAGCTCTAGGATCTATAAATCCCAGATAGACTCTTTTGTTGGAGAAGATGGATCTCAGCTTGTTCTTGAAGAGTGGAAAGAGGTACGTATACGTTTCTACGGTTAGCTTAGATATATTCGACTGAAATGTTGTAGTTCAGCTTAGTAACCAATTTATTTCGCATCAAAATTTTTCACAGGAGCTTAACCGTCCTGAAAACTCCCCGACCAACTATGTGAATAGTCATCCAGGCATAAACGCGTTCTTGCGGACAAGGAAGGAGATGATATTTAGTCTTCCATGGTTTGAAGGAGACCTATATAGCAAATTTTGGGCTGCTTTAGTGGCCAAGGACGGGCACAGAAAAGGATGGCTTTCTGATTTGGTATGTAATTAAATACTTATTAAATATTTAGAAAAGTTTATGGTTAAATGCTGTTGTTATAATTATCATGCTTAACATTTAGACAAGTTGTAAAATATGTAGTGATGTTCCCTACATTTTGCAAATTTGAATGCTGTTAGATTTGTGATATGCCATATAGACTTGTGATATGCCAATAACAATAATGTTATAAGTAAAATAACATTTTAACATAAATATTGTAAGTAAAAACATTACATAACATCTTGTGATATGCCAGAAAGACTTGATAAAAACATAACATAAGTAAACATAAAATTAAGATCTTCAATTTAGAATTTAGCATCTTCAATTTGTTTGTAAATTTTCAATATTTCTTGGCGAAACTCAGCAATCTTTTCATTACGATCATCAATTTTCTTCTGAATCTCGGAAATCAACTTTAATGGCTTGTTTTCTTGTTCGTTGGAATGTTGTCTTTTTAAAAAATGTACTTACGTTCACATGGAATATTTTGCTAATTCATAAGTCATTTTGCTAATGTAATACCTTTTTTACATGTCATTTTTCCAATGTAATACTTTTTTTTACATGTCATGTTGCTAATGTAATACTTTTTTTTATACTTTGACATCGCAGCACATCGATGTATGGGTCTGGTATCTGTGGAACTTTAGACCTGCTGATGCGGACTGGGTAATGGTCGGCCCATTTTTTATCCAACAGCTTCTTCGAGATAACAGTCTGCCGCCTTATTATGCAAATGGTAGTCTTTTTGGAGTGCCTTGGTCTGCCGAGGATGTTGAAAAGGTAAGATGTTAAGTTCCATCATTATTTTGTCTAGCTGTTTTAGTTCACGCACCACTTATATTATGTGTACTTATGAAGCCTAGTTTACATGATATTTGGTATACATTAAGTAAAACAAGCTCAATTATTTGGGCTGATATACTAAAGTTGAATATGGGTTTCATTGCGTATATGAGGATCCTCCTTAGTGCAATTTGAGATGCTTGATCCTGATTGCTAGGTTTGGGTCGGCAATCAACTTCCATTCTCGAAAGAGCCAAAGCTTGTGATCAAGATCAAACACACAAACTTGTAATCCTCTTGGAGAGATAAAGGGGAGTCGCAAAAGGTCACCTTTTGGGCCAGTTGACGGTTTACCGACGAGTTGCTGCAAATTGGATTCAGACTTGCTACCCCCAACAAGTTGTGATGATTTAACTGGTGTCCTTTCATGTGGTAGTAGCAAGTGAAAGGACACCAGTTAAATCATCACAAATTGAAAGGGGTAGCAAGTCTGAATCCAATTTTCAGCAACTCGTCGGTAAACCGTCAACTGGCCCAAAAGGTGACCTTTTGCGACTCCCCTTTATCTCTCCCAGAGGATTACAAGTTTGTGTGTTTGATCTTGATCACAAGCTTTGACTCTTTCGAGAATGGAAGCTGATTGCCGACCCAAACCTAGCAATCAGGATCAAGCATCTCAAATTGCACTAAGGACGGTGTTCATATTTCGCAATGTAACCCATCTACAACGTTAGGTATATCTGCCTTAATAATTGAGATGCGTTGAATGCGATATTGACACTGTGTGTATTGTTCATGACAGTGCAAACTCCTTCATTATCTCATTCAACACGAGTGTCCGTAACTCCTTAATACCTTGTTTTATTTGATAAAGGAGTGTGGTTTATCATATAAAGAATTGAGTTTGATAGATTGGCTGCGATAAAGTTGTGGTCTGTTATTGTATGATGAAGTAGTTTAGATCATGAAGTAGGTACTTGATCGGCCCCAAACGGTCAACTAATACTGACCAAGTAAATGGTCAACAAGAGTCAAACAATCTAGGGCACAATAAAATTTACCAAAGGAGTACAGAGTATCCCCGGGTCGTTAAGTCCCAACGAGGTGTGAATTCTGTAGTAAAACGAATATGAGATCGGGTGATAATTGAACGAAAAAGGTTGTGAATGATTAAATTAAGGAAATATAAAAGGGAATAGCTTAAACAAGCTATAAGAACAAATACGTGAAAGCAAAATACTTAGAAACGTCTAAATTTTAAAAACGCGTACGTTTAAATTTAAATAAACGTAAACGTACAAAATAAAAAGTGAAAATGAAGAAATATTAATCCTAAAAATATGAAAATGACTTTTTTATAAACCTAAAGATAAAAGAAAATTTTAAGAAAAAGAAAATTAATTATTTAACTATTTAATTAATTATTATTAATTAATAACTATTTATTAATTATTTTAAAATGCACTAAATTAAAAGAAAATAGGAAATTAACCTAGAAAATTAAAATTTTAACTTAGATAAATCTAAAATAACCTAAAACTTATTTTAAAACTGAAAATATATTTTTTACACTTTTTATCTAATTATTATTAATTATTTATTATTTAATAATTATTTAAAACTAATTTAAATTATAATAAATACTAAATAAACAAAGAAAAATCTAAAACTTTTTCTATAAATATTATTAAGTGAAAAGAAGCTAAGAAAATTATAAAAATGAAAAATGCTTAATTAAAATTTAAAAAGATAAATTCTATTAAATAAAAGCTATCACTATTTTTCTGTTTTTGTTTTTCTTAAGGTCTAATAATATAATTATATTTTTCCTAGATTATAAATGACAAAAGAAAATTATGTAAAAAATATTTATATTTTTATGATTAAAATTCTATTTATTATGATTTAATTACTATTTTAAACTAATTAAAAAGATTAAAAATATCAAATGACTTAGGAAAAATCTGAAAAATTTAGGTTAAGTCTAAATTAATATTAAAAAGCTAGTAAAATTAAAAGCAAAACTTATCTAACCCTAAAGAATTGTTTTGGGCAGATAAGCAGTTTGCTAATAAGACAAAAATAAGCAAAACTTAACTAAAAATTACAAAAAGTTCAGGAACTGATTAACATGCTATATTAAACTTAAAACAACTGAAATATCACAAATAAACAAGAGAAATAAGCAGAAAAGAAGAAAAGTGCAACTGCACTTGTGACAGAAAAAGCAGAAAAATAAGCTACTTGCAGAGCAGTTTTGAGCAGCCTATTAAGCTAGGAAATGAAAACTAAGGGGGGCAAAAGATACCTAGTACTACTGGGTATCTCCAAACTGAAAATGCCCAAATTATGACATCAATTGCTATCCTAATTTGACCCTAGATCAGGTACCAGAACTGGGTTTAACCCTTTGTTTTTGACTTTTGCAGTTTTGCAAAAGTTGACTTATTTGAACTTCTGATCATCCTAAGTGACTGAGAATGTTGTTTTAAGCTCAAATGCCATGAAATTAAGCTAATGTAACTAAGTATGCACCTATATGAATGATTATGCAACTGATTTTTTTAGACAGTGAATGAAGAGTGGAAGTTATTTGTGATTCTGACTTTTTTAACTATGACCTATGGATTTTATGACTTGGCTATCTAATATTATCCTATTGTGACCTGGTTTGACTATTTTTAAAGCTTCATAAAACTAGAAACACTGAAAAGGACCTAAATCCAAACACCCTGATAAAAACTGAAAAGGCTTAAATACACTACAAGTTCACAATATAAGCTGAATTATTGCTACACTACTGATTGCCTAAGCTATTACTAATCTAAAAAAAACAGAAATCACTAACAATTAAACTAGAAAATAAACTGACACAAATAAGCAAAAGTTAAGCTAGAATTTTAAAATTGGAACTCACAACTGTTCTGCTGAACTGGATGAAACAAGGAACTAATCACACCAAGGCTTATCCAATAAGCTAGAACATACCCAAATAAGCTGATCAAGTCAGCTTATTCTTCAAGAACTGCTTATTTGACCCCTTTGTTGACTTTTTGACTTTTATCTAACTTATGAAATTAAAACTGAGTGACTTGCATTAACCTAAATCAGAAACTATCATAAGCTCATAAGAGCTTATTGAAACAAGAAATGAAAGCTTAAAGGATTATTTGCACACCATTAACTTGAACACACTGATTTTTGAATTAAAGTTAAACTGAAATTACATTGAACTTAGAACAAACTTCTTGAAATTAAACTTGAAACTGAAATTAAGGTTACATGATTCTTGAATTTAAACTGACAATAAACTTAACTAAAATTAAATTCTACACTACGAAGGTCTAAAAACAGTGACACTTTGATCTGTGCTTCTTCCTTTCTTTTTATACATCCCAAAAGCTTCCTTGTCGACTTCTCAACATTTCCCACCCATTGGATTAATTCAAAGCAATCTGAATCGTTGATTCTTGTTTTGGCGGGAAAACGGGCATGTGGGTTTTTTTAACTTTTTCCTGAGTCATGTGGGCAAGTGGGAGTAGCTAAGAGATAAGGAGGGGGGTTGAGGTGGAAAGGTGGTAGACAGGTGGTGGTAAAACCATGGTGGTTTTGGTTTGCAGGCTTGGGTGAGGGAGAAGAACAGGGAAGATGGGTTTGACTGGGGATTTGACCCGGTTTTTATTTATTTAAGTTGGTGGGTCGGGTTTGGGCTTTGGGTTTAGTTTAGGATGGGCTGGGTTTGTTGTTTTGGGTAGGATTTTGGTTTGTTTAAATAAAGGGTCCGGTTTGGATTAGGTTTAATTAGGGTTGGGTTGTTTTTAGATTTAAGGGTTTTAGGAATTAGTTATAAGGTTTAAACTTTAGGGACCAAATGTGTAATTCCCTGAAAGTTGAGGGGGTTGGGTTGTAATTTCACCAAAGTTATCAAAAGGATATTTCTTGCCAAGTGTCAATAGTACAAGGATCATAAAATATAATTTTCCATTTTTTGCAAACCAAGGACTAATTTTGACAACTTTTGAAACTCGAGGGACTAGACTTGCCATTTATGCAAACTTTGCTCATTTTCACTTGTTTTCAATCATTTTGCATTTGAAACATATAAAAACACAATCCAATAATATTTTCTGAATTTTGAAGCATAACTGCATGTTTTTAAATGTTTTTGCAGTCAAAATGTGAAAGAAATGATGAGTATTTAGACACTCATCAATCCCCCACACTAAACTATTGCTAGTCCCTAGCAATCCTTTTTGAAAGTTTAATGGATTTTACTCTTTACCAGATAGCCATTACTTCTGGAGTAGCCACTGTTTTAGTATGTGATACTTTGGTACAATGATAACCAAATGATTTTGAGCAAATCATCAGCTGTCAACGGGTTTGATTTGTCTTTACCAGAAGCCGTTTGCTTCTGGACTAGCCAACTCTTAGATAAAATAATTATTATCTTTGGTGAGCTGATTACCAATTATGGTTTTCCAATGCCTTTACCACAAGCCATAACCTTGCGGGCTAGCCAACTCTTCACTTATAAAGATATGGTGAGTCGAAAACCATACAATTTTTGGCAAATTGCAAGCCATAAACGGATTTGATATATCTTTACCAAGAGCCGTTTGCTCCTGGATTAACCAATCCTTATGTGGGTTAGACATGTCGGACTGATAACCATTTTTTGCGTTCTAAGTGAGAAAAATTTTTAAAATTTTGGCCAAAATGGGGGTACTAGGGCACACATGTGACGAAATTCGCCAGAATCCCCGCCCACACTTAGAATTGAATATTACCCTCAATATTCAAAGTACCGGTTGTTAAACCAACACTTAGAACTTAAAAAGGTAATACTAATAGCCATTATTTTATATATACACAATTTTTTTTTTTTTTTTGGAACATAAACTGAAATTTACATATATACAACATGTGGGGCATCTCCCCCACACTTGGGTGTTAGAAAAGAGAAAGAAGACAGAAATATGGGTGAAAACCCATATGGTGAGCTAATATTTTTGTTCACCGAGTCACTAGCTTGACTCGACCCCGCATTCATTGGTTCTTGGGGAAGCAAGTGGAACAAAAAATCTCCATCGGACTTTCGTTCAAGATGTTTGGATAAACACTGAAGTACGTGAAAGTTCCACACCAATGAGATATACACAGAGATCCGGCTCATAAATGATATATGAAAATGCCGGGATCAAAGATAGTGTTTTCATTCCCGAAGGAGTGAAGAACAGGAGAAGTCACCTTGTAGGTGAAGAAAAGAAAGAAAGTCATGATAAAAATCATGACTAACTCATCATTATCAGAAGGAGAATTCATGATTTCAGGATCATGAATCTCATCATTTAAGCTCATTTGATCAAGACATATTCTGGGTAGGAGGGATGGAATTTTGATATTAATCAAATTCTCAGTGTTGAGAACATCTCCCTCCGGAACACAAAGATCATTTTTGTCTAGATCAAAGTGGAAGTTATCATACTCTGGCGGAGATATGATATGAGTGAGTTCAAAGGAGAACTCCTCGTAAAGAGAATCATTCACTTGATGTAAATATGTGAACCCTTGTTCTATTATGGAATCATCACCTACCTCGTTCTGAATATCAAAGAGTGGATTATCAGAAATTAAGGTGAATTCAGATTCGAATTCAAACAGATGATTGGTGAAAGACGTTTTGAATGCTTCGGGAACAAGATGATCAATATTCTCTTTTGGACTGACGAGCTCAGAAGGTAGTTCCTCCACATGACTGATGTCTCCACAAGATAAAGAATTTTCATCAGTATGTGAATCACTAAGCTCGGGGTTGGGATAAGAATTGAGTGATGGATCATGATATAAGAGACTTTCGATTTCTTCCAGATTGGATTCGAAATCAAAGAGATCATCATCACTTCCTGATGGAAGTGGATCAATGAGAGTAAGTTCATCAGTAAACTCCTCAAGAAGAGGGTCAACATCAGAATGGGACAATGATGCCTCAACATACTCAACTTCTCCATAAGATGTATATTCATCGTTAGAATCGGAGAAAGTCTCAAAATGATCTTTTGAACACTCAAGAGGGGAAGGGATATCACACACATGATCAAGAATTCCCTGTGACTCACTTGGGATTGGGACAAGGTTCTCAGCACTAGACTTTATGAATTCGTCCGATTCCTTTTCAGGAATAGTGTCAAGATGCTCGTCCCCCATAATAAGTGAATTAGTGGGAACTTCGGGTGCGATAATAGCTGACTGAGGGAGTTGAGAAAGACTAGCATACTTGGATTTTACAAATTCCATTTGTTCTTCTGCTAGTAATTCCATCATGCTCTTTTCTCCCTGTATTTCCACGAAAGGAATCTCAACTGATGAACTTGATGAATCTTTTTGAAGAATATCAATGATATCTTCATCATCACTGTCATCATCGTCATCGATAAGAGCAGCATTGCGGAAATTGGCACGTGTTTTAGGCTTTTAGCTGCTCTTTGCTCAGCAAGTAATTCTTCCATACTCTTTTCATGAGGATTGTCTATGGCAAATGATTCTGCCATAGCTTTTCCACGAGAATATGGAATGAGTGGAAATTGTGGGGGTGTGGATGTGTCAAAACCGGAAGGTTGACATTGATCATCATCATGAGGACCCCCACAATATTCACAAGAAGAACTTGGCGCATTATGAAATGGTGTATTAGCCAACTCCTCATTCATTTCTTTTAAGGACTCTAGAGTCTTTAGAAAAAAATCTTGTTCAGTTTGTTGAGGAGTTGCTTGAAACATTGGGTACTGTGGAGGTTGGTTTTGACACGAATAGTCATTGTTGTAACAAGGAATTGGATTCCTTGTTTGACAATCGGTACTGAAGTGTGGGCCTCCACAATACTCACAAGAAAAGTTTTGTGTATTTTGATACGATGCATCATTGAAATTTGGATAACATGATTCTTGCTCGTATGAATTTGAATGGTAGTTGGAAAAATTTGAAGAGTCGTTGAATGAGTTCGGATTAGGATCATTAGAAAATGAATTCCTCGAACCACAAAACAAACAACTTCCGTCTCGAATATCATTACCACATTGTTCACATGTACACCAACGACATGGCAAACCGAAAAGCGACTCACCACAACCTACACAATGAATCAAATCCGGAGGTGGGACAAGTGGTGTGCTCTGAGAGCTAGGAATTTCCACCACTTCCGTTATGGTCTCTGGTTTTTGTTTTTGATAAACGTGAAGATTAGGCAAGTCGTTCTTTTTAGTCACTGTTCTAAGTTCTGTACATTTGCTTGACAAACTTTTAACCGTAAGTCCTGAAAGGTTAGGATCGATTATTGACGGTTTGTCATTAATAGCACGTATCTCGGGCTGTGAAGGGTGGTCGGAAGGACTTTGAGAATCATTGATGGAATTAAGCTCCCTTTCGAGGTCTACTTCACACCAATAACATGATCCTTGTGGTGCATGATTTCCACACCGTTCACACTTACACTTAGGACAATGAAGGCTGTCAATCAACGGGCTTTTACAATCAAAACATTTGTACCCGAGAGACGCCATAGAAGAAAGGTATAAGAAGTTTAGAATCAAATGGATAGAGGGTAAAGGGATAAAGAATCAAAAAGGGTGAGAGGGTAAAGATGAATATTTTTGGGTTTTTTTGTGTTCGTTGAAAACTTGAATAAAAAAGTTTTTGGTAATCGTTTAGTCAAACGAATTAACTTCACGATTATTTTGGTTTTATATGAAAATAAGGAAATATGAACAAAGATGGTAAATATAAAATGGGTGTATATTCAACAATCACTGATACTTCAAATTCGTAGTACGCAGCACACCTCCCCGGCAGTGGCGCCAAAATTTGATCGGCCCCAAACGGTCAACTAATACTGACCAAGTAAATGGTCAACAAGAGTCAAACAATCTAGGGCACGATACAATTTACCAAAGGAGTACAGAGTATCCCCGGGTCGTTAAGTCCCAACGAGGTGTGTAATCTGTAGTAAAACGAATCTGAGATCGGGTGATAATTGAACGAAAAAGGTTGTGAATGATTAAATTAAGGAAATATAAAAGGGAATAGCTTAAACAAGCTATAAGAACAAATACGTGAAAGAAAAATACTTAGCAACGTCTAAAATTTAAAAACGCGTACGTTTAAATTTAAATAAACGTAAACGTACAAAATAAAAAGTGAAAATGAAGAAATATTAATCCTAAAAATATGAAAATGACTTTTTTATAAACCTAAAGATAAAAGAAAATTTTAAGAAAAAGAAAATTAATTATTTAACTATTTAATTAATTATTATTAATTAATAACTATTTATTAATTATTTTAAAATGCACTAAATTAAAAGAAAATAGGAAATTAACCTAGAAAATTAAAATTTTAACTTAGATAAATCTAAAATAACCTAAAACTTATTTTAAAACTGAAAATATATTTTTTACACTTTTTATCTAATTATTATTAATTATTTATTATTTAATAATTATTTAAAACTAATTTAAATTATAATAAATACTAAATAAACAAAGAAAAATCTAAAACTTTTTCTATAAATATTATTAAGTGAAAAGAAGCTAAGAAAATTATAAAAATGAAAAATGCTTAATTAAAATTTAAAAAGATAAAATCTATTAAATAGAAGCTATCACTTATTTTCTATTTTAGTTTTTCTTATGGTCTAATAATATAATTATATTTTTCCTAGATTATAAATGAAAAAATAAAATTATGTAAAAAAGATTTATATTTTTCTGATTAAAATTCTATTTATTATGATTTAATTACTATTTTAAACTAATTAAAAAGATTAAAAATATCAAATGACTTAGGAAAAATCTAAAAAATTTAGGTTAAGTCTAAATTAATATTAAAAAGCTAGGAAAATTAAAATCAAAACTTATCTAACCCTAAAAAGTTGTTTTGGGCAGATAAGCAGTTTGCTAATAAGCCAAAAATAAGCAAAACTTAACTAAAAATTACAAAAAGTTCAGGAACTGATTAACATGCAATATTAAACTTAAAACAACTGAAATATCACAAATAAATAAGAGAAATAAGCAGAAAAGAAGAAAAGTGCAACTGCACTTGTGACAGAAAAAGCAGAGAAATAAGCTACTTGCATAGCAGTTTTGAGCAGCCTATTAAGCTAGGAAATGAAAACTAAGGGGGGCAAAAGATACCTAGTACTACTGGGTATCTCCAAACTGAAAATGCCCAAATTATGACATCAATTGCTATCCTAATTTGACCCTAGATCAGGTACCAGAACTGGGTTTAACCCTTTGTTTTTTACTTTTGCAGTTTTGCAAAAGTTGACTTATTTAAACTTCTGATCATCCTAAGTGACTGAGAATGTTGTTTTAAGCTCAAATGCCATGAAATTAAGCTAATGTAACTAAGTATGCACCTATATGAATGATTATGCAACTGATTTTTTTAGACAGTGAATGAAGAGTGGAAATTATTTGTGATTCTAACTTTTTTAACTATGACCTATGGATTTTATGACGTGGCTATCTAATATTATCCTATTGTGACCTGGTTTGACTATTTTTAAAGCTTCATAAAACTAGAAACACAGAAAAGGACCTAAATCCAAACACCCTGATAAAAACTGAAAAGGCTTAAATACACTACAAGTTCACAATATAAGCTGAATTATTGCTACACTACTGATTGCCTAAGCTATTACTAATCTAAAAAAAACAGAAATCACTAACAATTAAACTAGAAAATATACTGACACAAATAAGCAAAAGTTAAGCTAGAATTTTAAAATTGGAACTCACAACTGTTCTGCTGAACTGGATGAAACAAGGAACTAATCACACCAAGGCTTATCCAATAAGCTAGAACATACCCAAATAAGCTGATCAAGTCAGCTTATTCTTCAAGAACTGCTTATTTGACCCCTTTGTTGACTTTTTGACTTTTATCTAACTTATGAAATTAAAACTGAGTGACTTGCATTAACCTAAATCAGAAACTATCATAAGCTCATAAGAGCTTATTGAAACAAGAAATGAAAGCTTAAAGGATTATTTGCACACCATTAACTTGAACACACTGATTTTTGAATTAAAGTTAAACTGAAATTACATTGAACTTAGAACAAACTTCTTGAAATTAAACTTGAAACTGAAATTAAGGTTACATGATTCTTGAATTTAAACTGACAATAAACTTAACTAAAATTAAATTCTACACTACGAAGGTCTAAAAACAGTGACACTTTGATCTGTGCTTCTTCCTTTCTTTTTATACATCCCAAAAGCTTCCTTGTCGACTTCTTAACATTTCCTACCCATTGGATTAATTCAAAGCAATCTGAATCGTTGATTCTTGTTTTGGCGGGAAAACGGGCATGTGGGTTTTTTTTAACTTTTTCCTAAGTCATGTGGGCAAGTAGGAGTAGCTAAGAGATAAGGAGGGGGTTGAGGTGGAAAGGTGGTAGACAGGTGGTGGTAAAACCATGGTGGTTTTGGTTTGCAGGCTTGGGTGAGGGAGAAGAACAGGGAAGATGGGTTTGACTGGGGATTTGACCCGGTTTTTATTTATTTAAGTTGGTGGGTCGGGTTTGGGCTTTGGGTTTAGTTTAGGATGGGCTGGGTTTGTTGTTTTGGGTAGGATTTGGGTTTGTTTAAATAAAGGGTCCGGTTTGGATTAGGTTTAATTAGGGTTGGGTTGTTTTTAGATTTAAGGGTTTTAGGAATTAGTTATAAGGTTTAAACTTTAGGGACCAAATGTGTAATTCCCTGAAAGTTGAGGGGGTTGGGTTGTAATTTCACCAAAGTTATCAAAAGGATATTTCTTGCCAAGTGTCAATAGTACAAGGATCATAAAATATAATTTTCCATTTTTTGCAAACCAAGGACTAATTTTGACAACTTTTGAAACTCGAGGGACTAGACTTGCCATTTATGCAAACTTTGCTCATTTTCACTTGTTTTCAATCATTTTGCATTTGAAACATATAAAAACACAATCCAATAATATTTTCTGAATTTTGAAGCATAACTGCATGTTTTTAAATGTTTTTGCAGTCAAAATGTGAAAGAAATGATGAGTATTTAGACACTCATCAGTACTTTAGTTGAATAATGAAGTAGTTTAGATCAGCTTAAGACACTTACATTCTCGCGAATTGGAGCATATTTATCTAGATGGACAGTGAATATTAGTTATTTTGTTTCTTGAGTATAATATGATGGTTTATTTATTTAACCATTAGTTACTTTTTTTAACAAACTTTTTATATTGCAGGTTTATATACCTCTTAATGTGCCTGAAATTCATTGGGCCCTTGGAGTGCTGCACCTGCGCTCAGGGTTAGTGAAAATTTACGACAGCCTAGGTGGTCCAGATAGCGAGGGCAGTCCTTGGTGGAATAATTTGATGGCCACTTTTGGCCGCGTAATACCAGCCTATTTGGCCGACAGGGAGGTCTTGGCCCGAAAAAACATTGATATAAACAATTATTCACTCACTTTTGAATATGCGGAAGGTGTGCCTAGACAAACAGGTTATTACGGGGATTGTGGTGTATGGGTATGCATATTTCTGTACCGTTTAACACACAATCTTCCGTTGATGGTGGATAATCCATTGGACTTAGCTCTTGCCTATCGCGAACAGTTGACTTCCTTCTTCTGGAAATACAAAAAGGTACATTCCATTGAAGCTAAAAAGTTGGAGAAAGATTAGTCATTTGGTGAATGTGCAGGTAGGCAAACTGTTTATGTGTAGGTTGGGTAGGTTGGGTAACAATTAGTCAGTTTGTTTATGTGTAGGTTGGGTAACAATTAGTCAGTTTGTAAACAATTAGGTGGATGGTTGCAAATGTTGTGCACTTTGGTTGTGCACATTGTTGTGCACATTGTCATTCGGTTGTGCACATTGTTGTGCACTTTTGTTGCAATTAGGCAAACTGTCATTCGGTTGTGCACATTGTTGTGCACTTTGGTTGCAAATGTTTGGGTGGATGGTTGCGCATCTTGGTTAGATAACAGATTATGTGTAGGTTGGATAACAGATTATGCGCATCTTGGTTGGATAACTGTTTATGTTTAAATATGTGTAGGTTGTAAACAATTAGTCAGCTTGTTATTGTTTATGTGTAGGTTGCGCATCTTGGTTGGATAACAGATTAGGTGGATGTTTGGGTGGATTGTTTGTACATGTCATAAAAAAAAAAGAAAAAAAAAAGCTTTTGAAATTTAATTTAAGTTAAAGTACCCCCATAAATATGTGGTAGGTTTGAAATTTAATTAAAAGGACAATGTCATAAATGTGTGATTGTTGTAAAGAAAAAAGGTATTTAATTACATATGTGCGAATGTGCGAACTGGCCAAATGTGAGAATGTGCGAATTATATACTTATTGTTTATAAATACACAACACCCTCAAACAACACAGTCAAAAAAGCATACATCGAATACTTCTCTCACACTTATCTCATACTTATCTCTTTTTCTATTTTCAAAATGGCATGCCGTCTACCACATACCGCCAAAGAAATGCAAGAGTATATAAAACAACAAGCTGAAAAAGATGATGCGGCACGCCAAAAAGCTGTGATAGAAGTTATCAAGCAATTTGATGTTGCGAAGGCGGAGAAACAAAGATTGAGACAACAATACGCAGAATGCAGAGACATATCTGAAGAAAGAAAATCTGTGTTCGACAAGTTTTTTAACGATGAAGCTAGCAAAGACGGAGCAATTAGTGAGACGTTGTGGGGTTGCGTTTCACAGATTCAGGACCAAATCAGCAACAAGATCCGCTAGAGTTTTGAGGAAAATGTCGGTTCTGTTGGTTCTGTAACACAATAGAACCGACAATTTGGTCAAGGTGCATCAACTTCATCTAATGCACCAAGATTTGTTGGGCTAGGTTCTGAAGACAATACAGCCTGGGACGAGAGTAAGGAGCGGGAGTTTAGCAGATTGTTGGCAGAGTACGAAGAGAGCAAGTTTGCGAACTACTCTCCGTACGACGATGGCTACCGGTCAGACAACTCAGAAACTTGGGATAATCAGAATTTCTAAAATTTAAGTTTATGTTTATGTATTAAGCTATGTTTATGTAATGTTTTCCCTATTTATTGTTTTACTTATTAATAAAATTTAAGTTTCTGTTAAAAATGAATTTTTTTTTTAATTTATTTATTTATTTTATTATTTTTTATTTATGTTACAACGATTGATTGAATGCCTTATGGTATATGTCGTGTGTCACCATATGTGCGAATTGGCTGTTGTAAACCTGGGTACGTATATAAATTTAAGATGTGCGAATTGGTTTCCTGTGCGAACTATATAATATTAGTTTCTACAAGGCATATAGTACCATGAAAAACGTCTATTATACAAATATAGTGGTTATAAAAGATGTGTTCTAATAATCGGTGGTTGTAAAGTTTTATAACGTATATAATTTGTTGGATGTGCGAATGTGCGAATTGGACAAATGTGCGAACTGTATAATTATTGTTTCTACAAGGCGTATAGTACCATGACGTCTCTTATACAAATATAGTGGTTAGAAAAGATGTGTTTTAATTTTGATAATGGGTGTTGGTAAAGTTTTATAACGTATATAATTTGTTGGATGTGCGAATGTGCGAATTGGCTAAATGTGCGAACTGTATAATTATTGTTTCTACAAGGCATATAGTACCATGACATCTCTTATACAAATATAGTGGTTATAAAAGATGTGTTTTAATTTTGATAATGGGTGTCGGTAAAGTTTTATAACGTATATAATTTTTGGGATGTGCGAATGTGCGAATTGGCTAAATGTGCGAACTGTATAATTATTGTTTCTACAAGGCGTATAGTACCATGACGTCTCTTATACATATATAGTGGTTATAAAAGATGTGTTTTAATTTTGATAATGGGTGTTGGTAAAGTTTTATAACGTATATAATTTGTTGGATGTGCGAATGTGCGAACTGGCTAAATGTGCGAACTGTATAATTATTGTTTCTACAAGGCGTATAGTACCATGACGTCTCTTATACATATATAGTGGTTATAAAATATGTGTTTTAATTTTGATAATGGGTGTTGGTAAAGTTTTATAACGTATATAATTTGTTGGATGTGCGAATGTGCGAATTGGACAAATGTGCGAACTGTATAATTATTGTTTCTACAAGGCGTATAGTACCATGACGTCTCTTATACAAATATAGTGGTTATAAAAGATGTGTTTTAGTTTTGATAATGGGTGTTGGTAAAGTTTTATAACGTATATAAATTTAAGATGTGCGAATTGGTTTCCTGTGCGAACTATATAATATTAGTTTCTACAAGGCATATAGTACCATGAAAAACGTCTATTATACAAATATAGTGGTTATAAAAGATGTGTTCTAATAATCGGTGGTTGTAAAGTTTTATAACGTATTTAATTTGTTGGATGTGCGAATGTGCGAATTGGACAAATGTGCGAACTGTATAATTATTGTTTCTACAAGGCATATAGTACCATGACGTCTCTTATACAAATATAGTGGTTAGAAAAGATGTGTTTTAATTTTGATAATGGGTGTTGGTAAAGTTTTATAACGTATATAATTTGTTGGATGTGCGAATGTGCGAATTGGACAAATGTGCGAACTGTATAATTATTGTTTCTACAAGGCATATAGTACCATGACGTCTCTTATACAAATATAGTGGTTATAAAAGATGTGTTTTAATTTTGATAATGGGTGTTGGTAAAGTTTTATAATGTATATAATTTTTTGGGATGTGCGAATGTGCGAATTTGCCAAATGTGCGAAGTATATAATTAAAACTCCAGCTGTAATTTTTTACCCCTAAAAAAGTCAAAGGTAATTTAACAACAATAAATATGTGGTAAGTATGATATTTAATTAAAGGTACCAAAGGTAGATATGATATTTAATTAAAGGTACCAATGGTAGGTATGAAATTTAATTAAAGGTACCACAATAATGTAAAGGTATATATGAAAATTAATGTTCAGATGTGCGAATGTGCGAATTGGCCAAATGTGCGAACTGTATAATTATTGTTTCTACAAGGCATATAGTACCATGACGTCTCTTATACAAATATAGTGGTTATAAAAGATGTGTTTTAATTTTGATAATGGGTGTTGGTAAAGTTTTATAACGTATATAATTTGTTGGATGTGCGAATGTGCGAATTGGCCAAATGTGCGAACTGTATAATTAAAACTCCAGCTGTAATTTTTTACCCCTAAAAAAGTCAAAGGTAATTTAACAACAATAAATATGTGGTAAGTATGATATTTAATTAAAGGTACCCATGGTAGGTATGATATTTAATTAAAGGTACCAAAGGTAGATATGATATTTAATTAAAGGTACGAATGGTAGGTATGAAATTTAATTAAAGGTACCACAATAATGTAAAGCTATATATGAAAATTAATGTTCAGATGTGCGAATGTGCGATTTCATCAAATGTGCGAATGTGCGAATTGGCCAAATGTGCGAATTATACAAGTTAATAACTATACCTATAAATACTAGGTACTAACACACTAAATTCCTAAAAAATAATTTATAGTTTTTTAGTTGCCACAAACTAAACTTGCAAATGAATTCACCACCAAACTGGGAAGAATTACTTGATGTGGACGACTCTGATCTCCGACTATCCGCCACCGCACAAAGCATATTTTCATCTGGATTCTCTAAATTTGAAAATTGTGAGGAAGTGTCGGCAAGTATAATACGAGGTCCTGCAGGTCTAGTTCAAACGGATAATATTCCGGAAGGTGTATCTGATGAGGTAATGACACAGGAGTACATTAGGAAAGTAGCTAATGATGTGGGTGAGGATTCCGATTTTAATACTGGGCCATGGGTTAGGGCCGTTGAGTATGTGAAACCTGATGGCGGTATCATGATCGGTTGTTTTGCCAATATCAAACAATTTCTTAAGAAAGGGAAACTTGAAAAGGTTGTTGCGATAATCAAGTCTTGTACTCCAAATGTGTTGGGTGATATAATGGTAACATTGAAAGATGTTTCAGGTTTAATTTCAGGAACAATACATCACAAAGTTATTAAGGATGAGAGGTTTGAAAAGGAGATTACCGTCGGAGCTGTTTTGGTACTTCAAAATGTTTCTGTTTTTTCTCCCAAACAATCTGGCAAACACTATCTTAACATTACAATAAGAAATGTGGTTAAGGTTTTCCCCAAGGATTCGGTTCCTAACAATGGAGCTGAAATTGGTTTTAGTCAAGTGTAATCATTGTTTAATTTTAAGTCATGTAATTTTTTTATCTAGTTTTTCAATGGAATTTATGGTGTTAGATGTGATATGATATTGAACAATTAAACAATATAAAACAACTAAATTAGACGAACTTTATTCCAAACAAATACAATTTATTGGATGTGTGAATGTGCGAATTGGCCAAATGTTAGAACTATATAATTATTGTTTCTACAAGGCATATAGTACCATGACAACGTCTCATATTCAAATATAGTGGTTATAAAACATGTGTTTTAATAATGGGTTGTTGTAAATATCATATAACGTATATAATTTATTGTATGTGCGAAAGTGCGAATTGGAAAAATGTGCCAACTGTATAATTATTGTTTCTACAAGGCATATAGTACCATGACAACGTCTCATATACAAATATAGTGGTTATAAAAGATGTGTTTTAATAATGGTTGGTTGTAAAGTTTTATAACGTATATAAGTTTTAGATGTGCGAATGTGCGAATTGGCCAAGTGTGCGAATGTGTAAAGTTTTATACAAGGCATATAGTACTCTTAACCAAATATAGTGGTTATAAAAAGACGCGTTTTAATAATGGGTGGGGGTAAAGTTTTATAACATATAATTTTTGGGATATGCGAATGTGCGAATTGAACAATTGTGCGAACTGTATAATTATAAATCCAGCTGTTATTTTTTATCCCAGAAAAAGTCAAAGGTAATTTTATTAAAAGTGCCCCAATAAATATGTGGTAGGTGTGATATTTAATTTATGGTAGGTGTGATATTTAATTAAAGGTACCAATGGTAGGTATGAAAATTAAGTTTCTGATGTGCGAATGTGCGAACTGGCCAAATGTGCGAATTACATTTTTATTATATTGTTTCACATACACGACTGTGTGGTCTTAGAATTCTAAATTACTGTATCTAAAATTCGTTTAGCCTAAAAAACATGAGTGGTAAAGTTAGTGTATTTTTGGTTTGTGGAGAAAAAATATTGGTGTATCACTTCTAAAAAATATTACATACGCACAACTTGTTACTGTGGTCAAGAAGAAGTTCAAAATCGGCCAAGACTATGATATTGAGCTCTCTTACAATGTTGGAAATAATTGTGTCCAAATAGTTGACGATGATGATATTGCGTTTTTTGTACATCAAGTTCTGAAAGGAAAATCTAGAGTGTTGCATAATGTGTATGTTAAGAAGATCGAAAGTGCCTCAAAGGTAAATACTTCTTCATCAAACTTGCCTTCCAACATAGACATAGCACAACCTTCAACTCAAAAATTAAAGAGAAAGAAAATAATTGCTAATGATACACAGGTAGAGGTGTTGGACGAAAGATGCGTTGTCTGTTGTATGGATGTTAAGTGTTGGAGACATGCTTACACAGGTGGAAGTGTTGTTGTAGCTGGTGGAGCTGGTGGTGCAAAGGCACCGAAAGTAAGTGGTGGTGTCATAGGTCTGGGTATTAGAAGTGGAAACAAACCTGCAGGGGGTGGTGCAGTTTGTGGTATAGATGGAAGTGGGGGAACAACACCAACTAAGGAGAGTATTGAAGAAGAAGAAAGTGCAGATGCAAGTCAACCAACTCAAGCAAAAAAGAAGAAAAAAAAAGAAGGCAAGAAAGTTAATTAAGAACAACAACAAAAATTGAATGATTATGGTCTATTAGATAGGCGTCATGGTTTTGGCCATGTCCAAACCACAAATATGTTTTTGCATATTTCTATTATCATGTTTGGTATGTGTTTTATGGTTTCATTAATGGGTTTTTCAGTTTCAAAGACACTCTTTATGGATTTGGCCATGTCCAAACCCTAGCAGTAATCTTTTTTGAATAGCTCTCCAAATCGTGTGACCTCTTTATGTCTTGAAGAATCTCTGTCTGGTAATGGCCAAGAATAATTTCTGTTACAACAAATGAGTGACAGAGGGTTGTGAGGTTAATATCAGACACGTTCATGTTTAAAAAATATGTAAAATATGTGCGAATGTGCGAATTGGACAAATGTGCGAAGTATATAATTATTGTTTATACAAGGCATATAGTACCATGAAAAACGTCTCATATACAAATATAGTGGTTATAAAAGATGCGTTGTAATAATCGGTGGTTGTAAAGTTTTATAACGTATATAATTTTTTGTATGTGCGAATGTGCGAATTGGACAAATGTGCGAACTGCATAATTATGAATCCAGCTGTAATTTTTTACCCCTAAAAAAGTCAAAGGTAAATTTATTAAAAGGACCCTAATAAATATGTGGTAAGTAGGATATTTAATTAAAGGTACCATTGGTAGGTATGATATTTAAATAAAGGTACCAATGGTAGGTTAAAATTTAAGTTTCAGATGTGCGAATGTGCGAATTGGACAAATGTGCGAATTACAATTCTATTATATTGTTTCACAAACACAACTGTGTGGTCTTACAAGTTTAAGCCTAAAAAACATGAGTGGTAAAGTTAGTGTATTTTTGGTTTGTGGAGAAAAAATATTTGGTGCATCACTTTTAAAAAATATTACATACGCACAACTTGTTGATGTGGTCAAGAAAAAGTTCAACATCGGGCAACAGGATCATATTGAGCTCTCTTACAATGTTGGAAATAATTGTGTCGAAATAGCTGACGATGATGATATTGCGTTTTTTGTACATCAAGTTCTGAAAGGAAAATCTAGAGTGTTGCATAATGTGTATATTAAGAAGATTGAAAATGCCTCAGAGGTAAATACTTCTTCATCAAATACTTTTGCATTCGATCTTAATACAAAACCTTTCGAAGAAGAACCCCAGAACGAAACTTTCAAAAATAAAGAACCTTTTTTTTCAAACGACCATTTTGATCATGCATGGAAAAGTAACCCATTTAACTATTTGCCTCCTCCACCAGAACAGCCAACACAACCTATTAAAACGCAAATAGCAGGGGCCGGGAAAATTTGCAAAAAACTTATAAAAACAGGTGATGAATTTGATAGCAAAGAATTATGAATGTTCGAAATTGGTGAAAAGGCTCTTTTAGAAGGTTTTCAATTTAGACCAAGAAAAACAGATAGGTATAGGTATGATGTAGTTTGTTTGTCTCCCGATTGCGATTGGAAGATAATTTCAGCTAAGGCGGAAGATACTATGAAATGGGTAATAGAAAAAGTAAATGACATCCACACTTGTGACAGAACACAACTCTATCCCAATCACCGAAATGCAACATCTAAATTGTTGGGTCATTTGTTGATACTGAAGATGGGAGATCCTAGTCGGATATATAAGCCAAATGACGTAGTAAACGACATCAACCTTACGTACAACATCGACATTTCGTACAAAAAGGCATGGGGAGGAAGAAATATAGCATTGGAGACGTTGACCGGTTGCCCGAAAAATTCTTTTTCACAATTACCGTATTATTGTTATAATTTAAAGTTGAAAAACCCCGGATGGGTAACACATATTGAGACGGATTCTAAAGACCGTTTTGAGATGGTTTTTATAGCCTTTGGTGTTGCGGTAATAATTTATGAATTAACTTTTCTATAGAATATATAGTTTATGTTATTAATTTAAAACTAACACTTTGTTAATGTTCTAGATTCGGGCTTTCTTGGACCATTTGCGACCACTAATAATAATTGATGCGGCTCATCTTAAAGGTACATACCTCGGTACAAATTTGCTCACCGTTGGAATGGATGGAAATAATCAGATTGTTCCTCTTGCGACCGGTGTATCTCAGGGTGAGACGGGGAGATCGTGGACATGGTTTTTGACCCACTTGAAAGAATGCATCGGCGATGTTCCAGATTTGGCTATAATATCTGATAGACATCTAGGAATACAACAAGCTTGTGAGACGGTTTTTCGGGATTCATTTCATGGTTATTGTTGTAGGCATTTGATGTTGAATTGCAACTTTGGACAAAGCGAAAGGCTTAAGGCTTTATATTGGAAGACTTGCAAATGTTACACAACCGACGAGTTTCACGAAGCATTCACACAACTTGGACGAAAAAAACCGGAAGCTTACAACAAACTAATAGAAGCTGGGATTATTTATTGGTCCAGGGCGCATTGCACAGGTAAACGTTACAATTATATGACTTCGAACAGTGCAGAGTCAATAAACAGTTTAACAAAAAACGTTCGAAGACATCCTATTTCAATGCTAATGGAATACTATAGAGGGCTTCTACAGGAATGGTTTTGTGATAAACGAGAAAAGTACGAAGGTATATATAATTAAATGATTATATATATATATATATATATATATATATATATATATATATATATATATATATATGTTTATTATTATTATTATTAGTATTATTATTACTATTATTAGCTCTTATTATTATCACACATATCATGTTTATAATTATTACGCAAATGTTTAGATGCAACTGCGGGTGAGCTTAGTGACTGGGCTAATGCAAAGATTCAGGGCAGAATGTTTAAGAGTGTTAATTGGACAGTGAATGCCATTGAACATAGAAGGATTTACGAGGTAAATGATCGTAGGAAGAGACATATTGTAAAGCTCAGGGAAAATACATGCACATGTAGAAAATGGGAACTTTCTGGTTTGCCATGTGGTCATGCTATAGCTGTTTGTAGATTTCAAGGATTAACAAGTTGTAATCATTTGGCGCAAGATTGGTTTAGAACAACCACTCTAAAAGCTACATACCAAGAGTTGGTATTTCCCGTTGGAGAAATCCCAAGTTGGGAGCTTCCAACAAACTTGCCTGAAGTAAATCCACCAAAAATGGGTAAGCGCCCAGCCGGAAGACCAAAGAACAAAGACCGGATTAGATCGCAAGGTGAGGAACCAACTGAAAATAAATGTGGAAGGTGCGGTGAACGTGGTCACAACCGAGGAGTTTGCAATGCACCATTTCCAAAGAAAAAGGTAAGTATGTGTGACATTATTATTTTATTTTGTATTCGATTATTGACAAATGTATTAACTTGATAACTATATTTGATAAATTGTAGCATAGGAACTCTGCACGAGGAGGATCACAAAGCAGTCAAAGACAATCAGGAAACCCAACCGAAAACTCACAAAGCAATCAAAGACAATCAGGGTACCCATCAATGCCAGAAGAGTACGAGCATGTTAACTTGGCTGATCCTTAATTGTAATCCAACTAAAATGTTATGGCACACACCTTGTACTCCAACTAAGTTTTCATAAAATCTATGACTCATAACATTACAACATAATTGATAACATCAAGCTAGTGTTTGCGGACTTTGATATCAACATTCGTAATGCAACTGAGTCTTCATGACATTCCAACATAACTGATTGTTTCACGCTAATGCGAATAGGTACTCATAAATAAGCTAACATAACTGATTGTTTCACGCTAGTGCGAATAGGTATTCATGTTCTGCCCGGGTTAGATTATCGACGTTCAACACATTTGGAACAATGAGTCACAACCATTAGATTCAACCACAGTTTATCCTGTTCTTGAAATAATAACGGATCAATCCCTCTCGATATGCAAGTGCTGCCTGGGTTGGATCATCGACATCCAAAGGAATTCCATAAGCAAACCTGTGTAACCAAATTTATGACGGAATTATTATCAGCTAAAAAACAAATGAAATTAACTTTACAACATGTGTAAAAAAATTTATGAATGGATTACTATAGGGTCGAGAGATTGACCTATTCATCGAGAAGATTAAGGGTATGTTGCCCTGGTAAGATAAATGTTGGCTAGTGTGATCCTAATAAAACTCTTGGTAAGATAAATGTCTCATGTCTATCTTAGTGTTTGTTGCTCGGAGTGTCTCATTTCTTAGTTTCTAATTAAGGTTTATGTTTATGTTTATCATAATCTAATTACCAATGCAAATAGCGACAAGAATTACTAACCTGTAAAGAAACATACACACAAAGACTCCGCAATCACCAAATACCCCACCCTGCTTTGGAACGTTCTGGGCAAGACGAAACTTGATCTTGTATGAATTCGGGTCGATACGTTTCTTGGCAAACACACCTGTCTCCCGTAGAATCAAGGGAAGATTCACTTCCAAACAACTCCTCATTTGCAGATACCAGTCACGGCCTTCCTCTTCACCACGATAAAGTCTGTCATAAAATATAACATTCCCAGATTGTATGTGAAACTGGGCAACAGACCAATGTTTCTTTGGTTCATTTATCGGAATGAACACCTGCAAGGAATATAAAATAATAAAAATAAAAAAATCCACATGACAAAATTAAAGTAGAATTGTCAAGAAGTAATTGCTAAAAAGATAAATACCCGGTCAACATCAGACCATGCCAATTTGTAAACTTCATCGGTAGCATAAAACAGTGGCAATGAACCTTGGAGTAGAAGTGTCAAGAAGTAACTGCTAACAATGGACCAATCTGCAAAAGATGGTCTAAAGTGCCACAAATACATCACCCAAAGCTCAATGTGCTGTAGACATTTAACAAAAACGTAGATCAATAATTCCATTAAAAAACACAAAACTGGCTAATATTTCCATTATTTAATTACCTCATCACGGAACCAGCCTTCACGGGTATCGTCCATCCCAACAAAAGAATCCCAGAAAAGATAATCAACAGTAATATCATTGCACCAAGGAAACTGGCAACGAGACTTATAAGAACTTTGAAGATAAACCTCCAACTCACGATTAACATGAACTTTATCAATCCTGAAGTTCGGCCGTATTAGATCCTACACATTATAGGTCCGAAAAGTATGGTGAGCACAATGGAAAATGTATAATTATAATCCTGAGTGAAAACATATAGGCATGTGAAGGGTTCCAACTATTGCAGTCCTAGATTAGACAAAAAAAAGATATGTCTAAGTGTAATTCATGACCTGTGGTTAATTTGCAATCCTAGCAGGATACATGAACTTATAACTAACATCACATTCCACTAATTTCAATCAAGTACAATTTGCCTTCCACAATCAACAGGTAACATGTACATACATAAATGAAGGATTATCTGAACTTAAAGTCAATGTTTCTAAGGTTATCAAGGGATTTTACACGGTTATATAAATGATTAAAATGTTAAACATAAATGAAGGATTTAGGTCATACCTCTTCCCAAGGTGTGAGATCTTTACACTTCTTGAGCTTATAAGGAGATAATGAAGAGTTTCTTCTTTTAAGTTCATCCAGTGGGGGAACTTTAACATCCGTATCTACGTCTGTAAACTCTTCCCTGGGTACCAGTTCATACTGCCTCTTATTTTGCACAGGAAGCTTCACGTAAGTGGTTTTCAAAAACTGCTTTTTAAGCTCCGCGCCTTTTTGGCGATCCTTTAAGTCTCTGGCCCTCTTTTCCCTTTGTGCAGCCACACGTCGAACCTCAGCTTGTTGCTTTTGAGCTTTTACGCGATCTTGGGTAGCTTGGTAAACACATTCATTCTGTGTGCATAACACAAAATACAAATCAAACCAACATATAATTAACTTTAAAAGACAATTTACATGTAATATTCTTAATGTTGTACAAACCTCTCCAACACCTTCAGCTTCGACATCCTCATTCTGGACTTCAAACTCAAACAGTTCTAGGAAATTATGATTTAAATTTGGGCAAAACTCATCACCAAGATCAATATCCTTTTCATCACCAGCGACTTCATCCTGTAAATATATTAAGTACAATGTAAGAAATTCAGGTAAATATCTCAAACTCATGTAAAGAAAAATAAAATATAATAAACGGGATTTACTTTTTCCAGTCCTTTGTTCCCTTTCTGATCAACTCTGTCCTGCCTATGTCCACCCATAATTTTTCTCTTCATATACTGGGTAATACAAAAGATCGATTACATGAATAAGTCGCTAAACTCTTAAAATTTTACGGTAAACATTTGAAGTAGAAACAAACCTGAATAATTGTTTCAAGCTTGTGGACCCTTGCTTTCAAACTGTTGACCTCTGCGGGTAACATCAACAAACCATTACATATACCCTGCAGGGTCCTAACACGATCCTCAAGAGTATCACGAGATTTTGACGATTAAGCTTCATTGTCCATATCATGGGCTTTGGCACGAAGTTCTGCTCGTTTACGCATGTAATCCTCAAAAAGCCCTCCATGGACAACAGGCGCTGGTCTCGGTGAATACCAGTTGAAAAACCGAATGCCTTTTGTGTACCACTCTGAATCAGCCTCAGACCTGGTAGGATATAGATCATGGTTTGTATCTTTACCCTAGCAAAAATACAAACCAAAAGTGGGATAACCGTTAACCATAGTCAAAGTAAACTAATATACATTTGTATCGTAAATAGAAATTGACTGATATTACAAATTAAACACTTACCTGAGGAAAAAGCATTCCAAAATCCTCCCATGCTTGAAAAGGAACCTTCCTGGACCATGAAAGTGCTCTAGGGATAACATCAACGTCCTTGCTCCACCAAAGACGGCTCTGAGTAGAAGAATCTAAAATCCATATCTGAAAAAACAACTTTTATTAAAAGAATATCAGGTAACAAAACAATTCATTGAAAGAATTCGTGTAATCATTCTAACCATGAAACAGAAAACAAATCCATCCAAAGTATACTCCACATTCTTTCTTGTGCACCTATTTCGAAGGGCTTCGTACAACTGTCTCCAAATGTATTCCCTATAAGATCCTGCGAAAAACCCTTGTAGTTGATCTTAATAATTAGTGATAACCTTGTATTGTTATTTAATAAAGCCCATTTGTATGGAAAAATTTAAACATTCTCTTGTTATAAATAGCACGATGCATTCTAGATATATATTTATATTATACACACCGAAACACGAGATAATATTTCCGACGCAACAACACATTTTCATGATCAACGACAAGTGATCATACTCACCTATTCATTACACTACGCTTAGTAAAAATTAATATCACCAAACATACTTAACCAAAATTTAATTACAACACTAATCCTAATTCTATCTTAACTAAAACCAACCGGACCTCAACATCATCGGCCCAACAACTTTACCCAACCCATCGAACATCACAATCCAACCAATACACCCACTTTAACTATTTTCTTTTCCTTGCTTTCTTTCTAAAGCCCAATCACCACACCCTATTATTTCTTTTCTTTCCTTTGTTTTCCTTCTTTAAACCGATCGATACTGCCCCTTTCAAAAACCCACATGCAAACCTTAAATATCGAATATGGCATTTACATATTTTTACACATTCAAATGCACCACCTAACTAACTACTATGATGCAAAAACCCAGCTAGAGATATCAAGTAATAGCACGATAACGAAACTCGTTTTGTTGTCCCAATCTCGACACAAACATATCACTAAAGACATCGACACAAAATTTTATCATACTCCAATAATTCCTACAACCTACTAGCTATATTACTAACTAAATGTGATACTCCAAATGCAAAATAAACTAGAACCACGACTTGTAGCTAGGTAACTCAAGCTTGTGCTAACATGTGAGGAAACCGAATAAAGAAAACTTCCAATAACTAGAATCCAAACTCCCAGCTACCCACACACATTCTACACTCAATCTAGGATAACATTATACAAGTGTCCCATAGTTACAGTGTCTTCAATGATTAGTCAACTAGTCAATGCAAAGGTGAGATATTTTGCCTATAAAAACTAGTCATTCGATCTCTTACATCTCCCTACACACCTATCATTTTCTTTCACCATCAAAACATTCCTTAAATATCATAAGCACCTTTATGTCGAATTCTTGGGAAGCAAGAACCAGTTGGAGTCAAGCATATAACACCCTTCGAGTTCACTGCCTCACCTTGTCGATCACAGTCCTCTCCCCACCTTTCAAAAAGGTGTTGTAAGTATCTTGTAATCTCTTGTTTTCTATTTCCATGCACCCGACCTACCCATGCATGTTTCATATTTTTATTTCGAAAGCACCATGCATGCATACACAGTCGAAACTATCACTTTTTTTTTTATTTACTTGCAACCTTGTCATGATGTTAATGAAAGGAGAGACATTATTAAATCACTAATCCTCACGTTAGTATTGCACACATGTCCTTTTACTTCCCACTCAAACGTGTAACACATCTTTATTCGAAGCACACTACCCACAGTGAACACTTCGAACATGTTAAGTGACGAACTTCATTATAAAAGGCTTAAGAGCCACTATCCATAACCTTGTCACGTTAATCTTTTCCATCGCATGCGACCTAAGAACGTGTACCAACTTGATATACACACTAAAAATAAAATGGTAAAACCAAACTTAAAATATGACAAGTGGTTGTGCGTATAAGACAGCCCAAGAAGCCGTAAGGACGACCCCATATCCCACGACTTAACTAAATAAACGCGTATTTCCTTTACATCATATGTTAAACGACATGTCAAACTATCATTTCATATAAACAGCTTCTAAAAATACACTAGCATCGACCATTAAAAATCCCTAAAGTACAATGGTAAACCTGTTAAGAACATTTAGTAAATTTCAGGAGTTATATTTTTAAAACAGTCCCATGCTACCCAGAAAACCCTCGTACAACTCACAAACCCGTCACACAACGTCATGTTTTCTTCACACGATCTATCTAACCACCCAACAAACTAAGTTTTTCGTTTAGAATACATAGCATGAAACCCTCAAAAATATCTTTAAAACGAGCCATGTTAAGTATTACTCGATCGAGTATTTTAGAAACAAGCTAAGTATTACAACCGGGAAAAAAACACCCCGACATGTCCAACTCACAAATCATTTACTTCGAAATTATAAAAGTAACACGTAAATATTTTTACATCACTCGATAGTACATCTGGGAAACTACATTTTTCGTATTCTAACTTTGATCTTATAAGTTCCCTAACACGTACAAATTTAATCGTTTTACATGTATATCGCTAGCCAAAACTAAAGATTTCGGAAAATATAAACATAACTCATTCGGTTGGGCCGAATCAAAGCCCAACAAGAATTTGCGATAGAGAAGTCCAATAGGCCCATGCAATATGTTTTCAGAATCAGAAAAATAGCCCAAGTCTAAGCCCAAAACAGTTTACACGCCCTCGCCTCTAAAATTCTTAATGGGCCTTAAGTAGATTCGATACATGGCCCAATAATGTGAAAATAAGCTCTTTTCTGAAATAAGAAGTTGAAATAAGTTAAAATGAACTTAATAAGGTTATAGAAATTTTCAGAATATTTTTCCCGTCATTTTTATGCAAAAAGGACTAAAAATGTAACGCGATCTAACTGGAAGGACCAAAACTACCAAACTGTGAAACCTAGGGACTGAAGCTGTGAAAACAGTTTATAAAGGACTTAAATTGACATACCATTGAACTCCAAGCTTTGTATGGACATATGGACAAGATTCGGACTATTATTGGACTATGGACTTAACCGAGGACTAACGATGCAACGCAAGCCACAGTTAGGGTAAAGGATGTAAAATCTGGAAAGAACAAGTACTGACTGTTATAACTTGACATTCTTATTCTATTTTTCATTTTTGGCACCACACTTATATCTCATATTCATTTTTACACATTTTATTTGCATATTAGTTAATTTTCGATATTTAATAACGTTAGAAATATTTCATGTTAATATTTCATATCCATTCATTTACTCTTTGAAGATATGATCTTACGAAAGTACAAGCACCATAATCATATAACACCTTCACTCTCAACGATTAGATCGTTGTATATCATTAGTTAATCATCATCCACCATTCATACACACACACCCCGCTAGAAATTAGTCAGATTCTCAGTTATTTATATATTTACCAGGTTCTATATCGAAGTTGTTATAATCACCTCTGAGTTTATTTTCACCATCACCAGTAACGCTTAAGGTGAGTCATGGCCTCACTTTTTAAACTCTTTATACTTTTTAAACTCCGTGAGGGGGATACATGCTATAAACACATCACAAGTATTTTTCTGTATGCTACCTGACTTGATATATGCCTAAGTTACCATATTGCCACAAGACCCTTTTATCATGAGCCATTAATCACTGCGGTGAACGCGAATATAATGAATAGATCTATTAGAGGCTGACGACCTATCCCACTAATACTGTGACGGAATGCTTTTTGCTAGTCGTATTAGTCGCGATGCATTATATTTGAGAGAAATAGGAATTGGCAAATCACCTATTACACGAGGGCAAAACTTTCATCATTAATTTGGTGGACACCTCCGTTTATGCGGTACTTTGTTAACGTTTGTGTGTCATGAGACTTAGGGCAATATATGAACTGCGATATCAACTTTTTCAAACTGATTGTATCTTCAATACAATCTTACTTGTAAATCGAACTGATATTTAAATTACAAACTCCATGATTTCACTCAACATTATGTTGACTTTTAAGCATGTATCTGAGGGAACTAGAGGAGCAAGGCAAGGCATGGAGCAGGCGTACCCTATCTTAAATAAATGGTGTAAAATAAAGTTGTAATTCAGTTAAATTGATGTTTCTTTGGAGAAACCTTAGCACTCTGATGTAACGCTTTGTAACTGAATTTGTATTATGGACCTATGTAAATTAAAAATGCCGCCTCAGGCTGTTTTACTATGATTTTGTTTTCGATCCTCACAGTAACACCCAAATTAATCTTCCGCTGCTATGTTTAAAAATTTGGGGGTGTTACAGATTGGCATCAGAGCTTCGGTTATAGAGAACCAAATGTTTTTAAACGTTGGACTATAACTACATTTTTCAAACAAATTAATTATACACCATGTTACCTTAAACTCTCCATGCCTGCTTGCTGCCGCGCTCGGTATGTTATACATTAGGATTATCTTATATAAGCCTCTGCATACTTGAAAGTACTATGCACAACTAGATCATTTCATGCTTATATTACACCACTTGATGTTAGTAATTACTTATTTTTACCATATATGGATTATTACAGTACTATGTCATTCATCACCCACTTTAGTGTATCATCGGAGCCGGACTCCGAGGGATCACTAGCATCAGTCACGTCCCCCATACTTCCTGGTACTGTAGCACCAGAGGTTGTGCCTGACGCGATCGAGCCCTTTGTAGAGGGTGGAGCCGCTGCCATACCTTTATCAGAGGACCCTCATGTGCCAGCTTTGCCAGCACCTACGTTACCACCACATTTTGTTTATGACACCTACTCTCCTTTCTATATACCACCTCCTGCCGACTTGTACTATGAGAGTCAGCAATGGCTCCCTGCTGATGATTTACCCGAGCCCCATCATATTGCACCACCATTACCACCTGACCATTTGCTTGACATACATACCCAGACATATCCACTACCACCTCGACAGCGGGATCCGATTCCTGCAGAGGATATTCCTTCATCGAGTAGACCTCGCATATTAGACCAGATACACCCATCCTCACCATCAGTGCCTTACCCTCCTGGTTTCACTCCCCCAGCTCAGACACATGATGCTTGGGAAGGATTTAGACCAGTAGTCACCCACACCCTTATACCATCTACAGTAGTGACACGACTCGAGAGTCACGGAGAGCAGGTCGATTCACTTCTTCGGATGATAGACCATGTACCGTTGGATTCCCCAGGGACTATCACTGACACTCTGCATAGGTTGGCTTCCAACAGAGCAGTGGTACAGCAGTGCTTGAGATAGATGCAGACAGACTTGGCAGATACCCGTTCCCACGCGATATCCATACGTAGAGAGGGACAGGACTTAGCTTGGGAGGCTCACCTGGCACAGCGTAGAGCCGACACATTAGAGAGACTCATGGGAGACATACAGATAGAGCATCAGGCTGAGATACAGAGACTCAGAGACCAGATCTCAGAGCTCACGAGGCGTACGGATAGACCTAAGCAGTAGACATAGTTAGCATGTTGTATAGTTTTGAGACATTGTAGTCTGCCGCATGTGGCAATTAATAAAGACTCTTGTATCGTTTTGTTGTATAACTCAACTGATCAAGTTATTAATGTTGTAATGTTGGTAGTAATGTACTATATATCTGTTAACTTATGTATTATGGTCGTTCGTATGTATTGTAATTGTATCCAGACATGTCGTGATGTTACCTGTTATTATTATGATTCTCTAATTGTGTAAATATTGTAAAAACTTGAACACATATAATATGGTGATATGTAGAGGAAGTTGACGAACTTCAGTTCGTATAGATAAATCGATTGTTCCTTAACAATCTCATATCAGTAAATGGATAAATTAAAGAGACATCGTAATTGTGGAAAATATTCAGTCACCATTTCACACCATGATTACATTATGCATAGACTCAGCTATTCTATCCAAATTCTAAATCTATATTCTTGTGACATTAATAGAAAATGGTACGTAGCAAAAATGAAACTACCAACCCTACCGTAGCACTGACGCTTGAGGAGGTTCGAATAATGATTGATGATGGCATCGCCGCAGCACGCGAGGCCGATGCAGCAAACCGCTCAAGCAATACCATGGGGACAACAACGGAAAGTGAGGCATCTACACCACGTAAATGCACTTACAAAGAATTCGTAAGTTGTCAACCAACCACCTATAGAGGCGTAGAAGGAGTGACGGAATTAGCACAGTGGTTTGAATGCATGGAAACGGTATTCATGAGAAGCAACTGCGCAGAGAACAACAAGGTCACTTTTGCCACTGGAACTTTAAGGGGAGATGCACTATCTTGGTGGAATGCTACTGTCAAAATAATGGGTACTGAAGCAGCATTTCAAATCTCCTGGACCGAACTGAAGAATAAAATGCTAAAAAAGTATTGTCCTCATACCGAGGTCAGAAAGCTTGAAGATGAATTTCACCAGTTAGTGGTGAAAAACAATGACGTCAGTGCATACAACCGAAAATTTCAAGAGTTATCTCTTTTGTGTCCACACATGGTACCTGACTTGGAAAAGACGTTGGAAAAATATGTGGAAGGACTACCTTCAAGTATTGAGGGAGACGTCACCGCATCACACCCACAAACCCTCGAAGCCACATTCGTATTTGCTCAGCGAATGATGAGTCGAGTGCTTAAACGAGGTTCTAACTCCACAGTCACTGGACAAAAGAGAAACCATGATAACCATGACAGCAACAACCGGAACAGCAACAGTTATTACAATCACAGCAGGAGCTACCGCAACAATGATCGGAGCAACCGCAACAGAGACTACCAGCAAAGCAGAAACGATAGACATCAACAACAAAACCGCAGACAAGAAGCCGCTAGGGCTTATGTGGCTGCACCTGCTGAAGGAAAAATGTATGCTGGGACAAAACCCCAGTGTAACAAGTGCAAGATGCATCATGTCGGACCCTGCATCGCTATTTGGGGGAAATTGCCGAAAAATAGGTCATGTGACCCGAGACTGCAAGGCCACGGGAGCGAATGCGCACCTAGTAGCAGTGAAGTGCCACGGTTGTGGTGAAACGGGTCATTACAAGAGCCATTGCCCGAAGAACCCCAACAATGTTACCCGCGGGAGGGCCTACTTACTGGGAGATGGAAACGCATCACAGAATCCCAACGTCACTACGGGTACTTTCTTACTGAATCAACATAGTGCTAAAATATTATTTGATTCTGGAGCCGATAGAAGCTTTGTATCTACTTCATTTGCTTTATTGCTTAATATCGCGCCTGTAGAATTAGATACCTCGTATGAAATTGAAATAGCCGACGGAAAATTGTTAAACACCAACACCGTACTCAAAAACTGCACCTTAACCCTTCAAAACAAATCATTTCCAATCGATCTCATGCCCATCCAACTTGGAAGCTTTGACGCGATTGTGGGCATGGATTGGTTATCCAAACATCGTGCCCGAATCATCTGCGACGAAAAAGTTATCCAAATCCCCATAGACAATGAAACGTTCACCGTTCGTTGTGACCACTATAAAACCCAACTCAATATCATCTCGTACATCAAAACGGTGAAATACATAAACAAAGGATGTCACGCCTTTTTAGTTCAAGTAACGGAAGATAAACCGAAAGAAAAAGAAAAACGACTAGAAGAAGTGCCAGTTGTAAATGAGTTTGCAGAAGTATTCCCTGAAGACTTGCCAGGTATTCCACCAATCCGGCAAGTAGAATTTCGAATCGAGTTAGTGCCTGGAGCAGCACCCGTTGCAAAAGCACCATATCGATTAGCCCCTTCCGAAATGAAGGAATTATCTGAGCAGTTGAAAGAACTGTCAGATAAAGGATTCATCCAACCCAGCTCATCACCTTGGGGAGCACCAGTCCTGTTTGTCAAAAAGAAAGACGGAACATTCCGAATGTGCATCGATTATAGAGAGTTGAACAAACTCACAGTGAAAAATCGATACCCATTACCAAGAATTGACGATCTATTTGACCAACTACAAGGATCGAGTGTTTACTCAAAAATCGATCTAAGATCAGGATACCACCAATTAAGAGTCAGAGAAGAAGACGTTCCCAAAACAGCCTTCCGAACACGATACGGACATTACGAATTCCGCGTAATGCCATTTGGTCTTACCAACGCACCGGCAGTGTTCATGGATCTAATGAACCGCGTATGTAAGCCATATCTGGACAAGTTCGTAATTGTATTCATCGATGACATTCTGATCTACTCACGTAACAAAAAAGAACATGCTGAACACTTGAGAACCATTTTGGGTTTACTCAAACAAGAAAAACTGTATGCGAAATTTTCCAAATGTGATTTTTGGATATCCACCGTTCAATTCTTAGGTCACATCATCAACAGTCAAGGTATTCACGTTGACCCCGCCAAGATCGAAGCAGTCAAAGGTTGGGCTTCGCCCACCACTCCAACTGAAATTCGACAATTTTTAGGACTCGCTGGTTATTATCGAAGGTTTATAGAAGGTTTTTCCAAAATCGCAAAACCTTTGACGGAACTCACTCAGAAAAACAAGAAATATATCTGGGGAGAGAAACAAGAATCAGCATTTCAACTCCTAAAACAAAAACTATGTGAAGCACCAATTCTAGCGCTACCAGACGGGAGCGACGACTTTGTAGTATATTGTGATGCATCACATCATGGTTTAGGTGCAGTACTAATGCAAAGAAACAAAGTCATCGCTTACGCTTCTCGACAACTCAAGAAGAACGAGGAAAATTATACCACTCATGATCTAGAATTAGGAGCAGTAGTATTCGCTCTTAAAATGTGGAGACATTACCTATACGGTACCAAGTGCACGGTATTCACTGATCACAAAAGTCTTCAACATATACTAGATCAAAAAGAGCTGAACATGAGACAGCGCCGATGGTTGGAACTACTCAACGACTACGATTGTGAAATTCGCTACCACCCCGGTAAAGCGAATGTCGTGGCTGACGCATTGAGCAGAAAAGAGAGGATCAAACCTCTTAGAGTTCGATCATTAGAAATGACAATTTATTCACCACTCCCATCTCAAATTCTCATAGCCCAATCGGAAGCTCTTCTAGAGGAAAATCGAGCTCACGAGAAAATTAAGGGCATGCTAGAAAGCGAGAACGGATTCATACGACGAGCCGATGGAATGTTATGCTTCAAGAAAAGATGCTGGATTCCTCTCTATGGAGGTATTCGAGATTTTATCATGCATGAATCTCACAAGTCTAAATATTCCATTCATCCCGGATCCAACAAAATGTACCAAGACCTCAAGCAACTTTACTGGTGGCCAAACATGAAAGCCGACATTGCAACGTATGTTGGGAAGTGTTTGACTTGTTCAAGGGTCAAAGCCGAAAGTCAAAAACCATCTGGACTACTTGTACAACCTGAGATACCAGTATGGAAATGGGAAAGAATCACTATGGATTTTATTACCAAGTTACCAAGAACGTCGACCGGATATGACACCATTTGGGTTATCATCGACCGCTTGACCAAATCAGCTCATTTTCTGCCTATCAAAGAAACTGACGAGTTGGACACACTCGCTCAGTTGTACTTCAAAGAGATCATAATCCGACATGGAGTCCCAGTCTCTATCATTTCAGACAGAGACAGTCGATTCACTTCAGGATTTTGGCAATCCTTACAAAAAGCCCTCGGTACTCAATTGGACATGAGCACCGCCTACCATCCTCAAACTGATGGACAAAGTGAAAGGACAATCCAAACCTTGGAAGATATGCTTAGAGCATGTGTGATTGACTTCGGAAAAGGTTGGGACAAACACTTACCATTGGTTGAATTCTCGTACAACAATAGTTACCAAGCTAGCCTGAAGGCTGCACCTTTTGAAGCACTTTACGGAAGAAAGTGCAGATCACCTATCTGCTGGACGGAAGTTGGTGACATGCAGCTTACCGGACCAGAACTAATCCACGACACGACAGAGAAAATATTCAAAATCAAACATCGTATCCAAGCCGCTCGTGACAGACAAAAGAGTTATGCAGACGTGAGAAGGAAACCCATGGAGTTTGAAGTCGGAGATAGAGTTATGCTAAAAGTTTCGCCCTGGAAGGGAATGATACGCTTCGGAAACGTGGAAAACTCAACCCAAGGTACATTGGACCATTTAAAATCCTCGAGAGGGTTGGCCCAGTTGCCTATAAGTTAGAACTTCCAGAAGAACTCAGTAGGGTACACCCTACATTTCACGTATCTCAACTTAAGAAATGCCTATCGGACGAGACTCTCGTCATTCCGCTAAAAGAAATCAAACTAGACGACAAACTTGTGTTCACAGAGGAACCCGTAGAGATAATGGATAGAGAGGTTAAGCAGCTCAAGCAAAACCGTATTCCTATTGTGAAAGTAAAATGGGACTCTAAGAGAGGACCGACATACACATGGGAACGCGAAGACCAAATTCGTGAAAAATATCCTCACCTATTCCCGTAAACCACTCTTATTAGCTATCTTAGACTTGAATTCCGGGACGGAATTCGAATGAGGGAGGAGTACTGTAAGATCCTACGAAAAACCCTTGTAGTTAATCTTAATAATTAGTGATAACCTTGTATTGTCATTTAATAAAGCCCATTTGTACGGAAAAATTTAAACATTCTATTGTTATAAATAGCACGATGCATTCTAGATATATATTTATATTATACACACCGAAACACGAGATAATATTTCCGACGCAACAACACATTTTCATGATCAACGACAAGTGATCATACTCATCTATTCATTACACTACGCTTAGTAAAAATTAATATCACCAAACATACTTAACCAAAATTTAATTACAACACTAATCCTAATTCTATCTTAACTAAAACCAACCGGACCTCAACATCATCGGCCCAACAACTCTACCCAACCCATCGAACATCACAATCCAACCAATACACCCACTTTAACTATTTTCTTTTCCTTTCTTTCTTTCTAAAGCCCAATCACCACACCCTATTATTTCTTTTCTTTCCTTTGTTTTCCTTCTTTAAACCGATCGATACTGCCCCTTTCAAAAACCCACATGCAAACCTTAAATATCGAATATGGCATTTACATATTTTTACACATTCAAATGCACCACCTAACTAACTACTATGATGCAAAAACCCAGCTAGAGATACCAAGTAATAGCACGATAACGAAACTCGTTTTGTTGTCCCAATCTCGACACAAACATATCACTAAAGACATCGACACAAAATTTTATCATACTCCAATAATTCCTACAACCTACTCGCTATATTACTAACTAAATGTGATACTCCAAATGCAAAATAAACTAGAACCACGACTTGTAGCAAGGTAACTCAAGCTTGTGCTAACATGTGAGGAAACCGAATAAAGAAAACTTCCAATAACTAGAATCCAAACTCCCAGCTACCCACACACATTCTACACTCAATCTAGGATAACATTATACAAGTGTCCCATAGTTACAGTGTCTTCAATGATTAGTCATGTAATACCTGAAATTCAGATAACCCGTAAAATTACCAAATTACCCCTGATAATATAAAACCTTATAAAATAACTTATAAAATTCCGAAATAATTCCAAAACATCTGAAATCGAACTATATCTGAAACAAAATAATTTCTGGGACAATGTTACATCATTTTACATGTTCAAAAATAATCTTACACATTTATATATATAATTCCGAAATTATACAAATTTAATAAATATAATGTTTTAATTCTTATAATTAGAAAATATGTTAAATAAATTAAGGAAAAAGATTATAGAAAATCAACCAAATATTTTCTTGATTCTTTGGGCCGAAATTCTGGTTCTTGCCGCCCTATAGTCGGTTCTCATAAGTTAAAACAAATCCTTTTCTTTTTATTCTCCAAAAACAACAAAACCGACTAAATAAAAAACCCTAGGCGACAAGAAAAAAATCGACCAAGGCTGCTCCACAAATTCTGGGATTGAACAAGTATTTTTCTGGTGTTATTGGAGGTGCAAGGAAGCTAGGAAAATTAATAGTTGCTGCGTTTTCTCCTTGGTTTGTTCTTGTTCTTGTTTTCTTGTCGACTTACTCTAAATCAAGGTAATAATTCTTGCGACTAAACCAAACGTGTTAAAATTAATATGGCATTTTTCCAGTGATATTTAGATGTTATATAACTCATATAAAATATTTAAATCGATCCATGCATGCTAATTCTATGCGTATGAAAATATTATGGCTAAAGAACATGTAAATCACAATTATATGTAATTCGAATTTCTGGACATGATAGCTATTTTATTTAGACCTCATATGATGTAATAGACCTGGGAAAAATGATAGATCGAATTATGGTGGCCTAAATCAAGTCGTTGTAATTTTAGTGTCTAAAACATACGTAAATATGCAATATATGTTAAACGAATTTTCTGGGAATGTTCACTATTTTTCTTGGGTTCCTTATGAGTCATATGATCTGGGAAAAATATGGTTTTGATTTTTAGAAGCTTAAAATTTACGTGGTTAATTATTGATAAAACCGGATTTTAGAAAAATAAAGAAACAAATAAAATAAAAATCGTGGCCTCTAGGGTTTGATTTCTTGGATGAATATCTGATCATTTAATGTGTTTTAATGATGATTAAATGATGGTTCAATGATTGGTGCATAGTAGGGTTTCTAATTGTTTGTAAAAAGTATTACCGATTTGAAGTTAAATGTATAAGGACCTGTTTTGCCAAGTTTGAAACTTCTGGGATATTTTTGTAAGATCATATACATCTGTAAGAATGTGGGAAAAATATAACTTTGGGGTCCTAAGTGTAAATTTTGCATAATAATGAATTAATGGGAATTTAGGGTTACGAATTGGAAGTAATTAAAAATGAGGGACCAAAAGTGTAAATCTGAAATTATGAAGTTGTTTTGTGTTAATACTGATATAAAAAGGTTGTTGTGTAATTTTGAGGATTTTTGGGCTAATTATGTAATTGTTATGAAATTATGACTTAATATATATGTTTTGTAAACTTAAAGGGCTAAATATGTAAATTCTGAATTCTGAGGGGTCAAATATGTAAAGTACTAACTTCTGATGGTATACTCTGTAAATTTGAAATATAATATGCTTGGTTGGTAATTATGGATATTGTAGGGATTAAATTGTAAAATATGAAATTATAAGCTTTATTTTGTAAATTATGAAATTAAAGGGGTGTAATCTGTAAATTATGAAACTTAAGGGAATAAAGGTAATTCTGAATAAAGTGAGCATTTAATTCTGTAATTTAAAGTATTTTTCACTAATGACCTTGTAAATTGATGAAGTTGCATTTAAAACCCTAAACTCTATAAACATGTCATAATTAAATCTAAACTTCTGTAACTTGATAAAATATATCATTATTCCATAATAATCTTTGAATAAGAGTTTAACCTAATCTGAACTAGTAATAATTTGAATTAGAATCTCTGGTAATTCTGTCTTCCTCTTCCTTAGGTGTGAAGAAGGAGAAGCCCTGACTTTCATCTTTGTGTTTGTTTGTTTTTCTGCTGTGCAATAAGGTACAGATATTCTGTCCTTTTTCAGTAAGGGCGTTTCATTTCTTTTTCTTTCAGTATTTCATTTTCCTTATTAGGATTCCCTATACCACTGCTATGTTCCCTTCTGTGTGTAACTTTGTTGTGACCTGTTTATCTGGAACCTTTGTTTTGAACCGTCTGCCATGATTCTTTTTCTGAACCTTTACTTAAACATTGATTTTGAACCTTTGACATTTCTTTCTAGTCTTGACATGAACCTTTTGCCATGTACCCTTAAGATATGACCTTCTGACTTTGATAGTACATCTGACCTTTGACCTACAGTTTGATATTACGAGCCAATCACTAGGCATGAGGGTTTCATGTCCATGTCATTGACGCACCTCTGACATGACTCTAGGGCAGGAGAGTGATGACCTGTCTCGTCCCTTATTTATTATCTGCTATGGCCATTATATTATGATTATTGAATTATCTGTGGGGCGTATGGGTGCACTCTAGATTTGATCTGTTATCTGTTATATGCTTTCTGTTTATTATATCTGGTGACTGATGGTGTGTGCGATACACGTCTTTCACATTATCTGAGAGTTTGGCCACTCTATACAGGTTTGTTGCATTATATGTTTTTGTTGTCTGGGCTCGTGATAGATTACTGTTTTCTCTAAACCTGATTTGCTTAATTATTTCCTGTTTCATTCTTCTCTTATTCCTTTCCTATGCTTTCACTTTGATTCTGTATCGATGTTGTCTGTATTCCTGATTTGTTTTACCTGCTACTTGTTATCGTTTCCGTTATCTATATATCTGTTCACTGAGCTCTTGTAGCTCAGCCGCGTTTTCTTTTCCCGCGGCAGGTACTTAAGCTAGGAAGCTGGGTTTTAGCTTTGGGATGAGAGCAATCTGACTTGGAGTTTTGACCTTAGTTATTCAGCTTTACCGTTTGGACTTTCATTTATTTTGTTATGCCATTGTTTAGGCATTTGATTATTGGATCTTGTACTTCGGTTATTTTGTCTTGCATTTGGTATAAGTCATGTTGACTTATTTTGGATTTAATGTTAAGACTTCCGTTGTTTTATTATTGTATGCTATGTTTGTTCTGATATGAAACCATATACTTGTGACATCTATGCCCTTGTCGGGTTGGGGTGTTACAATTTGTGGTATCAGAGAGACAGGCATCCGAAACCCTTAGGCTTAGGCCATTGACCTGTGAGGATTGGGTAGACATTAGGTTTCCTTTCGCGTACTCTTTTTCCTTATTCTGCTCTGTCATATTTTGCTTGATCTTACTAATCGTCTTCAAAATTCTATAGATGGTTAACACTCGTCATCAGGAGTATAATGCTGGAGGGGATGCTGAAATCCCCAATCTGGAGGCTTTGGTGGCTAATGCTATAGCCAATCTGTTACCGGGTCTTAACACTGATGCGGTGATTAACCGGCTTATCAGTGGTGGAGCTAGTTCATCTGGAGGTGCTGGTAGTTCTTCTGGTGGTGGGGGCCGACCCACTACCATGATTGGGAGGCTTGAGAGTTTCAACAAACTCAAGCCGTTGTCTTTCAGTTCTGCTGCTACTCCTCATGCTGCAGAGGACTGGATTACCCACATGGAGAAGCTGTTTGAGGTGCTAGGTTGTGAGGACGAATTTAAGACTCGTCTGGCTGTGTTTAAGCTTGAAGGTGATGCACTTAACTGGTGGAAGGCGCACAAGGCAGCTAAAGGAGGCGATCCGTATGTTCTTGGTTGTTCTTGGGTTGATTTCCGCACTACATTCTATAATCGGTACTTCCCTGACTCTGAGCAGCAGAGGTTTATTCGGGAGTACAACACTATTTCCCAGCTAGATTCTGAGACCGCAGGGGAATATCTGGAGCGGTTTCAGAGATTGGTCAGCTTTGTGGGCCCCACTGCTGGAGATTCAAGGCGCCAAGCCAAGCAATTCAAATGGGGACTCAAAAGGTTAGTAACCTGTATAAAGTTGATTTTGGTTCCAATTGATCCTAATGCTCTTTTCAATTTACTCTGAATTAGGTGGGTGCTCGATCGTATTCTTAATGATGAGTTTCAGGATCCGTCAGCATGTTGCGATGCAGCTCGCAACATTGAGATTTTTCATGAGGGAGTCGGTTTCAAGCGAAACCGTGATGGCGACAGGGTTCAGAATCAGAATCAGAGTCAGAATCGGGACAACAAGGGGTATTCTGATAGGAACTTTGAGCAGCGAGGTCAGTCAGATCGTGGACGTGACTATCAGGGTCAGTTAGGTAGAAGTTATGACCAGAGGCGACCAGATTCGAGGGGACAGGATTCGAAGTCGGTTGCTAAGCAGGGCAATGAGCGTCAAGGACGCAATGATGGTCAGAGGCAATGGAAGGATCAGCCTTCCAAGGGTTATCAACAGCAGTCTCGGGGTTCTTGATCGGGTTCTCAGGCTTTACCTCCCCCTCCTATCTGCACTACTTGTGGGAAGAGTCATCCCGGACCGTGTCGTAGGGCTTCTGGGGCATGTTTTTGATGAAGCGAAAAGTGTACCGCTTTTAAGGGGTCATTTAAGCCCTAAATCGTATTTATTTGATCAAATATTGCCCTAAATCGTTCCTTTTGTCATTTTAGGTACTTTTGAGAAGAAATCTGGAAAAGGAAGCATTTTGGACGTTTTTGGAGCATAAAAGTGAAGAAAACGACAAAGTCTCAAAATCTTGCTGGAAGTTACCTTTGACGGCGTCATATTTAACCCTGGACGGCGTCATGGCTTGACAAAAGTGGTGGATGTGAAATTTACTCATGATAAGCCAGAGAAATTGCATGGAAATTCTGACGGCGTCACCCTTGAATTTGATCAAGGTCGTCACGTTATAATTCAAAGAGGGACGGCGTCACGTTCATAGTCTGACGGCGTCAAGCCTTGATAAGCCAGAACAGATTTTGGAGAGCTAAAGAGGGACGGCGTCAAGAAGGTCATCCGAGAACCCTAAAAGCGGCGAGGTGACGGCGTCACACTCCATAACGTGACGCTGTCAGATCCAAAAGTCTATATATAGTTTTCTAATTTTTTGTCATTAGTGTGGAACTTATTGGGGAACTTTGTGTGTGAAAACCCTAGGACGAATTTGGCAGCTCTTTCAAGGCTTTTTGCCTTGAGATCTTCCATGTTACATTGAAGATAAGTTATCAATTAATCATTCAATATGTCTATGTGTTGTTTGATTCTATCTTATTCTTGTCTTTTGTTTAACATGTTAGGCTAGATTTATCTTGTGTTTGCTTAGATCTAATGAAACCTAGCTATTGATTATTGGTTATTAGTGTGTTGTCAGTTGTATTGGATGATTGTTCATCTATGTTAGGCTTAAGAAAACTGGCTAACTTCCTATTCGGTAACTTGCTTGAACGTCTTAAGAAACATGAACCAATGCGTACTAAAGGTTTTTATGGTTGTATTTAATGCACAAGCGAATTCTAGTGATCCCATGTTAGGAGCTTCCTAGCCGGCTCGACATAGGAGTGAAGTAGGAGCTTGTAGAGTTGGGGAAGTACGTACGCCACCCCACGAATGGTATTAAGGAATACACCCGTCATCCACGCAACTAATACACACTAATCAACCGGTAAAAGATAGTTAGGGAGTAAGGAAATCTAAGTAAACACATTTCCCTCCACATAAGTTTTCACCAACATTTTCATTTTTGTTATTTTATTTTATTTGCATTCGTAGTAATTTGGGTTAGTTTACTAGCAACTAATTCCGCCCACTCTTTCAAACCCGAGATTTTACTTGCTTTCCAAAAAAAATATAAAAACATAAAAAGAATCTTCTCTCACCCTTAGACCTATTAAAGTAGTTTTTCATACCTAACGAACACTATTCCCTGTGGAGAACGATCAATCCCCCGTACTTACCACTACACTATACTACATCGGTCAGGTACACTGCCTGGTGGGGTTGTAAGCCTCTTGAGATCCCTCGAGAGGTAAAACCTGTTGTAAGGTCGCAAAACCACGCATCAAGTTTTTGGCGCCGCTGCCGGGGAATAGTTATTGTTTAGGTTGAATTTTTATTTTATAGGTCTACTCACTAGATTCCTTTCTAGTGAGACTTTTATTTTATTTTTCTAGGATTTTCTTTAGTCTATCTTTTTCTTTGTGTCTTTGTTCGTAAAAGAAATTTCCATTAACTCTTCCGTTCACCATTATGGAGAACGTGAATCCACTACATAATCTACCCCTTCCACTCCAAAATGACATCTTTATGTTCCGTCGACATAATGGTGAATCTTTTTCCGATACATGGACTCGTTTCAAATACTTATTAAAAAAGGTCTTTCATCATGGTCTTGACTTATTGTTTCCACTTCAAATCTTTTACACTCGTATCGACCGCCAAACCCAGCAGGAGATTGAAAATATGGAAGATGGGAAAATGTGGGATTATGGTGATGAAGAGGCATGGGAAATCTTTGAGATTCTCGCCCAAAAAAGAAGTGGAACATGTGACCCAGAAAATGCAAGCTTAGACCTATTTGGTATTTGGATAAATCAATCGGAAGGTTTGTTTAGGAATGAGGTGGGTAGAGTTGAGGTACCTAAGTGCATGTCATGGTTAGGCCCTACCATAATACAAGATGAACACATTGGTGATCTTAATGTGATGGAGGATATTGTAAAGAACCCAAGCCCACCAAGTACCCCACAAGTCCCACCATTGTCTGAGGCATACACACCGCCCTTTACTTACCCGGAAGATGTAGAAGAGACTATAGGAACCCCAATAGAGGTAGAGCCCTTGGACCAAACACAACTAGAAGAAATAGGTTTGAATGCTTTTAGTGATCACAACCTTTCTTTTAGTCCTATGGAAGTTCCTAGTTTTGATGAGCCGGAGCCTCAACCAAAACCGTTACCTAATCTTCCATCCTTGGATGAAAATTTAGGAATTAAATTAGGTCCCGATCCACCCATCAAAACATATAGTCCGGGTAGTCTTAAGTTTAAGGTAGTAGACATTAAGCCTTGTAGTGAGGAAGCTAATATAGGAGTGAACCATGACCTTACATACTTACATCACCCATTCATGATAGATCACAAGAAACACTATGGGTTTAAACCGGGTTTATTAGGTCAAGATGGATTCCCAACTAGGAATCTCTCGAAGTTGATAGAAGATGATCCCTTTTTAGGAGAAAACTTTAATTCACCCATTGACCAAAGTGAACTAGGTAAGGTTATGATGAAAGGAGCACACCCCTTTGAGCATTTAATTCATCCACCACTCTTTCCTCACGTGGCATACTCCTACCGAGCTGGTATGTATCGCTACTATCACCCGCACTTAATCCTAAGTGTAGGGAAAACCTCTCCTTTATCCATTAAATAAGGGTAGAGTCAGGCTCATGACTCGAACAAAAACAAGCGCTTCTTGGGAGGCAACCCAAGCGTTATTTGTTTTATTTGCTTTGTGTGTTTATTTATTTGTTTGTTTGATTTTATTTGCTTCCGTATGTATGTTTAAATTTTATTATTATTGATTCATGTTCAAAAGTAATTTGTGAAAATGCTTTATCTTGTTTTTAACTTCGTCTTAACTACATATAAAGGTATTTTGCAAAAGTTAAGTGTAAGGGAAATCTAAATTGGTTTATTAGAACACAAATGAACATGAATCGTAATAGTAATAAATGAACATACGTATTAGTATTTGTTTGAGTCAAATGCTTGTATCGAGTCATAATGATGTTTTGCAGGATTTCCAGGAAGTAAGGTATAGGTTTTTCCAAAATTTTTCCGGAAACGTAACATGAGAATTCTGTCAGATCATATCTGACGGCGTCAGGAGTTACAACCTGACGGCGTCAGGTTTAATTTTCTGAAAATTTTTGAAGGTTTTGTTTTCATAAAAATTTTTTATTAAATTTATAACTTATAATCTCCAGGAATCTGCAAAATTATCATTCCACAAGCATTATATCCTTATATATATAGATTTATCCCGCCGATGTTATGCAGGTTTTCGTGTTTGTTTTCTCAGGTTTAACAGGTTATTTTGGACAAGGAAATGTTTTGGATCAAGCTTATGGCGATGCATTAGTCTTGGAGCTTTTACATTCTCTTGGAAGAAGATTTAACCATGTTACTTCATTATCCACCGAACGAATCAGGGGAGTATTTGATTTCATTCTTTTACTTTATACTTTTACATCTTGTTATTTGAACATTGGGGACAATGTTCATCTTAAGTGTAAGGGGGGTAAAAGTACGATTAGAGAATACAAGTGCGCTTGATTTTTGTTTGTTTAATAGTGGATGTGTAATAAAACTGAGATAAATACCTGTTAGGGTAAGTTTAGTGCCAAATTTAAATTTTTTTACAACATATAGGAGTGAAACTTTGATCTTAATGAGCGTCTCACGGATAGGAGTTATATGACTAGCACAAAAACCGTACCACTAAAAATTTTTCCACCCCCAAATATGTGAGGTTCGCCCCTAGAATTGGTAGGAAAAGCATTTTGCTATGATGTGTGTACCGGTAGCACTTAGATTCTAGAACTTGCGTTAGGACCATTCCGAGGCCACAAGTGAGACTACATTCGTGTAGTTAGATTTACTACATGATAAGAGGCATTAGGATTAACCCATTGTTTTACACCTGTGTTTTTGTTATAATTACATTGGCTACATTGGTCAAGTAATTCTCCCACACCCTTTGCGTTGTACTCATTTTTAGTACACGATACCCCTAGTACACCCCTCAGAGCCTATCTTTTCGTTTCGACCTTAAAGCATTTTACTTAAAGGAAGAATTTGTTACACCCCACTAAAATGTACACCCAAATCGCCTTAGCCTACCTTGTATGCACTCATTTTTAGTGCATTATTGTGACAACATTTGTTTAAACCCAAGTTAATTATCTAGTTGATTACATGGTTGCTAAGTCGAGTCATATCCTTGTACATATTGTTTTGGGACGATTGGGACTCATGGGTAAAGTACTAGTGTAATGGAGTAATGGGGAAGATCATCATTTATTACCCCCATATGTGCTAAATGTTTTAAAAGTACTCCAAGTTTTTCAATTATCTTAATTCGAGTCATTAGAATAGTTATTTGTAAAGTTATGTAAAAGTTCAAGTGTAAGGGGAATGCAATGCTCCTATGATGTATTATTTTGGATGGTAGGGCAAAAGTGTATGCACAAAAAAAAAAAAAAAAAAAAAAAAAAAAAAAAAAAAAAAAAAAAAAATCGAAAAAAAAATCAAGAAAAATACAAAAAAAAATGAGAAAAAGAAAAAAGTAGAAAAAAAACATACGGACTACCATCCCGTTTTATTTTATGTTTATTTTATGTTTTTGTTATTTTCTTTCATTAGCTTAAGATTGAGTCGAGTCTTGGCTTAGCAACATTGTATAGTACATGTAATTGATCAAGATCTTTAACTCGCCACCAGTAAAATATCCTTTATCCAACAAAACCGTGTTTTCCTTTTCCCTACACCTAATATTATAACCCATTTAAAAGCCCCTTTGATAGTTTATCTCAGGTGCTTACGCCGAGTGGAGGAGGTTTTTGATCCTTTCTCAAGCCTATGGTAATCTATTTGCTATGACAGGTAGTGAAAGATATTATCCGTTTTCATTTATGAGATTTATTTTGATGACACTTGAGAGATGTGAGTATCTAAACACTACTTGTGAGGTGCTAGTTTGTAATCTCCGTGCTTATTATGATTAAAGTGGAACGAATATTTGTTGTAATTACTTTTATGTCAGCATTAAATGACCCCTAACTTGTATTTTGATTAGAATAAAAGCGCATTTGCTTGAGGACAAGCAAATCTCAAGTGTAAGGGTATTTGATGAAGCGAAAAGTGTACCGCTTTTAAGGGGTCATTTAAGCCCTAAATCGTATTTATTTGATCAAATATTGCCCTAAATCGTTCCTTTTGTCATTTTAGGTACTTTTGAGAAGAAATCTGGAAAAGGAAGCATTTTGGACGTTTTTGGAGCATAAAAGTGAAGAAAACGACAAAGTCTCAAAATCTTGCTGGAAGTTACCTTTGACGGCGTCATATTTAACCCTGGACGGCGTCATGGCTTGACAAAAGTGGTGGATGTGAAATTTACTCATGATAAGCCAGAGAAATTGCATGGAAATTCTGACGGCGTCACCCTTGAATTTGATCAAGGTCGTCACGTTATAATTCAAAGAGGGACGGCGTCACGTTCATAGTCTGACGGCGTCAAGCCTTGATAAGCCAGAACAGATTTTGGAGAGCTAAAGAGGGACGGCGTCAAGAAGGTCATCCGAGAACCCTAAAAGCGGCGAGGTGACGGCGTCACACTCCATAACGTGACGCTGTCAGATCCAAAAGTCTATATATAGTTTTCTAATTTTTTGTCATTAGTGTGGAACTTATTGGGGAACTTTGTGTGTGAAAACCCTAGGACGAATTTGGCAGCTCTTTCAAGGCTTTTTGCCTTGAGATCTTCCATGTTACATTGAAGATAAGTTATCAATTAATCATTCAATATGTCTATGTGTTGTTTGATTCTATCTTATTCTTGTCTTTTGTTTAACATGTTAGGCTAGATTTATCTTGTGTTTGCTTAGATCTAATGAAACCTAGCTATTGATTATTGGTTATTAGTGTGTTGTCAGTTGTATTGGATGATTGTTCATCTATGTTAGGCTTAAGAAAACTGGCTAACTTCCTATTCGGTAACTTGCTTGAACGTCTTAAGAAACATGAACCAATGCGTACTAAAGGTTTTTATGGTTGTATTTAATGCACAAGCGAATTCTAGTGATCCCATGTTAGGAGCTTCCTAGCCGGCTCGACATAGGAGTGAAGTAGGAGCTTGTAGAGTTGGGGAAGTACGTACGCCACCCCACGAATGGTATTAAGGAATACACCCGTCATCCACGCAACTAATACACACTAATCAACCGGTAAAAGATAGTTAGGGAGTAAGGAAATCTAAGTAAACACATTTCCCTCCACATAAGTTTTCACCAACATTTTCATTTTTGTTATTTTATTTTATTTGCATTCGTAGTAATTTGGGTTAGTTTACTAGCAACTAATTCCGCCCACTCTTTCAAACCCGAGATTTTACTTGTTTTCCAAAAAAAATATAAAAACATAAAAAGAATCTTCTCTCACCCTTAGACCTATTAAAGTAGTTTTTCATACCTAACGAACACTATTCCCTGTGGAGAACGATCAATCCCCCGTACTTACCACTACACTATACTACATCGGTCAGGTACACTGCCTGGTGGGGTTGTAAGCCTCTTGAGATCCCTCGAGAGGTAAAACATGTTGTAAGGTTGCAAAACCACGCATCAGTTTCCGATGTGGGTCTTCTGAGCATCGGGTGAAGGATTGTCCCAAGCAGAATCCGGCACCAGCTATGCAGTATCTTCCTCCTCCTCCTCCGAATACAGGCCGTATGTTTTCGACTACTCGGGATCAGGCAGCTAAAGCGTCAGGTACCATTACTGGCATTCTGTATATTGGTGATCATACTGTATTCATATTATTTGATACCGGCGCAACACACTCTTTTATATCTGTAAAACTAGCTCAGAAACTTAAAACAACTCCAACACCATTAATAAACCAGCTATCTATTTCCACCCCAATGAAACACAGTGTTCTCCTCGATCATGTATATGTTAACTGTCCTCTCCGCTTTGATGACCGGATTCGTCCGGCTAACTTACTTCCTCTGGATATGATTGATTTCGATGTCATCCTGGGCATGGATTGGTTGGCTTCCCATAGAGCTACCATCGACTGCCATGCTAGGAACGTGATTTTTGGAGATCTGAACCATCCTGAATTCATTTATCATGAATCTCGCCCTTTGAAATCTGTTAAAATCATCTCTGCTATGAAGGCGCGGACCTTGATATCTCATGGTTGCCAAGGCTATTTGGCTTCTGTTAAAGATTCATCTGTCGAAGCTCCTGATATTTCCGATGTTCCCATTGTTCGGGATTTTGCCGATGTTTTCCCTGAGGAACTTCCTGGTCTTCCTCCGGCTAGAGAAGTTGAATTTGCTATTGATCTGATTCCCGGTGCCGAACCTATCTCTAAGGCTCCATACCGGATGGCGCCTGTTGAACTGAAGGAGTTAAAGGAGCAACTGGAAGAGTTGTTGGACTGTGGTTTCATTCGCCCTAGTGTTTCGCCATGGGGTGCTCCGGTGCTTTTCGTGAAGAAGAAGGACGGTAGTATGCGGTTGTGCATTGATTATCGTGAGTTAAATCGTATTACCATCCGAAACCGTTATCCGCTTCCTCGCATTGATGACTTGTTTGATCAGCTGCAAGGAGCTAAAGTGTTCTTTAAAATCGACTTGCGATCTGGTTATCACCAATTGCGAGTTAAAGAGCAGGATGTTTCTAAGACTGCTTTCCGCACCCGATATGGACACTATGAGTTTCTGGTTATGCCTTTTGGCTTAACGAATGCTCCTGCTGTGTTTATGGATTTAATGAATCGGGTCTTTCATGAATTTCTGGATAAGTTCATCATCGTTTTCATTGATGATATTCTGGTGTATTCTAAATCGTCTGAGGAGCACGAGCAGCATTTGCGTATTGTTCTGGGTATTCTGAGGCAGCAGAAGTTATTCGCGAAATTTTCTAAATGTGAATTCTGGCTGAACCAAGTAGCTTTCCTTGGTCACGTTGTGTCTGCAGATGGTATCACCATGGATCCATCTAAGGTCGAGGCTATCACCAAGTGGCCGAGACCTACCACTGTGACTGAAGTCAGGAGTTTTCTGGGATTAGCTGGCTACTACCGGCGTTTTGTTGAAGGATTCTCTAAGTTAGCGTTACCTTTGACTCAGTTGATGCGGAAGGGTGAAAAGTTTGTATGGACTGATGAGCGTGAACAGAGTTTTGAGGAGTTGAAAAGGCGATTGGTGTCTGCACCCATTCTGACTTTACCATCAGGATCTGGAGGTTTCCAAATCTATAGTGATGCTTCTAAGAAGGGTTTGGGCTGTGTGCTTATGCAACACGGCAAGGTGATTGCCTATGCTTCGAGGCAATTGAAACCCTACGAAGAAAATTATCCGACTCATGATCTGGAATTAGCGGCTGTTGTTTTTGCATTGAAAATCTGGAGACATTACTTGTATGGCGAATCGTGTGATATCTTCACCGATCACAAGAGTCTCAAATACATCTTTACTCAGAAGGAGCTTAATATGAGGCAGAGGAGATGGTTAGAACTTCTGAAGGATTATGACACTAACATCCAGTATCATCCAGGTAAGGCTAATGTGGTTGCTGATGCACTTAGTCGGAAATCTGGAATGATTGCTAGTTTGGAGATTGATCCGCATGTTCTCAAGGATTTGGAGCGTCTGGATGTTGAGTTGTGTGTTCGTCGTGATGTTGGTTACTGGGCTAGCTTAAAGATTGAGTCAAATCTGATGTTGCGTATTAAAGAGGCTCAGAAAGATGATGGTGAGCTTTGGGCTATTGTTCAAAATATTGAAGAGGGTAAGCAAACCGAATTCAGAGTTGATGATGATGGAGTTGTCTGGTATGAGGATCGGTTATGTGTGCCTAATGATTCTGACCTGCGTGAGGCTGTGTTGACTGAGGCCCACAGTTCTCCTTTCTCTATTCATCCTGGTTCTACCAAGATGTATCGGGATCTGAAACAGCATTTCTGGTGGAACGGTATGAAGCAAGATGTGGCGTTATTTGTGGCTAGATGTATGACTTGTCAGCAAGTTAAGATTGAACATCAGCGGGCTAGTGGTTTGTTACAGCCTTTGGAGATTCCGGCATGGAAGTGGGATGAGATTTCCATGGACTTTGTTTCTGGTCTGCCTGTTACTCGTAAAAGACATGATGCGATTTGGGTGGTCGTTGATCGGCTAACTAAATCCGCTCATTTCTTACCTATCCGTATGACCTATACTGTCAGTCAGTTGGCGGATATTTTTCAGCAGGAAATCGTTAGATTGCATGGTATGCCTTCGTCTATTGTTTTCGATCGTGATCCTCGTTTCACTTCGCATTTCTGGAAAGGACTGCATAAAGTTTGGGGTGCTCGTCTTAAGTTCAGTACTGCATTTCATCCCCAAACTGATGGTCAGTCTGAGAGGACCATTCAGACTTTGGAAGATATGTTACGGGCTTGTGCTTTGGAATGGACCGGTAGTTGGGATGAGTATTTGTGTTTAGTGGAGTTTGCTTATAATAACAGTTGGCATGCGAGTATCCGTATGGCTCCCTTCGAGATGTTGTATGGTAGGAAATGTAGGGCTCCTGTTTGTTGGAATGAAGTAGGTGAACGTCTGATTGAGGGACCTGAAATGGTCGAGATCACTAATGAAAAGGTAGCTGTGGCTAGGGAGAAATTGAAGGAGGCGCGTGCTCGTCAGAAGAGTTATGCTGATAAGCACCGTCGGGATCTGCAATTCAATGTAGGTGATCGGGTATTTCTGAAAGTATCTCATTTCCGTGGTGTTAAGCGTTTTGGAATCAAGGGCAAGTTGAGTCCTCGATTTATTGGACCGTTTGAAATTCTGGATCGTATTGGGGAGGTTTCTTATCGTCTGGCTTTACCTCCTCAGCTATCTCATGTGCATAACGTTTTTCATGTATCTCTTCTGAGGGGATACAACTATCATCCGTTGCATGTAGTATCTTATCCGCTTGATCAGATCCAACCTGATATGTCCTTGTCTGAAGAGCCGGAAGCGGTTCTTGATCGTCAGGAACAAGTCATGAGGAATAAGGTTATTCCGTTCGTAAAGATTCTTTGGAAGAACCACCCGGAGCGTGAGGCTACCTGGGAAACCGAGGAATCAATACGAGCTAGTTATCCGCACTTCTCGTTTTAATCTGGTATGTCTTGTTTCGTTTCTACTCTCTCTTTTCCTTCTGCTTTCTGCAAATTTCGAGGACGAAATTTTTTTGTTAGTGGGGAAGAAGTTGTAATACCTGAAATTCAGATAACCCGTAAAATTACCAAATTACCCCTGATAATATAAAACCTTATAAAATAACTTATAAAATTCCGAAATAATTCCAAAACATCTGAAATCGAACTATATCTGAAACAAAATAATTTCTGGGACAATGTTACATCATTTTACATGTTCAAAAATAATCTTACACATTTATATATATAATTCCGAAATTATACAAATTTAATAAATATAATGTTTTAATTCTTATAATTAGAAAATATGTTAAATAAATTAAGGAAAAAGATTATAGAAAATCAACCAAATATTTTCTTGATTCTTTGGGCCGAAATTCTGGTTCTTGCCCCCCTATAGTCGGTTCTCATAAGTTAAAACAAATCCTTTTCTTTTTATTCTCCAAAAACAACAAAACCGACTAAATCAAAAACCCTAGGCGACAAGAAAAAAATCGACCAAGGCTGCTCCACAAATTCTGGGATTGAACAAGTATTTTTCTGGTGTTATTGGAGGTGCAAGGAAGCTAGGAAAATTAATAGTTGCTGCGTTTTCTCCTTGGTTTGTTCTTGTTCTTGTTTTCTTGTCGACTTACTCTAAATCAAGGTAATAATTCTTGCGACTAAACCAAATGTGTTAAAATTAATATGGCATTTTTCCAGTGATATTTAGATGTTATATAACTCATATAAAATATGTAAATCGATCCATGCATGCTAATTCTATGCGTATGAAAATATTATGGCTAAAGAACATGTAAATCACAATTATATGTAATTCGAATTTTTGGACATGATAGCTATTTTATTTAGACCTCTTATGATGTAATAGACCTAGGAAAAATGATAGATCGAATTATGGTGGGCTAAATCAAGTCATTGTAATTTTAGTGTCTAAAACATACGTAAAAATGCAATATATGTTAAACGAATTTTATGGGAATGTTCACTATTTTTCATGGGTTCCTTATGAGTCATATGATCTGGGAAAAATATGGTTTTGATTTTTAGAAGCTTAAAATTTACGTGGTTAATTATTGACAAAATCGAATTTTAGAAAAATAAAGAAACAAATAAAATAAAAATCGTGGCCTCTAGGGTTTGATTTCTTGGATGAATATCTGATCATTTAATGTGTTTTAATGATGATTAAATGATGGTTCAATGATTGGTGCATAGTAGATTTTCTAATTGTTTGTAAAAAGTATTACCGATTTGAAGTTAAATGTATAAGGACCTGTTTTGCCAAGTTTGAAACTTCTGGGATATTTTTGTAAGATCATATACATCTGTAAGAATGTGGGAAAAATATAAATTTGGGGTCCTAAGTGTAAATTTTGCATAATAATGAATTAATGGGAATTTAGGGTTACGAATTGGATGTAATTAAAAATGAGGGACCAAAAGTGTAAATCTGAAATTCTGAAGTTGTTTTGTGTTAATACTGATATAAAAAGGTTGTGGTGTAATTTTGAGGATTTTTGGGCTAATTATGTAATTGTTATGAAATTATGACTTAATATATATGTTTTGTAAACTTAAAGGGCTAAATATGTAAATTCTGAATTCTGAGGGGTCAAATATGTAAAGTACTAACTTCTGATGGTATACTCTGTAAATTTGAAATATAATATGCTTGGTTGGTAATTATGGATATTGTAGGGATTAAATTGTAAAATATGAAATTTATAAGCTTTATTTTGTAAATTATGAAATTAAAGGGGTGTAATCTGTAAATTATGAAACTTAAGGGAATAAAGGTAATTCTGAATAAAGTGAGCATTTAATTCTGTAATTTAAAGTATTTTTCACTAATGACCTTGGAAATTGATGAAGTTACATTTAAAACCCTAAACTATGTAAACATGTCATAATTAAATCTAAACTTCTGTAACTTGATAAAATATATCATTATTCCATAATAATCTTTGAATAAGAGTTTAACCTAGTCTGAACTAGTAATAATTTGAATTAGAATCTCTGGTAATTCTGTCTTCCTCTTCCTTAGGTGTGAAGAAGGAGAAGCCCTGACTTTCATCTTTGTGTTTGTTTGTTTTTCTGCTGTGCAATAAGGTACAGATATTCTGTCCTTTTTCAGTAAGGGCGTTTCATTTCCTTTTCTTTCAGTATTTCATTTTCCTTATTAGGATTCCCTATACCACTGCTATGTTCCCTTCTGTGTGTAACTTTGTTGTGACCTGTTTATCTGGAACCTTTGTTTTGAACCGTCTGCCATGATTCTTTTTCTGAACCTTTACTTAAACATTGATTTTGAACCTTTGACATTTCTTTCTAGTCTTGACATGAATCTTTTGCCATGTACCCTTAAGATATGACCTTCTGACTTTGATAGTACATCTGACCTTTGACCTACAGTTTGATATTACGAGCCAATCACTAGACATGAGGGTTTCATGTCCATGTCATTGACGCACCTCTGACATGACTCTAGGGCAGGAGAGTGATGACCTGTCCCGTCCCTTATTTATTATCTGCTATGGCCATTATATTATGATTATTGAATTATCTGTGGGGCGTATGGGTGCACTCTAGATTTGATCTGTTATCTGTTATATGCTTTCTGTTTATTATATCTGGTGACTGATGGTGTGTGCGATACACGTCTTTCACATTATCTGAGAGTTTGGCCACTCTATACAGGTTTGTTGCATTATATGTTTTTGTTGTCTGGGCTCGTGATAGATTACTGTTTTCTCTAAACCTGATTTGCTTAATTATTTCCTGTTTCATTCTTCTCTTATTCCTTTCCTATGCTTTCACTTTGATTCTGTATCGATGTTGTCTGTATTCCTGATTTGTTTTACCTGCTACTTGTTATCGTTTCCGTTATCTATATATCTGTTCACTGAGCTCTTGTAGCTCAGCCGCGTTTTCTTTTCCCGCGGCAGGTACTTAAGCTAGGAAGCTGGGTTTTAGCTTTGGGATGAGAGCAATCTGACTTGGAGTTTTGACCTTAGTTATTCAGCTTTACCGTTTGGACTTTCATTTATTTTGTTATGCCATTGTTTAGGCATTTGATTATTGGATCTTGTACTTCGGTTATTTTGTCTTGCATTTGGTATAAGTCATGTTGACTTATTTTGGATTTAATGTTAAGACTTCCGTTGTTTTATTATTGTATGCTATGTTTGTTCTGATATGAAACCATATACTTGTGACATCTATGCCCTTGTCGGGTTGGGGTGTTACAAGTCAACTAGTCAATGCAAAGGTGAGATATTTTGCCTATAAAAACTAGTCATTCGATCTCTTACATCTCCCTACACACCTATCATTTTCTTTCACCATCAAAACATTCCTTAAATAGCATAAGCACCTTTCTGTCGAAGTCTTGGGAAGCAAGTGTTGGAATATTGGATATAAATTATTGTGTAAATGTCTAGTATCGAACCCGTGACCTCGGGATTGCACACAATACAAACGAGAATAAAAGTATAATAATTATATATATTAAATGTTGTGTATATATGTAATTATTTAAACATTTAAAGGGCTTAACGGTCGTTAGTTATTAACCGTAAGTACTAATTATCGTTAAATGTTAAGTTAAAGGACTAGAGAAGAAAATATATAGCAAAAAGGATCCGGAAGCCCCCTTTGGGCTTATGGCCGGTCGAACAAGGGTGAGGGGAAACCCAATCCCACTCAAACTTGGAGAACAAGATTGCTAGGCTATATATACAAACTCAAGGGTTATTTGTTTCATAACTTTGGTGCACACAAATTATCCCTAAAAGTTTTTCTTCTTCTTCCTTGCCCAAACCGATCGTACAAACACCCTTAGGGTTTTGTGGATCGAATTTTTCATAAAGAAAAATTAGTGTTCTTGTTTCTTGCAAAACCTTTTATTCGTGATTAGTTTGTGTGTACAAGAACGAGGTAATTACTCACTATAGTAATTATCAAGGGATCGATTAACAAAACGGTAAGGGGTTAATCATTGATCCATATAAACCCTTATTAGGGTTCTTCACATTATTCAAGACAATTGCTTTGATTCTTGTTCGGGCTAGAATCAATACGGTACGTTCCTTTTATGTTTATGTTAATTCTTTATATGTTATACTTATGTGTTTACACGCTTCCGCTATATGTGTACTTTGTGATTATGGAGTTTTATGATTGTCATGGTTACTAAATTCCAACAGTGGCATCAAGAGCCATGTATAACATGTAATTAATTACTTAAACAATAAAAAAAACGTATCTTTTAAATTGTTTAGAATATACATGTTTTATTTTCTAGGGTTTTATTATTAAAAATTTGTTTTTTTTAATAAAAAGTCAAAACCCTAACCCTAATTTAGGGGGAGGGTGTCGATTTACTCCATGAACCCTAATTAGGGTTTGTGGTTTTCATAATTAATTATGATTAATTAGAAACCCTAGGTTTTGAACAAGTTGTTGTGTTATGAATCGTGTGACCTAATTGCTATGTGATATGCATGAGTCCGTGACAAAACATGCATGTTAGTCACGGATAATTACTTGAATTAAATTGTTTAGTTGTTTCCACATGTTTAGATAAATCTAAAATTAGGGAAGACCTAAGATATTAAATTAATGAATCGGTTATGTGCAACGTGGTATATTATCATTAAAACTTACGCGGCCAATTGTTGGCGACTGTGGTCCATTGGGTACAATGAGCTCGAAAACCAATGGGAGTTTTATTGATTCTATACATAATAATTCACATATAGATTATTAATAGGATTTGTTTAAAAGGTTGCATGTGGCTAGATGTTTCACTAACAATTAATTGTTTTTCTTATTAGTTGATTGTTTGTTTTTCTTTTAATTACTTGTTTATTGTTTTTTTTATATGTGATATGTTAAAGTAAGCAATTAAAAGGGTAATTTTCAAAGAAAAATTAAATTGGACTAATAACGGTGAAACATAAAGTGATAAAGTATCGATCTTGCGGTGTCTTATGTGCCGATAGTGGTTCGCTTCGCACGGTAATTTGCTCCCAGGCGAGACTAGCAAGATCTAAACTTTGTCACTTATTTTTTTTAAGACTAAGATCATAAACTTTTGCTTGATTGATGTTTTTGTACAATAGTGTGTGAAAGGCGGACCAAAGTTGACAAACTGTGTGGTGGGTTTATCTGGAGAGGGGTTTTTTAAGAGATCCGCTCCTACCGGCTCTCCGGGCCCGCCTGTGCGTCAACTGCGACTTACCTATATCACTATTTACGTACATTATCATCTTAAGGGTGATTTACCTCAATTCCACGCGCCACTTTTGTGGCAAATATCCGAATAACATGTAAGAGTAGGATATGTGGGCGATAATTGTTGGTACTTCTTTAATTGGTGAACCCAATACCTCAAGTACATAGTTTTTGGTTTACTCTTAACTAATTGGTTAATAAAAATTGTTTTGAAAACTAATGATACAAAGATGAGTGCATGCATCTTTGTACATGTTTTTGTCACACCAAAAACTAAATACCCTAAAATTTAAGTTACATGCCATCTAACTATAAGGAACACTTGAAATTAATTTTGGGTATGCGTGAGACCTGGACCAAAATTAATGACAAGGTAAATTTCCGAGTGTGCGTGAGACCACACATGGATGAATTTACTGTTTCTAAGTTAGACAACTTAATTAAGCTGATGCGTGAGACCTAGAGCTTAAGGCATGAGATGGGATGAAACATGCTTACATTGCAAATTGATGAATCAATTTGATGTAAATCCCATAATGATCTAGGAATTGGAAAATTGTTTGCCAATTATTGTTCGACAGATTACCTAGTTGAATACTATCATTACTAGCAGATCAACTGATGTAATGATACTATGTCAATTAGGATCCTAGCTTTAAGAAAATACTATGGTTTATATGAATATTTACCTATGGGTATTTTATTTTCTTAAAGAGCTATTATCGAAAATACTAAACTGAATTTTGTAAATTCTTTTAATTGTATAAATGCAACGATAAACCGTAAACATGGGTTATTCTTTATTAGTAAATTGATCTACACCCGTAAGGGTTTTGGTTAGAGTCAATTTCATTAAAAGAATAAACCAAGTCTCCTTTCATATGAGAAGCATGAGACTAAATCATATTCCTTTTCATGAATGAGAAAGGTATGATGGGAAAATTAGAATTGTCTAAATTCTAAATACATAACTCATAGCAAGTTTTAATCGTTAAGGTTATTGCGAATTTATGAGTTATTAAATTAGAAGCTAGACTAATTACCGCATAATGGTAAAAGACAAGCTAGTATATCTGTTTGTTTTGTTTTAACCATTTGAAGGTACTACATACAATTGTTGGAATTGTAGACCTATTAAGGAAGAAATTGCATGTCAATTTTTCAAGTTAATAGTAAGCAATGTGATGAATCACATTTGATGTAAATGTGGATAGTCCATCAATTACGTAGTAGAATACAATCTTTTTAAACCTAAGTAATTGTTACGAATAGGTTTTGTCAAAGATGTAGGAAAGTAACAAGGACACTCTTTCCTTTCACTGGTTGATGAAACACCTATTATGGTGTCGAATTCAGTGGGAGTAATTTGTTCTTAGAACTGGATAAGGGATTATTGTAAGTTCTCTAATTCAGTGGGAGTTACAAGATTTATTGTCTTGATTATAACTCAGATTATCTTTTGAATGCCTCAAGATAATTACTTTCCAAATATAGATACTAATATTTTCAAGGATAGTCATGAGCGTTTCCTTGATTGATTGAGTAACTCTATATCTACTAGTTATGCTAATGACGCAAATCATATTGATCACATTAAACAAACGCGTGTAGTGTTGTCTATGTGGTACATGATGTTGTTCCATGCACAAGTGGGAGAAATCTTTATTATGTGCAAGGTACAACATATAAGAATATGATTTAGTAGATTCCCTTAACTGCAAGGTAAGAGATTCTTGTTCTAATATGATTATACATATCTATTCTTAAAAACACTTGGAGTTAATTTTGGGTATGCGTGAGACCTGGACCAAAATTAATGACAAGGTAAATTTGTCCAAGTGTGCGTGAGACCACACATGGAAAAATTTACAGTTTCTAAATTAGATACTTATTAGAACTTGTGTCAATGTGATAACAAGATTACTTCAACTTTAATATTTATGTATTATTGGAATGACATAAATAAATGAAGTAATATAATACTACTTCAATAATTATGTATTCTTTGAAATGACATAAATAAATGAAGTAATGAGTTAACTTGAAAATACTATTGAAACCAAATAATGGTGTTCATGATTACTTTAGTTATAAATATTTATACTTTATTGTAAAGTTATAAATATGAAGTCTTTTAAGACTTAGTATAATCTAAAGTAAGACGTTAACTTGTTATGTCTTCTTTATTAAGGACATATACAAGAAGTCATTGAGTTGATCAATGATTTATAACGTGTAGTGAGATTATAACGGTTTATGTCTTCTTGATTGAGACATGAACATGAAGTGACTTATTTAATAAGTACTTGAGTTATAATGCATGCAAGAGGCTTGAAATTATATTTCACCATTAAGATGACTTAGTTGGGAAATAGGTAAGCCAAAAGGAATACAAAGTTATCTTTCATATTGTTAGATTATCTCACAATATGAGTTCTAATGAAATACCACATATTTGTGGTGTGTTCAGTTAGGAAAATCAAACTTTATTTGTATTGTTTGGTTAAAGATAACTATAACTTCTTTTCTTCCAAAAGTTATCAAGGTTAGGAAATTGAGTATGGATTGAATATACTCAATTAGACTCCTAGAAGATTTATAAGACATTATTTATTATGGAATGTGATGAATCACATTAAGTCTTTAATTGAAGTTCTGAATTTGTTAAACTTCTGATGAAGCTAGATATTAACAAACGAATGTCAGGAACTATCAAAGTGTATTTGTAATATCCCAAATAAGAACAAATTGGTGTTGCTTAACTTGCTAATTATTTATAGATAGTCTATAAATTACAAAAGGCAAGTGGGAGTTTTATCTTGTAGAGATAAAGTTACAAGATACATAATCTTCTAATGTACACTAGCGAATATCATAATGAGGCTAGACATGTAAATGTTAGATCTCAAGATGATGGAATTCTCATTCATAGATCCTCAAGGATACCTTGGATATCTGATTAATATGCTAAGGATTATGAGTTACAGGATTATGGTAAGCCTGTTAATCATTATGATAAGTTTTCAAATATTGAATTTGGAAAATTACTCATGCTATGAATGTTAAAGATGCTGTCCATCCAGCTAATCAATTTTGGAAATTTGGTTTATCTTGAATTCTAAAGTAAGACTAGAGAATGAAATGAGTTTCTTTTAAAGATAGAAAACCCTAGTGGTTTAAATCTTTATGAAGAAATCATATGGACAATATTGTACACATATTTAATGTATGTCTTGTGACAAGATTATTAATCATACTTAAGTAATTAACTATGATTGAATACTCTTTCATAAGCACATTAAATGTATAAAGATAATAATTGTCATATCTATTTTCATTTATATGAAAGATGACAATGGAATATCAAAACTCTTTCTTGAGTGATTACTTGAGCAAGGACGGTAAGTAATCGAAAGGTCTTTTGAATTCATAATTATCTTGGAAGTGTACAAAGTGTAAAAATCCATGAATGGATTAATGCATGCATCTATGAAATATTCTTATGATTAATTATTAAATCCATTGTTTGATTTATAATTGAAATAAGACAATTTCTAAGTATTCCTAAAAGCTAGTGGGAGTATTATGTTTAATTTCTTAAATAATGTATGTTGTATAACATATGGGAAGTAACATTCCATGTAAGTTAAAATGTTAAGTCTTAACTTGGAATGAAACTTTACTTGAAGAATTTAAGAAGTAAAACATACAACCTTGAGATATATGTTTATTATTATAAACATGCGCGGTAATTAAATCTAATAAGACATAACATATCATTTAGAAAGTCTAAATGAAAATATATCTTTTGATAAGTTAGAACATGAATAAAGTCTATGATTGATTCTAGGATTTTCATGTATATCATTGTTGTATCATGTTTGAATATAAAATGATTTGACAACATTTGATATCTAATAAATGATATTTGATAAATTGTGTAATGAATATTCTGATGGAATATGTTTAGACTTAGAATACACTATCCTCAACCTGGAATTGCTCCTAAATTCTAAGTATAAACAATATGGCAAGTTGTTGCGTAATTGTTATAGCCAACAAATCTTGAAAGATTATATGGCATCCAAATTACACAATTGATATTAAGTTTACGGAATAGTTAAAAAGGTATATTGTAGTTTTATACAATAGTGTTTGTTTGATTGAGATGACACTCAATACTAGTCATGGTAGGATTTTATCCTTGATAATGGCCATGTGAACTAGTTGTGCTTAACTAAGAAGCATAGTTTCATTATACATTAAAGAAATTGAATACTTTAAACTTTAAAATTGTTTGAAAGTTTAATTGTCATAAATTGGTGATTGAGGATGTCACACCATTTATGAAATAATATGTGGCAATATCAATATAGTTGATTGCACACATACAAGAATTTAAATAATTCTTGAAATAAGTATTCTCAAAATTTTATAGATCAAAGTTAGTTGATTTATGCCTTGTCAACAAGTATGATAGACATAACTTGAGGCATAATTCATTAACAAGTAATGTCATGCATTGATCTATTTAGTGTTTGGATAAAGGACATTAAACAATTATTATTTATAATGAATTAAAGTACTTAGTGCGTTTGTTTTCATTAATAATAAATTGTGTCCTATATTTGCATGTTTAAATCCGTGAATAACTTATGTTATTCTAAATGTCCGTTGTCAATTAATGATATGGGAATATCATTGAACTAAGACAAATCTGAGTATTGGTTAGAATATACTTGAAAGTATATTGATGCGTTGACATACCAATTTCACATGATATTCAATGAATTGAATATAGGACTTATCCCAATTACATGATTTTACTTTATGGATCTTGTCAGTAAGTAAATCATGAATTTAGTTATCCTCAGACTTGAGATACCAGATAAGTGTCATGGATGTAGTGCATTTCTGTAAAGCAATTTACCGCTTACCGTAACTGGGAGTTATAAGGATTGTTTTCAGAAATGTTGCAAAGTCTATGGGTTATTCTTGTAGTCAAGAGAGAATTTGTTCCTTCAAATTTGTTTTGAAGTTTAATACTGCTGGGCCCCTCGTAGGGTTGACAAGGTGTTTGCGTGCGCACGCCCAAAGTCTATCTGGAATACGTTCAGATGTTTTGGTAATCTTGTTCAATCATAAACAACGAGAAACAGAATTGTTAATTAAAGAATGACTAAGATCCATATCTTTATTAACGTGGTATTAGTAACAAAAGGATAATAATAATGATGAATCATTGATGGTTTTCCAGGAAACCTAGCTCGGGTCGAACTAGGGGCATTGGAGTGTTGCAAGACGCCAACCAATGTCATTTTACTATTAATGGATATCCAAGTGGGAGCTGTTGGAATATTGGATATAAATTAATGTGTAAATGTCTAGTATCGAACCCGAGACCTCGGGATTGCACACAATACAAACGAGAATAAAAGTATAATAATTATATATATTAAATGTTATGTATATATGTAATTATTTAAACACTTAAAGGGCTTAACGGTCGTTAGTTATTAACCGTAAGTACTAACTATCGTTAAATGTTAAGTTAAAGGACTAGAGAAGAAAATATATAGCAAGAAGGATCCGGAAGCCCCCTTTGGGCTTATGGCCGGTCGAACAAGGGTGAGGGGAAACCCAATCCCACTCAAACTTGGAGAACAAGATTGCTAGGCTATATATACAAACTCAAGGGTTATTTGTTTCATAACTTTGGTGCACACAAATTATCCCTAAAAGGTTTTCTTCTTCTTCCTTGCCCAAACCGATCGTACAAACACCCTTAGGGTTTTGTGGATCGAATTTTTCATAAAGAAAAATTAGTGTTCTTGTTTCTTGCAAAACCTTTTATTCATGATTAGTTTGTGTGTACAAGAACGAGGTAATTACTCACTATAGTAATTATCAAGGGATCGATTAACAAAACGGTAAGGGGTTAATCATTGATCCATATAAACCCTTATTAGGGTTCTTCACATTATTCAAGACAATTGCTTTGATTCTTGTTCGGGCTAGAATCAATACGGTACGTTCCTTTTATGTTTATGTTAATTCTTTATATGTTATACTTATGTGTTTACACCTTCCGCTATATGTGTACTTTGTGATTATGGAGTTTTATGATTGTCATGGTTACTAAATTCCAACAGCAAGAACCAGTTGGAGTCAAGCATATAACACCCTTCGAGTTCACTGCCTCACCTTGTCGATCACAGTCCTCTCCCCACCTTTCAAAAAGGTGTTGTAAGTATCTTGTCATCTCTTGTTTTCTATTTCCATGCACCCGACCTACCCATGCATATTTCATATTTTTATTTCGAAAGCACCATGCGTGCATACACAGTCGAAACTATCACCTTTTTATTTACTTGTAACCTTGTCATGATGTTAATAAAAGGAGAGACATTATTAAATCACTAATCCTCACATTAGTATTACACACATGTCCTTTTACTTCCCACTCACACGTGTAACACATCTTTATTCGAAGCACACTACCCACAGTGAACACTTCGAACATGTAAAGTGACGAACTTCATTATAAAAGGCTTAAGAGCCACTATCCATAACCTTGTCACGTTAAATTTTTCCATCGCATGCGACCTAAGAACGTGTACCAACTTGATATACACACTAAAAATAAAATGGTAAAACCAAACTTAAAATATGACAAGTGGTTGTGCGTATAAGACAGCCCAAGAAGCCGTAAGGACGACCCCATATCCCACGACTTAACTAAATAAACGCGTATTTCCTTTACATCATATGTTAAACGACATGTCAAGCTATCATTTCATATAAACAACTTCTAAAAATACACTAGCATCGACCATTAAAAATCCCTAAAGTACAATGGTCAACCTGTTAAGAACACTTAGTAAATTTCAGGAGTTATATTTTTAAAACAGTCCCTTGCTACCTAGAAAACCCTCGTACAACTCACAAACCCGTCACACAACGTCATGTTTTCTTCACACGATCTATCTAACCACCCAACAAACTAAGTCTTTCGTTTAGAATACATAGCATGAAACCCTCAAAAGTATCTTTAAAACGAGCCATGTTAAGTATTACTCGATCGAGTATTTTAGAAACAAGCTAAGTATTACAACCGGGAAAAACACCCCGACATGTCCAACTCACAAATCATTTACTTCGAAATTATAAAAGTAACACGTAAATATTTTTACATCACTCGATAGTACACCTGGGAAACTACATTTTTCGTATTCTAACTTTAATCTTATAAGTTCCCTAACACGTACAAATTTAATCGTTTTACATGTATATCGCTAGCTGATGAAGCGAAATGTGTACCGCTTATAAGGGGTCATTTAAGCCTTAAATCGTATTTATTTGATCAAATATTGCCCTAAATCGTTCCTTTTGTCATTTTAGGTACTTTTGAGGAGAAATCTGGAAAAGGAGGCATTTTGGACGTTTTTGGAGCATTAAAGTGAAGAAAACGGCAAAGTCTCAAAAATCGGCTAAAAGTTACTCTTGACGGCGTCAGACTTTACTCTGGACGGCGTCATGCTTTGGCAAGAAAAGTTGGACGTGAAATTTACTCATGACGGGCCAGTGAAAATAGCATGTGAATTCTGACGGCGTCACGCTTTAACTTGATCAAGGGCGTCACGGCTTAAATCATAAGGGGACGGCGTCACGTTCATGGTTAGACGGCGTCAAGCCTTGATAAGCCAGAATGGATTTTGGAAGAGCTAAAGAGGGACGGCGTCAAGAAGGTCATCCGGGAACCCTAAAAGCGGCGAGGTGACGGCGTCACACTCCATAAGGTGACGCCGTCAGATCCAAAAATCTATATATAGTTTTCTAATTTTTTGTCATTAGAGAGAGCTTAGTGTGTGGAATTTTGGGAGAAAACCCTAAGACGATTTTAGCTACTTTTTCAGGGCTTTTTGCCTTGAGATCTTCCATGTTTCATTGAAAGATAAGTTATCAATTAATCATTCAATATGTCTATGTGTTGTTTGATTCTATCTTATTCTTGTCTTTTGTTTAACATGTTAGGCTAATTTTATCTTGTGTTTGCTTAGATCTAATGAAACCTAGCTATTGATTATTGGTTGTTAGTGTGTTATTAGTTGTATTGGATGATTGTTTATCTATGTTAGGCTTAAGAAAACTGGCTAACTTCCTATTCGGTAACTTGCTTGAACGTCTTAAGAAACATGAACCAAACGCGTACTAAAGGTTTTTATGGTTGTATTTAATGCACAAGCGAATTCTAGTGATCCCATGTTAGGAGCTTCCTAGCCGGCTCGACATAGGAGTGAAGTAGGAGCTTGTAGAGTTGGGGAAGTAAGTACGCCACCCCACGAATGGTATTAAGGAATACACCCGTCATCCACGCAACTAATACACACTAATCAACCGGTAAAAGATAGTTAGGGAGTAAGGAAATCTAAGTAAACACATTTCTCTACACATAAGTTTCTCTCCACATTTTCATTTTTGTTATTTTATTTTATTTGCATTCGTAGTAATTTGGGTTAGTTGACTAGCAACTAATTCCGCCCACTCCTTCAAAACCCGAGATTTTACTTGCTTTCCATAAAATATAAAAATACAAAAAGAATCTTCCTCAACCCTTAGACCTAATTAGAGTAGCCTTTCATACCTAACGAACACTATTCCCTGTGGAGAACGATCAATCCCCCGTACTTACCACTACACTATACTACATCGGTCAGGTACACTGCCTGGTGGGGTTGTAAGCCTCTTGAGATCCCTCGAGAGGTAAAACCTGTTGTAAGGTTACAAAACCACGCAATCAAGTTTTTGGCGCCGCTGCCGGGGAATAGTTATTGTTTAGGTTGAATTTTTATTTCTATTAGGTCTACTCACTAGATTCCTTTCTAGTGAGATTTTTATTTTATTTTTCTAGGTTTTCTTTAGTCTATCTTATTTCTTTGTACTTTTGTTTGTGATACCTTCCACTTACCGCATGAGTAACATTGGTCATTTGATCCCTGTTATTCGTGTTTTTCGCCGTGCAAATTTTCAACTACCCGTTCCCGCCCCCATAGTAGCAAACAACAACCTTTCACCCGACCACCACTTTGGTAACAATTCTGAGATGGAGGAGTCTGACCATGAGAATGACTATGTTAGTCCATTTTACTACTCAGACTCCGATGAGGATATCGGTAATGGAGAAGTAGTTAACGAGGAATGGGGAAAAGAGGAAATTGATCCCTTTAAGTATGTTGACCCTAGGACTAAGATCGAAAAGGATAGCCTCTTTAACATGCAATTCCCGTGTAAAATTGGTTATCATGATTTTTATGCTTATCTTAACTCATCTTTGCCTATGAACATTATCTCTCGCGCTAATTATAATAAAATCATGGTAGATGAGCTTGAATATCAAGGAGATAACATTGTTGCTAGGATTAAGCCACTACACGTGTTCGTAGGAAGTTTTGTGTATTTGGTGGATTTTATGGTTATGGAGAATTTAGGAGAATTTATCGATGACAAATTAACCCAAGTCATTTTTGGAGAACCCTTCAAAAGGTTGACCAACCTTGACGAAAAACTTGTGGACGGGTTAATTACATTCTCGGATGGGGATGAAGATTTTGTCTATCAAATGCCCCGAGCACATCCTAGGTTTAAGAACTACCCCATTGAATCTTGCAATAGAATTATGCCTATCGACTTGTTAAGTGAGAATGATAAGAGGAAGGGGCTCAAATATCCACATGAGAAAAATAAGAGATATTATCATGGATGTTTGGAGCTGAATGATGAATACAAGAGAGATGAGGCAACAATTAGATGGCTCACACTCGGATACGTGAGCATAAGCGACACTAGATGAGCCTTACTTTGAGTCTAGCTACAAGACTCGTTAATAAAGAAAAGCGCTTCTTGGGAGGCAACCCAAGCTTTATTTGTTTTATTTGCTTTGTGTGTTTATTTATTTGTTTGTTTTTTTTTATTTGTTTCCGTATGTGTGTTTAATTTTTATTATTATTGATTCATGTTAAAAACTAATTTGTGAAAATGCTTTATGTTGTTTTTAACTTCGTCTTAACTACATATAAAGGTATTTTGCAAAAGATAAGTGTAAGGGAAATCTAAATCGGTTTATTAGAACACAAATTAACATGAATCGTAATAATAATAAATTAGCATACATATTAGTATTTGTTTGAGTCAAATGCTTGTATCGAGTCATAATGATGTTTTGCAGGATTTCCAGGAAGTAAGGTAAAGGTTTTTCCAGAAATTTTCCGGAAACTTAAAATGAAAATTTTTGTCAGGTCATTTCTGACGGCGTCAGGGGTTATAACCTGACGGCGTCAGATTTAATTTCCAGAAATTTTTGAAAGTTTTGTTTTCATAAAAAGTTTTTATTAAATCTCCAACTTATAATCTCCAGGAATCTGCAAAATTATCATTCCACAAGCATTATATCCTTATATATAGATTTTTCCCGCCGATGTTATGCAGGTTTCCGTGTTTGTTTTCTCAGGTTTAACAGGTTATTTTGGACAAGGAGATGTTTATGGAATCAAGCTTATGGCGATGCATTAGTCATGGAGCTTCAACATTCTCTTTGGAGGAAGATTTAACCGTGTAATTTCATTATCCACCGAACGAATCAGGGGAGTATTTGATTTCATTCTTTTACTTTTTGCTTTTACATCTTGTTATTTGAACATTGGGGACAATGTTCATCTTAAGTGTAAGGGGAGGGTAAAAGTACGATTTTAGAAAATGCTCTTACGCTTGATTTTTGTTTGTTTAATAGTAGATGTGTAATAAAACTGAGAGAAATACTTGTTAAGGCAATTTTAGTGCCAAATTTAAAATTTTTTACAACATTTAGGAGTGAAACTTTGATCTTAATGAGCGTCTCACGGATAGGAGTTATATGACTAGCACAAAAACCGTACCACTAAAAAATTTTTCCACCCCCAAATATGTGAGGTTCGCCCCTAGAATTGGTAGGAAAAGCATTTATGCTATGATGTGTGTACCGGTAGCATTTAGATTCTAGAACTTACGTTAGGACCATTCCAAGGCCACAAGTGAGACTACATTCGTGTAGTTAGATTTACTACATGATAAGAGGCATTAGGATTAACCCATTGTTTTACACCTGTGTTTTTGTTATAATTACTTTGGCTACTTGATTGCGTGGTTTTGTAACCTTACAACAGGTTTTACCTCTCGAGGGATCTCAAGAGGCTTACAACCCCACCATGCAGTGTACCTGACCGATGTAGTATAGTGTAGTGGTAAGTACGGGGGATTGATCGTTCTCCACAGGGAATAGTGTTCGTTAGGTATGAAAGGCTACTCTAATTAGGTCTAAGGATTGAGGAAGATTCTTTTTATGTTTTTATAGTTTTTATGAAAGCAAGTAAAATCTCGGTTTTGAAGGAGTGGGCGGAATTAGTTGCTAGTCAACTAACCCAAATTACTACAAATGCAAATAAAATAAAATAACAAAAATGAAAAGTGGTGAGAAACTTATGTGTAGAGAAATGTGTTTACTTAGATTTCCTTACTCCCTAACTATCTTTTACCGGTTAATTAGTGTGTATTAGTTGCGTGGATGACGGGTGTATTCCTTAATACCATTCGTGGGGTGGCGTACTTACTTCCCCAAACTCTACAAGCTCCTACTTCACTCCTATGTCGAGCCGGCTAGGAAGCTCCTAACATGGGATCACTAGAATTCGCTTGTGCATTAAATACAACCATAAAAACCTTTAGTACGCGTTTGGTTCATGTTTCTTAAGACGTTCAAGCAAGTTACCGAATAGGAAGTTAGCCAGTTTTCTTAAGCCTAACATAGATAAACAATCATCCAATACAACTAACAACACACTAACAACCAATAATCAATAGCTAGGTTTCATTAGATCTAAGCAAACACAAGATAAAATTAGCCTAACATGTTAAACAAAAGACAAGCATAAGATAGAATCAAACAACACATAGACATATTGAATGATTAATTGATTACTTATCTTTCAATGAAACATGGAAGATCTCAAGGCTAAAAGCCCTGAAAAAGTAGCTAAAATCGTCTTAGGGTTTTATCCCAAAATTCCACACACTAAGCTCTCCCATAATGACAAAAAATTAGAAAACTATATATAGACTTTTGGATCTGACGGCGTCACCTTATGGATTGTGACGCCGTCACCTCGCCGCTTTTAGGGTTCTCGGATGACCATCTTGACGCCGTCCCTCTTTAATTCTCCAAAATCCGTTCTGGCCTATCAAGGCTTGACGCCCTCACCTCTTGAACGTGACGCCGTCCCCTTATGAATTAAGCCGTGACGCCCTTGATTTAGTTAAAGCGTGACGCCGTCAGAATTCACATGCTAACTCACTGGCCCGTCATGAGTAAATTTCACATCCCACTTTTCTTGCCAAGGCATGACGCCGTCCAGAGTTAAGTCTGACGCCGTCAAGAGTAACTTTTAGCCGATTCTTGAGACTTTGCCGTTTTCTTCACTTTGATGCTCCAAAAACGTCCAAAATGCCTCCTTTTCCAGATTTCTCCTCAAAAGTACCTAAAATGACAAAAGGAACGATTTAGGGCGATATTTGATCAAATAAATACGATTTCGGGCTTAAATGACCCCTTAAAAGCGGTACACTTTTCGCCTCATCAAATACCCTTACACTTGAGATTTGCTTGTCCTCAAGCAAATGCGCTTTTATTCTAATCAAAATACAAGATAGGGGTCATTTAATGCAAACATAAAAGTAATTACAACAAATAATCGTTCCACTTCAATCATAATAAGCACGGAGATTACATACTAGCACCTCACAAGTAGTGTTTAGATACTCACATCTCTCAAGTGTCATCAAAATAAATCTCATAAATGAAAACGGAAAATATCTCTCACTACCTGTCATAGCAAATAGATTACCATAGGCTTGGGAAAGGATCGAAAACCTCCTCCACTAGGCGTAAGCACCTAAGATAAACTATCAAAGAGGGCTTTTAAATGGGTTATAATGTTAGGTGTAGGGAAAAGGAAAACACGGTTTTGTTGGATACGGGATATTTTACTGGTGGCTAGTTAAAGATCTTGGTCAATTACATGTACTATACAATGTTGCTAAGCCAAGACTAGACTCGATCTTAAGCTAGAAACGAAATAACAAAATAACAAAAACATAAAACAAACATAAAATAAAACGGGATGGTAGTCCGTATGTTTTTTCTATTTTTCATTTTCTCATTTTTTTGTATTTTTCTTGATTTTTCGATTTTTTTTTTTTTTTTTTTTTTTTTTTTTTTTTTTTTTGCATACACTTTTGCCCTACCATCCAAAATAATACATCATAGGGGCGTTGCATCCCCCTTACACTTGAATTTTTACATAACTTTACAAATACTAATCTAATGACTCGAATTAAGATAATTGAAAAACTTGGAGTACTTTTAAAATATTTAGCACATATGGGGGTAATAAATGATGTTCTTCCCCATTACTCCATTACACTAGTACTTTACCCATGAGTCCCAATCGTCCCAAAACAATATGTACAAGGATATGACTCGACTTAGCAACCATGTAATCAACTAGATAATTAACTTGGGTTTAAACAAATGTTGTAACAATAATGCACTAAAGATGAGTGCATACAAGGTAGGCTAAGGCGATTTGGGTGTACATTTAAGTGGGGTGTAACAAATTCTTCCTTTAAGTAAAATGCTTAAAGGTCGAAACGAAAAGATAGGCTCTGAGGGGTGTACTAGGGGTATCGTGTACTAAAAATGAGTACAACGCAAAGGGTGTGGGAGAATTACTTGACCAATGTAGCCAAAGTAATTATAACAAAAACACAGGTGTAAAACAATGGGTTAATCCTAATGCCTCTTATCATGTAGTAAATCTAACTACACGAATGTAGTCTCACTTGTGGCCTTGGAATGGTCCTAACGCAAGTTCTAGAATCTAAGTGCTATCGGTACACACATCATAGCATAAATGCTTTTCCTACCAATTCTAGGGGCGAACCTCACATATTTGGGGGTGAAAAAATTTTTAGTGGTACGGTTTTTGTGCTAGTCATATAACTCCTATCCGTGAGACGCTCATTAAGATCAAAGTTTCACTCCTATATGTTGTAAAAAAATTTAAATTTGGCACTAAAATTACCTTAACAAGTATTTCTCTCAGTTTTATTACACATCTACTATTAAACAAACAAAAATCAAGCGCAATTGTATTCTCTAAAATCGTACTTTTACCCTCCCCTTACACTTAAGATGAACATTGTCCCCAATGTTCAAATAACAAGATGTAAAAGCATAAAGTAAAAGAATGAAATCAAATACTCCCCTGATTCGCTCGTTGGATAGTGAAATTACACGGTTAAATCTTCTTCCAAGGTAATGTTGAAGCTCCATGACTAATGCATCGCCATAAGCTTGATTCCATAAGCATCTCCTTGTCCAAGATAACCTGTTGAACCTGAGAAAACAAACACGAAAACCTGCATAACATCGGCGGGATAAATCTATATATAAGGATATAATGCTTGTGGAATGATAATTTTGCAGATTCCTGGAGATTATAAGTTGGAGATTTTAATAAAAACTTTTTATGAAAACAAAACCTTCAAAAATTTCTGGAAATTAAATCTGACGCCGTCAGGTTATAACCCCTGACGCCGTCAGAAATGACCTGACAAAAATTTTCATTTTAAGTTTCCGGAAAATTTCTGGAAAAACCTTTACCTTACTTCCTGGAAATCCTGCAAAACATCATTATGACTCGATACAAGCATTTGACTCAAACAAACACAAATATGTATGTTAATTTATTATTATTATGATTCATGTTAATTTGTGTTCTAATAAACCGATTTAGATTTCCCTTACACTTATCTTTTGCAAAATACCTTTATATGTAGTTAAGACGAAGTTAAAAACAACATAAAGCATTTTCACAATTTTCTTTTTAACATGAATCAATAATGATAAAAATTAAACACACATACGGAAACAAATAAAATCAAACAAACAAATAAACAAACACTCAAAGCAAATAAAACAAATAAAGCTTGGGTTGCCTCCCAAGAAGCGCTTTTCTTTATTAACGAGTCTTGTAGCTAGACTCAAAGTCACGCTACCCTATATAAGTGAGCTCGTCATCGAGGACGTCTTTAGGGTTAAGCTTGGATTGAAGTTTCCTATTGGTCCGCTTAGTACGATATGTCTTTTCAAACTTCTCTCCATCCGGGTCATACAATGTCATCTTGATATGCCATGACCCATCTCCATCTTTGGGTGGTTTATCCCAATTCCACTTATGATCATCTTCCTCACAAATCCACTTATTCATTCCTAGGTTAATTGGCAAAACTCCTAGGAAATCAATCATCTTTCTAAAAACTAGAGAGTCTTCAAATGGATCCAATTCGGTGTCCCTAGCCAAGAGTTGTTCTACCGTATGTGTTCGGTTAACAAAGTCCTCTTCTAGGTAAAATGGGCGTTGGGGTCCTATGAAGTCTCTATCAATCCACGGTCCATATCTAGATGGTCTCCTATTTAATTCTAACCAATGGGGTGTCGGTTCCTCACTAGTATCATAGGCGTGTTTCTTAACATCATAGATTGACCAAGTATCTCCTTCTCCTACCGCTATCTTAGATTCCTTACAATCAATCATAGCACTAGCGGTCGCCAAAAATCCTCTACCTATCAACAAGGGGCATGTAGGGTCGCTAACCATATCAAGGACGTGGAAATCGGCTAAAATGGTTAGTTTTCCAATGTGTACTAACACGTCCTTAACTACTCCAACCGGGTAAGCAACACTTCCATCCGCTAAGCCTATTATCACCTCGGTTTCTTCAAGTTTTCCAAGTTTTAGAGAGGTGTAGAGAGGTAACGGAAGTAGGTTAAGGCTTGATCCAAGATCGGCTAATGTTTCATAAGCCTCCGAATTACCGATCTTGCAAGGTAGAACAAATAAGCCCGGATCATCTAACTTCTTAGGTAGCTTGTTTTGAACAAAGGCGGTCCCTTTTTCGCCTAACTTGAGCTTCTTCTCATCCAACTCATCAACAACCGGACTTTCAAGGTGGAGCTCCTTGAATTCTTCGTCAAGGTTTTGAGTGGAAGGTGTTTCAACTATGTTGTTGACCAATTTGGATGTCATAACTTCTTGGTCATTTGGAACGATTTGGGTTTGTTTGAAACACGTGCTCATGGAATTGACCGAATAATATTGTGGACAAGAACTAGGGGATGAAACCGATGAAATAGCGTTGACGTTTAGTTTCGGGTTCTTGACCGTGTTGCTAGGGAGTGCTCCCATTTCTCGGTCATTGAGGGCTTTCAACAAGGTGTCAATCTTATCGGTCATCTCGCTTTGTTTTTGTTTGAAATCGGCTTCAAACTTGGCTAAACGAGCTTCTTGAGATGCCATAAATTGAGACATCAATCCTTCAAAGTTATCGGTACTACCATTGCCGGAAGGATTGTTGTTGAAAGTACGGTTCGAGTTGGAACCGCTTGATTGGAAATGATTAGGTGGGTTGGAAGAATTGGTTTGTTGTGAGTTTTGGTTTTGTTTCCACCTAAGGTTTGGGTGATTTTTCCATGAGGGGTTGTATGAATCACCGTAATGGTTTGGCTCGGGTTTGAAAGTGTACCACTTGTCTCCCGCTCCGTCGGTACGCGAGGATGCGTAGTCCACAAAAGCTTGTTCGGGGAGTTCCATGCAATCACGAGTGTCGTGGGGACCACTACATAATTCACATGAAGAAGTGATTTTGTTCACTTGGCTTGAAGGTTTAGGAGCCTCGTAGGATTTCATGAGAAACTTGACTTGGTCTTCAAGTTCTATGATCCTACGGTCGGAAGTGCTTGAATTGTTCGAAGGCAAAGATATTGCCTTGACCGTTTTATTCAAATCACGGGGATCACTCCAACTTTCGTTGTCATAAAGAGCAAGATCCTCTAGGAGAGCCCATGATTGTTCCGCACTTAGATCACGTAGCTTGCCACCGGCCGATTGGTCAATGGTTTGCCTCGTGGAGAGATTGATATGGTCATAGAAGATTTGGACTTGGAGCCAAAGTTCTATGCCATGGTGAGGGACCTTTTGGAGTAAGTCCTTGAATCGAGTCCATGCCTCATAGAGAGTTTCGCCTTGACGTTGTTGGAACATCAAGATATCATTCCTTAGCTTGGTAGTTCTTCCCGGTGGAAAAAACTGAGCAAGGAAACGAGTGGTGAGATCATCCCAAGAGGTGATGGATCCTGCGGGTTGACGTTCTAGCCACTGACTAGCTTGGTCCCGCAGAGAGAATTGGAAGAGACGCAATCGGGTCGTCTCTCGAGTGGCAACATCAAGGTCTATAGAATCAACGATTTTAAGAAAGTCCTTGAGATGTTGATTAGGATCTTCAGAACGAAGTCCATGGAATGCGCATCCGCTTTGCACCAACCGGATGGTGTCGGATCGCAAGGGTGTGATATTGGCTCCTTGAGTGAGCTCAATGGTGTTTCGATAGCCATGGTGGCTAGGACGGGAATACTCTCCTAAAGTACGGGCTCTAGGAGGTGGTTGTGGTTGTTGTGGTGGTGGGTTGTGTGGGTTAAGGATATTACCATCTTCCATGATGTTGGATGGTATGGTTACGAACAAAAACACGAAGAAAATAGATAGACTAAAGAAAACCTAGAAAAATAAAATAAAAATCTCACTAGAAAGGAATCTAGTGAGTAGACCTAATAGAAATAAAAATTCAACCTAAACAATAACTATTCCCCGGCAGCGGCGCCAAAAACTTGATTGCGTGGTTTTGTAACCTTACAACAGGTTTTACCTCTCGAGGGATCTCAAGAGGCTTACAACCCCACCAGGCAGTGTACCTGACCGATGTAGTATAGTGTAGTGGTAAGTACGGGGGATTGATCGTTCTCCACAGGGAATAGTGTTCGTTAGGTATGAAAGGCTACTCTAATTAGGTCTAAGGATTGAGGAAGATTCTTTTTATGTTTTTATAGTTTTTATGAAAGCAAGTAAAATCTCGGTTTTGAAGGAGTGGGCGGAATTAGTTGCTAGTCAACTAACCCAAATTACTACAAATGCAAATAAAATAAAATAACAAAAATGAAAAGTGGTGAGAAACTTATGTGTAGAGAAATGTGTTTACTTAGATTTCCTTACTCCCTAACTATCTTTTACCGGTTAATTAGTGTGTATTAGTTGCGTGGATGACGGGTGTATTCCTTAATACCATTCGTGGGGTGGCGTACTTACTTCCCCAAACTCTACAAGCTCCTACTTCACTCCTATGTCGAGCCGGCTAGGAAGCTCCTAACATGGGATCACTAGAATTCGCTTGTGCATTAAATACAACCATAAAAACCTTTAGTACGCGTTTGGTTCATGTTTCTTAAGACGTTCAAGCAAGTTACCGAATAGGAAGTTAGCCAGTTTTCTTAAGCCTAACATAGATAAACAATCATCCAATACAACTAACAACACACTAACAACCAATAATCAATAGCTAGGTTTCATTAGATCTAAGCAAACACAAGATAAAATTAGCCTAACATGTTAAACAAAAGACAAGCATAAGATAGAATCAAACAACACATAGACATATTGAATGATTAATTGATTACTTATCTTTCAATGAAACATGGAAGATCTCAAGGCTAAAAGCCCTGAAAAAGTAGCTAAAATCGTCTTAGGGTTTTATCCCAAAATTCCACACACTAAGCTCTCCCTTAATGACAAAAAATTAGAAAACTATATATAGACTTTTGGATCTGACGGCGTCACCTTATGGATTGTGACGCCGTCACCTCGCCGCTTTTAGGGTTCTCGGATGACCATCTTGACGCCGTCCCTCTTTAATTCTCCAAAATCCGTTCTGGCCTATCAAGGCTTGACGCCCTCACCTCTTGAACGTGACGCCGTCCCCTTATGAATTAAGCCGTGACGCCCTTGATTTAGTTAAAGCGTGACGCCGTCAGAATTCACATGCTAACTCACTGGCCCGTCATGAGTAAATTTCACATCCCACTTTTCTTGCCAAGGCATGACGCCGTCCAGAGTTAAGTCTGACGCCGTCAAGAGTAACTTTTAGCCGATTCTTGAGACTTTGCCGTTTTCTTCACTTTGATGCTCCAAAAACGTCCAAAATGCCTCCTTTTCCAGATTTCTCCTCAAAAGTACCTAAAATGACAAAAGGAACGATTTAGGGCGATATTTGATCAAATAAATACGATTTCGGGCTTAAATGACCCCTTAAAAGCGGTACACTTTTCGCCTCATCACTACTTTGGTCAAGTAATTCTCCCACACCCTTTGCGTTGTACTCATTTTTAGTACACGATACCCCTAGTACACCCCTCAGAGCCTATCTTTTCGTTTCGACCTTTAAGCATTTTACTTAAAGGAAGAATTTGTTACACCCCACTAAAATGTACACCCAAATCGCCTTAGCCTACCTTGTATGCACTCATCTTTAGTGCATTATTGTTACAACATTTGTTTAAACCCAAGTTAATTATCTAGTTGATTACATGGTTGCTAAGTCGAGTCATATCCTTGTACATATTGTTTTGGGACGATTGGGACTCATGGGTAAAGTACTAGTGTAATGGAGTAATGGGGAAGAACATCATTTATTACCCCCATATGTGCTAAATATTTTAAAAGTACTCCAAGTTTTTCAATTATCTTAATTCGAGTCATTAGAATAGTTTTTTGTAAAGTTATGTAAAAGTTCAAGTGTAAGGGGATGCAATGCCCCTATGATGTATTATTTTGGATGGTAGGGCAAAAGTGTATGCAAAAAAAAAAAAAAAAAAAAAAAAAAAAAAAAAAAAAAAAAAAAAAAAAATCAAGAAAAACACAAAAAAATGAGAAAAAGAAAAATAGAAAAAACATACGGACTACCATCCCGTTTTATTTTATGTTTATTTTATGTTTTTGTTATTTTGTTATTTCGTTTCTAGCTTAAGATTGAGTCGAGTCTTGGCTTAGCAACATTGTATAGTACATGTAATCGATCAAGATCTTTAACTCGCCACCAGTAAAATATCCTTTATCCAACAAAACCGTGTTTTCCTTTTCCCTACACCTAACGTTATAACCCATTTAAAAGCCCTCTTTGATAGTTTATCTTTGGTGCTTACGCCTAGTGGAGGAGGTTTTCGATCCTTTCCCAAGCCTATGGTAATCTATTTGCTATGACAGGTAGTGAGAGATATTATCCGTTTTCATTTATGAGATTTATTTTGATGACACTTGAGAGATGTGAGTATCTAAACACTACTTGTGAGGTGCTAGTTTATAATCTCCGTGCTTATTATGATTAAAGTGGAATGATTATTTGTTGTAATTACTTTTATGTTAGCATTAAATGACCCCTAACTTGTATTTTGATTAGAATAAAAGCGCATTTGCTTGAGGACAAGCAAATCTCAAGTGTAAGGGTATTTGATGAAGTGAAATGTGTACCGCTTATAAGGGGTCATTTAAGCCTTAAATCGTATTTATTTGATCAAATATTGCCCTAAATCGTTCCTTTTGTCATTTTAGGTACTTTTGAGGAGAAATCTGGAAAAGGAGGCATTTTGGACGTTTTTGGAGCATTAAAGTGAAGAAAACGGCAAAGTCTCAAAAATCGGCTAAAAGTTACTCTTGACGGCGTCAGACTTTACTCTGGACGGCGTCACGCTTTGGCAAGAAAAGTTGGACGTGAAATTTACTCATGACGGGCCAGTGAAAATAGCATGTGAATTCTGACGGCGTCACGCTTTAACTTGATCAAGGGCGTCACGGCTTAAATCATAAGGGGACGGCGTCACGTTCATGGTTAGACGGCGTCAAGCCTTGATAAGCCAGAATGGATTTTGGAAGAGCTAAAGAGGGACGGCGTCAAGAAGGTCATCCGGGAACCCTAAAAGCGGCGAGGTGACGGCGTCACACTCCATAAGGTGACGCCGTCAGATCCAAAAATCTATATATAGTTTTCTAATTTTTTGTCATTAGAGAGAGCTTAGTGTGTGGAATTTTGGGAGAAAACCCTAAGACGATTTTAGCTACTTTTTCAGGGCTTTTTGCCTTGAGATCTTCCATGTTTCATTGAAAGATAAGTTATCAATTAATCATTCAATATGTCTATGTGTTGTTTGATTCTATCTTATTCTTGTCTTTTGTTTAACATGTTAGGCTAATTTTATCTTGTGTTTGCTTAGATCTAATGAAACCTAGCTATTGATTATTGGTTGTTAGTGTGTTATTAGTTGTATTGGATGATTGTTTATCTATGTTAGGCTTAAGAAAACTGGCTAACTTCCTATTCGGTAACTTGCTTGAACGTCTTAAGAAACATGAACCAAACGCGTACTAAAGGTTTTTTATGGTTGTATTTAATGCACAAGCGAATTCTAGTGATCCCATGTTAGGAGCTTCCTAGCCGGCTCGACATAGGAGTGAAGTAGGAGCTTGTAGAGTTGGGGAAGTAAGTACGCCACCCCACGAATGGTATTAAGGAATACACCCGTCATCCACGCAACTAATACACACTAATCAACCGGTAAAAGATAGTTAGGGAGTAAGGAAATCTAAGTAAACACATTTCTCTACACATAAGTTTCTCTCCACATTTTCATTTTTGTTATTTTATTTTATTTGCATTCGTAGTAATTTGGGTTAGTTGACTAGCAACTAATTCCGCCCACTCCTTCAAAACCCAAGATTTTACTTGCTTTCTATAAAATATAAAAATACAAAAAGAATCTTCCTCAACCCTTAGACCTAATTAGAGTAGCCTTTCATACCTAACGAACACTATTCCCTGTGGAGAACGATCAATCCCCCGTACTTACCACTACACTATACTACATCGGTCAGGTACACTGCCTGGTGGGGTTGTAAGCCTCTTGAGATCCCTCGAGAGGTAAAACCTGTTGTAAGGTTACAAAACCACGCAATCACATACCTAGCCAAAACTAAAGATTTCGGAAAATATAAACATAACTCATTCGGTTGGGCCGAATCAAAGCCCAACAAGAATTTGCGATAGAGAAGTCCAATAGGCCCATGCAATATGTTTTCAGAATCAGAAAAATAGCCCAAGTCTAAGCCCAAAACAGTTTACACGCCCTCGCCTCTAAAATTCTTAATGGGCCTTAAGTAGATTCGATACATGGCCCAATAATGTGAAAATAAGCTCTTTTCTGAAATAAGAAGTTGAAATAAGTTAAAATGAACTTAATAAGGTTATAGAAATTTTCGGAATATTTTTCCCGTTATTTTTATGCAAAAAGGACTAAAAATGTAACGCGATCTAACTGGAAGGACCAAAATTGCCAAACAGTGAAACCTAGGGACTGAAGCTGTGAAAACAGTTTATAAAGGACTTAAATTGACATATCATTGAACTCCAAGCCTTGTATGGACATATGGACAAGATTCGGACTATTATTGGACTATGGACTTAACCGAGGACTAACGATGCAACGCAAGCCACAGTTAGGGTAAAGGATGTAAAATCTGGAAAGAACAAGTACTAACTGTTATAACTTGACATTCTTATTCTATTTTTCATTTTTGGCACCACACTTATATCTCATATGCATTTTTACGCATTTTATTTGCATATTAGTTAATTTTCGATATTTAATAACGTTAGAAATATTTCATGTTAATATTTCATATCCATTCATTTACTCTTTGAAGATATGATCTTACGAAAGTACAAGCACCATAATCATATAACACCTTTACTCTCAACGATTAGATCGTTGTATATCATTAGTTAATCATCATCCACCATTCATACACACACACACCGCTAGAAATTAGTCAGATTCTCAGTTATTTATATATTTACTAGGTTCTATATCGAAGTTGTTATAATCACCTCTGAGTTTATTTTCACCATCACCAGTAACGCTTAAGGTGAGTCATGGCCTCACTTTTTAAACTCTTTATACTTTTTAAACTCCGTGAGGGGGATACATGCTATAAACAGATCACAAGTATTTTTCTGTATGCTACCTGACTTGATATATGCCTAAGTTACCATATTGCCACAAGACCCTTTTATCATGAGCCATTAATCACTGCGGTGAACGCGAATATAATGAATAGATCTATTAGAGGCTGACGACCTATCCCACTAATACTGTGACGGAATGCTTTTTGCTAGTCGTATTAGTCGCGATGCATTATATTTGAGAGAAATAGGAATTGGCAAATCACCTATTACACGAGGGCAAAACTTTCATCATTAATTTGGTGGACACCTCCGTTTATGCGGTACTTTGTTAACGTTTGCGTGTCATGAGACTTAGGGCAATATATGAACTGCGATATCAACTTTTAAACTGATTGTATCTTCAATACAATCTTACTTGTGAATCGAACTGATATTTAAATTACAAACTCCATGATTTCACTCAACATTATGTTGACTTTTAAGCATGTATCTCAGGGAACTAGAGGAGCAAGGCAAGGCATGGAGCAGGCGTACCCTATCTTAAATAAATGGTGTAAAATAAAGTTGTAATTCAGTTAAATTGATGTTTCTTTGGAGAAACCTTAGCACTCTGATGTAACGCTTTGTAACTGAATTTGTATTATGGACCTATGTAAATTAAAAATGCCGCCTCAGGCTGTTTTACTATGATTTTGTTTTCGATCCTCACAGTAACACCCAAATTAATCTTCCGCTGCTATGTTTAAAAATTTGGGGGTGTTACATTCCCCCCAAGGAAAGTCATTCCAGGCTTCCAAGTTCTCAACCAATCTGAGAAATACATCACCAACCACGGTTAATAGGCCATGCCCCATAAATATGACAATAAGTGATAAGATAAGGCAAACTCGGACGGCGTCTTCATCAGATAGTTTTCCAAAAAGCTCTTCATCCTCAATCAAACCTAGAAGATCAATGGCTTTCAAATTCTCCCCTACCTTGTTAGGAAAAACACGGTCCCGAAATATTATATCACCACTTCTAAACTTCCGAAAACTAGGCAATCCAAATTTAAAAGCTGTTATCAAGTGAAATTCCCGGCGTCCAAAATGAAGTTGATGTCCATTAACAAAATAAAGTAGTGCCAAATCATAGTGGTCATCATCAGATGGAAATTGTTTTTGAAGCATATAATGGATAAGACTCTCCTCGTTCACAAAGTAATTTAAATCCAACCATGGACCAAAGCATGTTGACCGAAACAGCGTACGACGGTTTTCAGATAACCTGCCTTTAATCAATTCAAAGTAATGCAATTTGCTTCGAATGTGAACCTTGGCATCATATTCCTATATTAATAAACAAACTGTTATAACAAGAAATACTACAAATACAAACAACATGTAACAATGAACTATGAAACTACATGGCTATAAATACAAAGTCACCGTCATACTTATGGTCATTTGCTCCTAATTCATATGGACAATAACAAGGTAACATTCACCAATAGTTCAACATAAGTGTACATTTTAGGTGACCAATTATCAATGCATAACTATATCACATAAGCAAATTTAATTTCTAATCACTACAATGTAAAAACAATCTTAACTAGAGTATATGCGGAAACTTTTTGTATTAAAGGGTGTAGCCAACACTATCTATTTTTTTTACAGAGCTTTGCTCACTTGAATCTTGTGTCTCACATACTAAGCTTGATAAGATGTGTAGATGACTACTACATCCATTAGGCAGCATCCCCTCGATCTGTGCATACTCACCGACTATATAATGTACTAATCGATACACCCTAAAATTAGCACACATACTACAATACTAAATATATATTCTGAATACAATGAAACAGCCAACCATGAAACATGGTGAGGTCTACTGCTAAGCATTGTCACCATTATTGAGCTAACATAGATTTTTTCATTTTTCTATTAACATTGATGCTACTAATGCTACTGTAAGAGAAGCTTTAAGTCTCATAAGCTAATCCAAAGGGGTGATAATCTCATAATCTCATAAACTAATCCAAACACACTTAAGTCCATAACCTATACTTCATACCACAGCTGATGATAGTGATCAAATATGGTATTCAACAAGGGGTTTGGATGACATTATACCACTCTTTAAGTCTCATAAGCTAATCCAAAAAGACGCTTTAAGTCTCATAAACTAATCCAAACACATTTAAGTTTCATAAGCTAATCCAAACACATTTAAGTCCATAACCTGAACTACATACCACAGCTGACCATTTAAGTCCATAATCTAATAAGCCCAAAATGACCAAACTGATTATGTTTTTCAAATTTAAAATAAGCCCCTGTGTATTTTCATAGAAGCCAAATAATCAAATAAGCAAATATACGGCTACGAGCCCTAAAATTAACCATTCGTATGAACAAATGTGCGAACAAAATTAACCATATAACGACTAACAATTAAAGAAAAAACTAACCATTTCGTATGAACAAAATTGATTAATCCGGTTGTTGATAATGTGTGTGGATTTGTGTGTGTGAAATGATATAATCTGATTGTTGTTTTTGAATAAAATACATTGTTAATTGTTAATGATAATAAAATTAAAATTTAAATAATTTCAAAGATAAATCAAATCAAAGGATTTGATTCAGGGAGTGGAAGATTTTGCATGTTTCCAAGGTTACTTTTCGCACATTAGCAGACATTCGCACAATGTCGTTCGCACGATCTTTTTTAAAAAGTCAACTGGGCACGTGGGGTATTTGGTGGAGCTAATCATTGGCTTGTACCACTTTGTCTGGACACGTGTCACATTTTTTATGGGTTCGCACGATCGCACATGACTCTTTTGGGAAAGTTCATTATTTTTGTACCTTTTTTTGAAAAAGTTGAAATTAAAGTACTCTTTTGGTAATTACCCCTATTAAATTTTATCCATATAATACCGAAATTGAAAACTTATAAATTCGAAAACCAAAAATTAATCCGTGTTATATTCGTTTAATGATCCTACATATTTAGAACCAATATATCATTATTAAATTATTATTTAAACTCTTAAAAACCTCATTAAACCCTAATCGCACCATTACCTTAAACCTCAATTTATACCTGAAAAGTATCCCAAACTCTAACTCTAACTCAAACTCAAACACACAACACAATGGCTACTAACACACTTGTGCGGGAGGTCTTTCGTGAAACAGTCTCTCTATCTCCAAGTAGGGGTATGACTGTCTATGACATGCCTCCTTCGTACCCTCCTCCAGCGGGATTAGGTATGGGATTGGGTATTGTTGTTGGTGTTGCGGCGATGGCTACTAACTTTTTTCAGACATATCCGAAGATGAACACGCCATACCCCAAAAAACCATTGTTGTCTCGTTTTAAAAGACAGTTCTCCAAGATTCCCATGAGCCATAGTCTCAGTATGACACATACTAAACCAATATCCGCATTGATGAAGGTTACTGATCGATAATAGTATTTCATTTTGTTTTCATTATATGTTGCAACTCTATGTTACCAGCTACTTGCTAGTTTTAGAGTGCTCGGTACCCATGGCTGATGGCTCAAGCCATGGCCACCAGCCAACCATGGCCGACGGCGCACGGTACCGCCGGTCGCGTCATGGTGGCTGGCGCCGTAGCCACCAGCCCACGCCATCGATTTTTCCTTCTTTTTTTTTTTGATTTTTTTTTTGTGGGTTTGTTTGTGTTTATATGTTGTGTTTGTGTTCGTGTTTATATGTTTGTGTTTGGTGGGGTTTTCTTTTTTTTTTTCTTTGAGTTGCAGCTTTACAAGAGTTGATCAAGGAAGAAGACGATATGTTAAAGTAGTTGGATATGTTTGATTATGATAGTATATAATAAATGATATGTTAAAGTAGTTGCAGTTTTTTTTTTTTTTTTTTTTTTTTTTTTTTTTTTTTTTTTTTTCCTTTGACTGTGAAATATATAATAATATTGAACGAGTTTTTTTTTTTTTTTTTTTTTTTTTTTTTTTTCGAGATAGAAAAGTGCACGACGATCTTCGACAAGACCTTTTGGAGCATGTATGGAACCTTAATTACTAGGTTTTTATCTATTATGTTTATGTATTAGGTTTTTTTTTAGAGTAAACTACAAAAATACATCCCTGTGGTTTGGTCAATTTCACACGATACATCCCTCCCAAAAAAGTTGCGCCATACACATCCCTCCGTTAGTAAAAGTCAAACACAATACATCCAAGAGGACGAACGGTGCAAAGATTGTCTCGTTAAGTTGGACACGTGGCAGTTAAGCAAGGGTATTTTTGTCATTTTATTGTTCCATCTACTTCACCCTCTTCTTCTACAAATCCAGAAACACAAATCCAGAAACCCAAATCCACAATAATCCAAAACACAAACACATAAGAATAATAAAAAACACCAATCTATTATCTTTACCACATCCTACTTCAACTGTCAGCCCCACCATTGATCCATTCCACACCTGGTATCAGCTTAACTAACACACACTGATGAACACTATCATCAAACCTCCCTGATAAAATAAATTTATCAGTCACCTTTTAAACATCAATTTTCCAACAACAATTCACAACCAATTCACTCTGAGTTGATTTGACTTCACACGAGTCACACACATTTCCCATCTCAGCTGCCCAACAACCTGAGCCTTCCAATCTCTGATCAAGAAAAAATTAACAAACCCACTCCTCATCACTCCCTCATCCCAAATACACAAATCCGAATCAAACCCTTTTAACAGCTACCTACCTCTTCTGTTTTGTTGGTAGATTGTTAACCGCCGCTGATTTTGGGTTTCTTGTTATTGTCGGGTCTATGATTTCTTGAGTCATCATATTGTTGAGGTTTTGTGTGAGTAAGATCGAGGGTTCGTGGGTTTTTGTTTTTTTGATTGTTTTGAGATGTGGGTTGTTCGATCTGGGTTTTGTCGAGTAATTAGATCCGGATTTGATGGCTGTTACAGATGGAGAGATTGACTTCTGTTTTTTTTTTATTTGTGAGTTGTGTGAAAGATCTGGGTTTAGATCGATAGTGGTAATTGTTTGTGTTTGATGAAGTTTTTTTTTGAGGTTTTAATTTTTGATGATAGATCGATTTGAGTTTTGGAGTGGTGAGGTGTTAGATCTGATTTTTGGTGAGATCAAAATGGGAGATCTGGGTTTTTTTTTGGAGGTTATGCTTTATAGAATGTTTTGGATTATTGTGGATTTGGGTTTCTGGATTTGTGTTTGTGTTTTTGTGTTTGTGGTTTGGATTTGTGTTTCTGGATTTGATCTGGATTTGGATTTGTGTTTGTGTTTGTGGATTTGTAGAAGAAGAGGGGACAATAAAATGACAAAAATACCCTTGCTTAACTGCCACGTGTTCAACTTAACGAGACAATCTTTGCACCGTTCGTCCTCTTGGATGTATTGTGTTTGACTTTTACTAACGGAGGGATGTGTATGGCACAACTTTTTTGGGAGGGATGTATCGTGTGAAATTGACCAAACCACAGGGATGTATTTTGTAGTTTACTCTTTTTTTTATGCATTTTGTTTTTTTAATGTAATGTGTGTGTTTTTTTTTTAATGTAATGAAGTTTATTTTAGTTATATTGTGTATGTTTTATTTTATGTAAAAAAAAAAAAAAAAAAAAAAAAAAAAAAAAAGTTTTATTTTATGTAAAAAAAAAAAAAAAAATTGACGACGGCACCACATTTTCTGGTGCCGTGGGTACCGCCCAGAATGTGGTGCCGTGAGATTTCTGGTGCCATAGAGATTTTTGCTGACGTGGAAGGGAATTTTGAGCCATGGCTCCAGAGTACCCACTGCTCTTATAATACAAACCGTGGTTACAAATATATATGTTGTATTTTGTGTTTTTATTATTTACGTATGATTTTGATCGTGCATGCAGGAACACAAGAGTTTTGGTGGCACCATGAATTGCACTGATTTTTCACGCTTTGGTTTGGTAACTAATGAAAAGGTTTGTGTTTCTACGTTAATTAACCTTCAACCTTTTACTCAGTTTAAAGTAAATTTTACTTTTTCTCAATGGAATCACATTGTGAAAAATCACATTTTTTTGGGTTTAGGCCACGTGAAAACGGAAGTTAAAGTATTACGGAGTATATCAATTTTACAATAAAATTTGGTTGGTTAAATCAAACATAAAAAAGGGCCTCTAGAAAGGATCACCCGTGAAGAAGTTTCAATAAGGAGCCCTCAGGGCCCAATATATTAGCAATTATAGTTGGGTCTTCTTTTTGCATAGCTATATATAGCAATTTTCTCTTTCGGTTTCCCAAAGAAACTTGGGCTATGTCATACTACGGATGTGCCATACTCATTTCTAGTTGATGGCATTCGTGATGAGAGTGTGACACACATATAACACATATACATATTTGGTAAAATCTGTAAGTCCTTTGTAATTTGAAGGCTCTATAAGCTTGAATAATGCACATCTCACACACCTTCATACACGGCTTTGAGTTAAGTCATTATAAATCATGTTTCACGGAGGTCATTGAACTTTGCATTTTGTTTAATGAAGTTATTGAACTATATTTTGTTCAATTGGGTTACTCAACTTATAAGAAATGACATTTAGATCACTATTCAACAATTTCAATGTTAATATAAGTGATTTTAACGCATATATCTTTAAAAAAATAAGTAACTTAAATGTGGGGTTCTATATAAATTATAGGTTAATTAGCAACCCAACTTTCATGTTTCACAAGTTCAGTGATGTGTGTGAACAAAATATAAGTGAATAAAAACACAAAGTTCAGTAACATTTGGGTATGTTAATTAACCCTTTTATGTTGTACTTGATAATTGCTTTCAAACAAAGATACAGTTACAATTTATATGTCAAAAAACTACACAGTGTTTGCAACATTTTCTGCAAGAGCAATGCTGTATCCACACAATGTTTACAAAATTATATCGACACAATGACTTGCCAAATGTAATTGCACTAGTACAATAAGCGTCTTCGCAGGCGACCTTTTTTGCATGATGCCGACTTCATGACATCGGCACGATGCGGTGTCGACGTCATGTCGTCGGCACGAGCTTGTCGAGAAAGCCTCGTCGGGACAGACCATACCGACAAAAAAAACCGACGACAGTGTGGGACCCACATGATTTTCCGGTCAAACGTTTTTGTTGTCGACAATATTATACCGACGCCAAGTCGTCGGTATAATACTAACTAATTAACGATTTAGTTAGCTAAACTAATTAAATTTTGTCTTCACCTGTATTTAAATTTTGTCTTACAACGATCACAAAGATTGGTTCTGGTATTAAGTAAGAGGAAACAAAGAAATGAAAAACTACGTTAATGTTAAGGATTTTAATGGTGTTCCAGAATGTCGGATGTAAAACTTAATGGATTAGCAGCGGTATCAATTTGAAAAGATAGTTTGTAGCAACTGTCCACCAATATTTGATTATAGCTATAAAAAGGAACAATATCACAACTAACAAACACGAAGGCAAACCGTTCATTTAAAACACACAAGAGTTCTCAATCACATACATTTCATACAGAATCAAACGAAATAACTCGACAAGCAAACGAAACAGATCAAACTAAACAACTCGACAACCAAACGAAACAACTCAAACTAAACAACTCGACAACCAAACGAAACAGATCAAACGAAACAACCCGTTTATTTTTTTTTTGCGGCTACTTCCCGCTTTGCTGGAACTCGCACCATCTTTTCCCTTCCTTGCTCTCATTTCCTTGATACGTGCAAACGTAGCTTCGAGATTTGTTACTCTATTTTCCAGATTACCAAATTCGGTGTCGAGGTCCAACGTGCTTTCAGCTTCATCGTCACCTCCAACAGCAGCAGCTTGGGCTTCAACAGCATCTAGCTCTTCCAAATACTCTCTATAGTACGGCTTTCTCCTCAACCATTCCAGAATCTTGTCTCTCTGCCACGGTGCACAGTTCTCATAAGAACCATATTCATCAAAAATTTCCCAGCCCCAATGAAGTATAATTTCATTATACAGGAGCTCGTGTGATAAAGCCTTTGACCATTCCTGTTCCGGCGTTAAACCATCCATTGTTATGTGTGTTTTTTGTGAGAATTTACGTGTTTTGTGATAATTTCATTATACAATATATATAAGTAAAAAATTGGCGGGGTGAATGGAAAATTTGGCGGGAAATATTACCGTCGACATGTCGTCGGCGTAATAAAGGCGGGAAAAAACCCCGCCTAATTATTCGCTATTATTCACACGCGGGAAAAGCGAAAATTTTGACCTAAATCAGTACCGACGACATGTCGTCGGTACAATAACACTAACGGCAAAATAATTATTAATCAATCGCTAATCCCACGCTAATTACAATAATTTTTTTTATATATACTGCCGACGACATGTCGTCGACATAATATTGGCGGGTCAAACTCCCGCCCAAGTTTTGGAAAGTCAAACATTGGCATAATTATACCGACGACGTGTCGTCGGTATTTCATTATCATAAAAATTCAACGCAACCTTGGCTTGGTCTTTGTCGCCCGTTCTTCCTTTTCTTGTAGTGTTTGTCTTAACATGTTGTATCATAATTTTTTTCTTTCTTTCTTACCCTCTACATTTAATTGACAAGTCATTGTGTGGATATATTTTGTAAACCTTGTGAAGTTGAATGATTACCAAAACTTATTTAGTTTTAAGCTAGTAATAGTTAAGTTATGTGTGATCACATTACTTATTATTTTGCTGCTGTAGAAATGGACATTAGGGAAGAAGTTTCAATGTCAAGCGAAAAAGAACAATGATCCAGCAGCTGCTCCTATGTCGAATATATGCAGATTTTTAGCTGGGTCTTCTTTATGAATAGCTATAGTTATTTACATTTTCGGCTTCCAAAAACAACTAGGGCTATGTCATACTACGGTTGTGCCATACTCATGCCTAGTTGATGGCATTCGTGATGAGAGTGTTACACAAGTCCAGTTTGTGGAAGATTCACCTCTGATCTATTATAATACCAAGCCATCAGTTGATCAAACTGCTGAAAAATCAAAAATTGATTTAGGTCGGATAGCACTAATGAAAGCACTTTCATCCAAGTGGCAGTATCAAACAAGGAACATGGGAGATGATATGTTTCAGCTTATTAAGATGCTTAAAGATCAGGGGATCACGTATGGGTCAGAGCCTAATCGTGTGCTTTCATCAACATCAATGAAGAACGTCTTGGACTTTATGATAAATGCGGGCCCCGGCTGCATCATGATGTTGTTTTATATCATGCAGTGTTATCAGCTCAGTGGTCAACTTGATCTTGGGAGACTGCTAAAAAGTAAAAAAAGAAAGGAACAATCAGTAACATTTGCTGACATTGAGGGCGTTGATGATGCAAAAGCTCAACTTGTTGAGGTAATTTGAGTCAAAATGGTTACTTACTTGTGACTTTGGTTATTTTCTATTTTATGTCCTAATCAATCTTTTATATAAACTTTTGGTAGGTTGTCAAAATCCTTAATAAAGATAGTAACTACGTGAAACTTGGGGCAGAATCGCCTAAAGGAGTTTTGCTTACGGGTCCCCCAGGAACCGGAAAAACGATGTTGGCTCGTGCTATGGCTGCTGAAGCTGGAGTTTCGTTTTTTTATATTTCTGGAAGTGAGTTCGTGGAGAAATTTGTTGGTGTGGGAGCTTCTCGTGTTAGAAAAATTTTCGAAATGGCGAGAAATAGTGAACCATCCATTATTTTCATTGATGAGATAGATGCTGTTGGTGGGAAACGTGGAAGAGATTTTAATAGTGAATCTGACAATACTTTAAATCAGGTAACCATGAATCTTGAAAACTTTTTAAACACCAACAACTCAATTGTCATACCCAATTTCTATTACACATTCTAGCATGGTGCCCGTGCAATGTGGAAACCCTCCACCTTATCACTTTTATATTTTCAGCCATCATTTCCAATTAAGTCGTAGACAAACACTTTTTAAGATAATTTATTTATTTATTTATTTTTATTTTTTTATTTTTTGTTTTAAGAGAATTAAGTCAAATTCAAACACCACCTAAAAGAATATGTGTCTTATATGGGCCATTGTGTAAGCAAAATCTTCTAAAAACTGACTTTCAAAATCGTTGAATGTATGTATGAAAAAGTTACTAGCAGGGTACTCGCGCGTTGCGGCGGCGGGTACCCTGAAATAAAATTTTCCGGTGAATCATGTATTTTAGTTTATTATGTTCTTTTTGACAATAAATTTACGGATATCAAGAATTTTGTTTAACTCATGCCCGTTCGGGCTCGAGCCCATTTGGCCCGTTGCCCATTCGGGCTTGAATATTTGTATAATGTGCTTTATTATTTGTATTAGTGACATTTAATGCACGAATTGTGTTTAAGTTGGTTGTACAATATGCTTGATAATTTGTATTTCTTATGTAAGGGGTGTTTTAATAACTGCATTAATTGTATTTATTGACCCGTTAATTAATTGTATTTAATGTACATAATGATTTATTAATTGTATTTAATGTTAGTATTTCTATTTTAATTAGTTGTACTTTGAGCTTAAGAACTTGTAAATGTTAGAAAATGTGTTTTAATTACTTGTACTTTTAGCTTTATAACTTGGATTACTTAATTTTAAGAGTTTCCATTATTAGTAGGCCTTAATGCTTTATAATATAGTAAGATATCTATAAATATTGTGAACTATATGAAAAACTAAGATTACGAGTTACAAAATGATCAAAAGTTATATCTGTTAATGACTTGTTTGTACATAAAAGTGCACTAAAACGTGACAAATGACAAAGTACATATAGCGGTCTTTTATTGTAAAATAATGTGTAATTTAATTGGTTCTTTTCTTGATGTTTTAGATTTTGGCTGAGATGGATGGGTTCAACAAGGATGACAATGTGGTGGTTATAGCTGCTACAAACAGACCTGAGACACTGGATCCAGCTTTATTAAGACCGGGTCGGTTTTCTGGGGTAGTGGTTGTGAATCCGCCAGACCAAGAAGGTAGGCGAAAGATATTTGCTTTACATTTAAAGTATGTCCTTATGCAGGAAGACAAAGAACACATATGTGACTATGTCGCTTCAATTACCGAGGGTTTTGTTGGGGCTGGTCTTAAAGAAATAGTTAGAAAGTCTATACTACTTGCTGCTCGCAGAGGTTTGTTCTGAACAAAACACGTTTAACATTGTTTCATAAGTATATACATATATTAATCCAATCTTGATTATATTTCCGGGGGGCATGTTTTTTTAGGTGGTGAATTTATGACGTTTGATGATATTCTTCAAGCTTTCGACATGAGCAAATGATCCGCCCGAGCCAATGGCGAGGCGTGAAGTTCAGGGTTAGGCCAAGCAGCTTGATTCGTTCATAATGCTAGAATGTTTGTTCCCTTCCCGGTTTTATAACAAAAGCAGCATTTGATTTTGTTTCTTCAGACAAATGTATATATAGTTGGTATAGAGGATATAGTTATGATCACGAGTGTAGTGGAATTAGTAAAATGGATCTGCTTATGTGAGACATTTATGGTTTGGAAATTCGAATGATGAAAATGGAAGACACTAATTAAACTAGGATACCGGCCTATTCGTAAACATGAAAAGCAAAATGTCTTACATCTATCTCACTTATGCTTTTGTTTGCATTATCAGACTAGTTTATATCACTTATAATTTTTTTGGCCAATTTAAATTTCAGGTAACAAGTTGGTACATTGATGATGATATGCTGTTATTATACACCTTTCAAATACTACGAGTAATATATAAACTTTATCATACCGAATGTTAATATGATGTAACTATTGTTTTACATTTTCTTAATTTGTCACCGTAATGGCATTTTCATGAAAAAGCATTTATCGCCGGTTAGTGGAACGACTCATACACCCTGTCTCAAGAACCATGTTAACGACATTGTACATTAGAATACATTTTTTATGTTTATAATCCCGGAGAGGAGACATATAACAAATTCTTTTATAAGTATGATAATTTTAAATTTTAATTATTGTATGATAAAAAGAATTGAAATTAAGGTTCGCTCTCCGCTTTCAATATAAACGCGTAACATATGGCTCAATTATTTAAATTGACTTTTTTGATCCATTGTCTAAATTGACATCACATATCATGTATGATGAAGGTTCGGTTCTATGTAGGGTGTTCACGGGGATGTTCTGTTGAAAACTTTGACTATCCATTACGGAGCGGATAGTTTATTTTACTATTGGATACCGAACCGTGCTATGGACATGCGAATACCCAAAGTGAGCGGTTACCCGCGATTCAAGCCACTGGTTAATCATTTTAAACAATCAATTGAATCGAACAGGTGAAATAATATAATCTAGGAACGTAAAATGTTATCGTAGTAAAATTCAATGACATTGAAAAGATTAAAGTCGTAAAATAAAGTTGTTTCGTCATAATAAAAACATTCAAATCTCTAATATAATAAGAATTTTAATTTTATTTTATTTTTTTGTGAAAAGGAGAATTTATATATAATCACAAGAGTTATAAGCCCCTTAATATGTCATGGACAAGCCCAAGCCCAAGCACAAGCCCAAGCCCAAGCCCAAGCCCATGCATACTTAACAAGAAGCTCAAAATTAAAACTGCTTACTAGACAAAAGCATAACTAGTTTATACTAACTCAATTCACAAACAAATACCGGAAAGTATACCAGATCCTGTATACTGAAGTTTCATTCTTTATTTCTATGCTTTACTCGTTCTTTGCACTTTCATATTCCATTTCAATTCCACTTCATTCACAACTCTTGAATCTTTAACCTTGAAACTCATCATTTTCAGCTTTATAGTCTCTTTGATAATATGCAGGATTGTTGTCTCATCCCTTTTTACTCCCCTAAACAACCTTGCATTCCTTTCTTTCCAGATTAAAAAAAACCGCAGCACCACACACTAACCTTCTCAATGTACTCCATATACTGTTATTGGCATCCAATTTAGTGATCTTTTCAACTGCCATACTTCAATGGTGAGAGAATCTTCTATTAAATAATTAATGCATCTCACTCCAAACTACACTAGAATATGGGCAGGTGAAAAATAAATGATTGTGTGAGGCAGGGAATAGATTGCACAATGCACATTTCATTATTTCATTAGGCTTCCATATTGTAATCTTGTCTTAGGTCATTAGTCTATTTTGGACTGCCATCCAAAGAACAAATGCATGTCTTGGTATATACTGTGAAAACTATACCAATAGTCTCCATACCACTATTGGTTCATTTCTGCACATATCTTTCCAAACTGTTCTTACTGTAAATTTGGTCACTTTACCTTTTCTGGTCACCCACACAATCTCATCATTCTTCTCATCTTGCAGAGTAGGGACTTGAATCTGCCGCAACATAGGATATCTATCATACCATTCTTCTGGCCAACACCAACTTCCATCATGAATTAGTTCAGAAACAATACAGCTATTACTTAACCTTGCTTCATAAATCTCTCTTGTTGCAACATATTCACTAAGTGGACAATCTGAGCACCATTTATCATGCCAAGCAGACACTGAACCCCCATTTCCCAGTTTATACAACACATGTTGTTTGACTTTATCTCTTAAATTCAACAAATTCTTTCAGCCCATACTACAATTTACTATCAATTTGAATTTCCGAGGTGCTCCTACCTTTCAATTTTCCACATGTATCCATTTTACCCATAATGTATCCTTCTTGGCTGCTACATTCCATATACTGAGTTGTTTGGTAATAAGTGGAACTGCTAAGTATCTCACAGGTAATCTTCCAACATAAAAATGGATGATATGTTGAATACCGCTTTGTTATGGAAACTGAAAGACCCCCAAAGATTATAGTGCTCTTCTACATATTTGGTTTTAGACCAGAAAAACCACTAAATTCATCCAAGGTTTTCTTAATAACCCTAACAGAATTATTGTTACCATTACAAAACACTAATAGATCATCATCAAAACAAGATGAGTAATCTTTAGTTTCTTGCAACCATAGTGATATCTAAACTCCTCAGCTTCTACTATTTTCTTATTCATAAGTAGAGTGAAAACCTCCATAACTAACAAATAAGGGGAAATAGGTTCCCCTTGTCTAAGACCTCTTTTTCCATAGAAGTACCTAACCCTCTCTCCATTTATACTTATTGAGAATTTGGTAGTTGTCACACAGGTTATAATCCAACTGACGATATTCTTATTAAACCCAAATTGTTCTAAGGCTGTTGTTAGAAAATCCCTATTTATGGTATCATATGCGTTGTGGAGATCAATCAAATGAACATTTTTTTCACCTTTTGTTTCCTATTGTAGCCTCTAAACAACTCTTAGGATAACAAGATATTATCAGTTATTTGCCTCCCATTAATAAAAGCACTTTGGTAATTGTTAACCAATTTCCCAAGTACTACTTTAATCCTATAAGTCGTGATAATGCTAGTGCACTTATACGATGTTAGAATTTAATAAACATGACAATCATATATTTATTCTAATAACGATCAAACACGTTTGCGGAAGCGTAGGATCATATTTAACATATAAAAGATTAACCGAATAATAAAATTAACGTACCTTTGATCCTAGCAAGAACAAGGATCAAACTTTAATCTTCTTCTTCAAATCTTTAATAAAAGTGGATTAGCGAGATACCCTTACCGTTTTGTATCTCAATCCAAGATGTATTAACTATAGTGAGTTAATATCCACGATCTTGTACACACGTACTATAACCGAATTAAAGATTATGCTAGGAATGTAAACACAATTAAACCAAAACAATTTTGCTTAAGAAAACAAAGTGTCGATCGACCCTTATGGGTTGTATACAATCAGCCAAGCAAGAAGAAGGGGAGAAAAGGGTTTTAGGGTTATAGCTAGTACACAAGAAGTGAAGAAACAATAACCCCTAGCCTTTGTATTTATAGTGTGATATCTTAGAGAGCAAGTTAGGCATGGATTGGGCTTTGACAACCCATAGCCGATCAGTTCCCTATTCCCCAAGGGATTCCGGAACCTTCTTGATCCTCTAATTACACCTATAGTCCTTCCTTTATTCGCTAACGATCGTTAGTCAATTCCCGTTAATTACTTAACGTCCGTTAGTCGTTATTTTGTGTTTAAATAATTAAATATATAACGGTTTATATATATTAATTATTATACATTAATTCCTCATACGTAATGTGTGCAATCCTGTGGTCCCGAGTTCGATTCTAGTCATACACATTAATATTTGTCCATTAAAACTAACAGCTCCCACTTGGACATCTATTAATAGTAATGACATTGGTTAGCGTCTAGCAACACGCCAATGCCCCTAGTACAACTCGGGTGGTGGTCTCCTGGAAAAACCATTCGATGATTCATCATCATACTTATCCTTTTGTTTCTACTACTACGTTAATAAAGATATGGATCTTAGTCATTCTTTATTAACCATTCTGTTTCTCGTTGTTTCTGATTGAGCAAGATTACCAAATCTTCTGAACATATTCAGGGGAGATCTTAGGTGCAGCCGCACAAACATCTTGTCAACCCTACGAGGGGCCCAGCAGTATTAAACTTCAAACAAATTTGAAGGAACAAATTCTCTCTTGACTACGAGCATAACCCATGAACTTTGCAACACTCCTGAAAACAATCCTTATAGCTACCAGTTACGTATAGCGGTAAATTGCTTCACAGAAATGCACTACATCCATGACAGTTATCTGGTATCTTAAGTCTGAGGATAACTATATATACATGATTTACTTAATGACAAGATCCATAAAGTAAACTCATGAAGTTGGGATAAGTCCTATATTCAATTCATTGAATATCATGTGAAATTGGCATGTCAACGCATCAATATACTTTCAAGTATATTCTACCAATACTCATATTTGTCTTAATTTAATGATATTCCCATATCATTAATTGACAGCGGACAATTTATAATAACATAAGTTATTCACGGATTTAAACATGCAAATATATGATACAATCCATTATTAATGAAAACAAACGTACCAAGTACTTTAATTCATTGTAAATAATAATTGCTTAACATCCCTTATCCAAATACTAAATAGATCAATGCATGATAATTCTAGTTAATGAATTATGCCTCAAGTCATGTCAATCATACTTGTTGACAAGACATAAATCAACTAATTTTGATCTATCAGAATTTTGAGAATACTTATTTCAAGAATTCAATTAGTGAAGTTCTTGTATGTGTGCATTCAACTATCTTGATATTGCCACATAATATTTCATAAAATGCGTGACATTCTCAACCACCAATTTATGACAACTAAACCATCAAACCTTTTATAGTTTAAAGTATTCTAATTCTTTAATGTATAATGCAACTGATGCGTTTCTAAGAGGTGTATATATTATATCCCAATTTCACTCAAATTTTAAATTTATAAAGTACTTTTTTTACCGGTTATTTAGGAAACACATACGAGCAAGTATACTCGTTCGATTGTAGCATGGTTGGTGATAAATAAGGATCATCCCAAGAGACTACTAGTTTAGGTTTAAGCAATTTAGATAATAGCAATAAAAATGGTACTTAAGATTGTCACACTCAAAAGCACTTTAAAAGTAATTAAACAAACAATGGTCTCAAATCAAAGCAATCAAACAAACAAATACACAAATACTTGTTTAGGAACAATGAATAATCGTGATAGAATGTTGAACATGTTTGGGTGAAACTTAAAAGGCACATGTCAATTTTCACAAGGACCTCTAGTCAATGGGTAATATCAAGAAAATCCATGTTTCTACTAGTTTCACGGGTGAGTCCTTTCGGCCTACTCTCATCCCATTACGCTAGCTCTTTTTGTGGCTTAATGTATGAAAAAGATTATTAGTTAAATTAGTTCTTACGAGTCTTTTCAACCCAATCTCGTGATTAAATATATCCGAATTCATTTAAAACTTGCATACTTAATATTCGTCACTTATCAAATACCAATCCATTTGTGCACCAACTTCTTGGAATCAAACAATATTAGAAATCTTTTCAACCTTTAAATCCAATAGTGTTTAACCAACAAGTTTTAGAACACGAATTATATTTAAACAAACTCATGAAAATAATCACTTTTTCTAACCAACTAAACATCCAACATCCATACGAAAGTCACATCATTCCCAAACAAGCATCACAAATTATTCCATAACAAGCATCATCATAAAACATAACATTGCATTCATTATCAAACGGTTTAACATGATTAATTAAAGTAAAGAAAATTACCCAAAAGTAAGATTACAATGAGTAATAAAAGAGTTATAGCACTCCTTAGAGCCTCCAATTGAACAAGGGAATCTTCCACCTCTTCTAACAAGTATCTCCAACTCTTCCTTTGTGTCTACTTGGAATCTTTCTTGAGAATGGCAGAGATTATTAAATTCTTTTGGGTTTAGTAAGTAATGTGATCAAGTCCTTATGGTGTAAGGCTTGATTGTAAGTGTTGTGTGTATTATGGGGTGCTTAGGGGTTTATTTATAATTGAATTCTTCCCCAAAAACTGATTTAGGCCTTGAATATCCATAAAAGAGAGGGTAATGATCGGACTCTAGTCATAATGGTGGTTAAAGCTAAGAGTTAATGCAACTCTTCATCTCAGAATTTTCTCAACCTTCGGTTTGGATCATGAACCTTCGGTTTGGAATGTCTACTGAACCTCAGGTCGAGTTCTTGAACCTTGGGTTTGGAAATGACTGATCAACCTTGGGTTTGAGATATGAACCTTGGGTTGAGACCAACTTTTACACATAAATTTCAACTTCAAGCTAGCATATAACTTCAACTTTCAACACACTTTTTAGCACTTAATCTTGACTTCATCTTTTCATCCTTCTCATGTACAATGGAAATAATCATACTATGAATCAATATCTTTGTTGACGAGCTTTTCATCAATATTCTCTTGATTTTGTGGTTTTTCTTCGTCTTTCTTGATATTTCCTTGTACCTAGACTTGAACACATCCTTAACAACTTTTAAGCGTAAAATGATCATAAACATAACTAAATAATATGCAAAAACATACAAATAACGCGATAAAAACATGTACAAAATAATATGCAAAAACATACAAATAACGCGATAATAAACATATATTCTAAGGTTGTATGTTTATTTTCTAAAACTTCAAGTGAAGTTTCATTCCAAACTAAGACTTAACATTTAACGTATATGGAATGTTACTTCCTATATGTTATACAACATATATGAAATAAGAAAATAAATATAACACACCCACTAGCTTTCAGGAATATTAAGGAATTATCTTATTTTAATTATAAATCAAAACTTGGATTTAATAATTAAACATAAGTATATCTCCTAGATGCATGCATTAATCCATTCATGAATTACTGCAATTTGTATACTTCCAAAGATTATTTGAATTCAAATACTGCTTTTAATTACTTATCGTCCTCGCACAAGTAATTACTCAAGAAAGAGTTTTGATACTCCATTGTCAATTTCATCTTAACGAAACTAAGAATAACAATCATAGTCTTTATACATTTAATGTGCCTAGAAAGAATATTCTATCACAGTTAATTGCTTAAGTGTAATTAATAATCTTGTCATAAGACATACATTAAATATGTTTACAAAATTTTCCATATGATTTCTACTCAAAGATTTAAACCTCTAGGATTTTCATTCCCTTTGAAGAAATTCATCTTCATTGTATAGTCTAACTATAGAATTCAAGATTAATTAAGTTTCCAAAACTAATTATCTTTATTGACTGCATCTAAACATTCATAGTATGAGTAACTTGCCAAATTCAATATTTGCAATTTATCTTAATGACCAGCATGTTTACCATAATCCTGTAAGTCATAATCCTCAACATATTATTTAAATATTTGAGATATCCTTGCGGATCTATGAATGATAATTCCATCATCTTGAGATTTAACATTAACATGTTTAATCCTCATTATGACATTTACTAGTGTATTTTTAGAAGATTATGTATCTTGTAACTTTATCTTTTCAAGATAAAACTCCCACTTGCCTTTTGCAATTTATAGACTATCTATAAATACTTAGCAAGTAGAGCAACACAAAATTGTTCTCTTTTGGGACATTACAAATACACATTGACAGTTCCTTACATTAAGTTTGTTAATAACCCACTCATAAGTAGTTTAACAAATTTAGAACTTCAATTTTAAGACTTAATGTGATTCATCACATTCCATAATAAATGGTGTCTTATTAATTTTCTAGGTTGGAGTCTTATTGAGTATATACAATCCATTCTCAATTTTCTAACCTTGATAACTTTTGAAAGAAAGGAAGTTATAGTTATCTTTAATCAAACAATACCAATAGAGTTTGATTCTCCTAACTGAACACACCACAAACTTGTGGTATTTCATTAGAAGTTAGAACTAATATTGTGAGACAATCAAACAATATGTAAGATGAACTTATACTCCTTCTGGCTTACCTATTTACCAACTAAGTCAATCTTAATGGTGAAATAGATTTTCCAAGCCAATTGCATGCTTTATAACACAAGTACTTTTTAACTAAGTCACTTATCGTCCATGTCTCAATCAAGAAGACATAGACTGTTATAACCCCACTATACGTTATAAATCATTGATCAACTCAATGACTTCTTGTATATGTCTTAACAAAGAAGACATAACAAGTTAACGTCTTACTTTATATTATAATAGGTCTTGTAACAATTTAAAAGACTTCATATTTATAGCTTTACAATAAAGTATAAACATGTATAACTAAAGTAATTATGAACACCACAATTTGGTTTCAATAGTAATTTCAAGTTAATTTATTACTTCATATATTTATGGCATTCCAAGAATACATAAATATTCAAATTTGAAGTGGTATTAGATTACTTCATTTATTTATGTCATTTCATTAATACATAAATATTCATTATGAGGTAGTCTCATTATCCTTATTGACACTTGTTCTAATAGGTATCTAATTTAGAAACAGTAATTATCCATGTACGGTCTCACGTAATCATGGAATTTCACCTTGTTGTTGTAATCTAGTCAAGGTCTCACTTAAGCTAAATTTCAACAACAAGTGTTTCTAGACTTGGAGGTGTATTAGTCATATTTAGAACGTTAGTTTCTTACCTTGCGGTCAAGATAGTTCTTTAAATCATATTCCTATATGTTGTACCTTGCACACAATATAAGATTTCTCCCACTTGTGCATGGAACAACATCATGTATCAGATAAATAACACGTCACTCGTTTGTTTATGTGATCAATATGATTGTGTCATAGATATTAGCATTATCAGTAGATATAGAACCACCTTGTCAAGTAAGGAAACGTACATGACTATAACGTACATGACTATCCTTAAAACCACAAGTGTCTACAATTGGAAAGTAATTATCTCAAGACATTCTAGAGATAATTTGGGTTACTACCAAGATGACAAAGCGTGTAGCTCCCACTGAATTACAGATCATTACAATAATTCACTATTCAGTAATTACAACACAATGCTCCCACTGGATTTGACAACATTGTAAGTGTTTCATAACCAGTCAAAGCAAATAGTGTGCTATTAACTTTCCTACACCTTTGAGAAGACTCATTCGTAACAATTACTTAGGTACTAAAAAGAGTGTATTCTACTATGTAGATGATGGACTATCCATCAATGTAATTAACTTGAAAATTGGGCATGCAATTTTTTCTTAATATGTCTACCATCCCCACAATGGTATGTAGCATCTTTAAGTGGTCAGAGCACAACAACTAGATAAATTATGCTAGTTTGCCTTGTACCAATTTTGCGGTAATTAGTCTAACTTCTAATTTAATAACTCATAAAATGTGCAATTTTCTTAACTATTAAAGTTTGCTATGAGTTATTTCTTAGAATTTAGACAATTCTAATTTTCCTATCTTACCTTTCTCATTCATGAAAAAGAATAGGATTAAGTCTCACTCTTCTCTCAAAGAAAGGAGACTAGGTTTATTCTTTTAGTAAAGTTGACTCTAGCCAAAAACCCTTACGGGTGTAAATTAATTTACCAATAAAGAATGTCCTACATTTACTGTTTAACGTTGCATTAATACATTAAAAGAATTTACAAAATTCAATTTTTGTTTTTTTGATAATACAATCTTTTCAAGAAAATAAAATACCCAAGGAAATATTCATATAAACATTGAATTTTCTTGAAAACTAGGATCCAAATTTTCATAGTTTCACTACATCAGTTGATCTGCTAGTAGTGAAAGTACAAAATATGGTAATCTATCGAACAATAATCGGCAAACAATTTCCGACTCCTAGATCATTATGGGATTTACATTTGCCAAATACAATTTGCAAAGTAAGCATGTTTCATCCCATCTCATGCCTTAAGTTTCTAGGTCTCACTAACAACTTAATTAAGTCGTCTAATTTAGAAACTGCAAATTCTCCATATATGGTCTCACGCATTAACGGAAATTTACCTTGTCATTGTAATCTAGTCAAGGTCTCACTTAAGCTAAATTACAACTTCAAGTGTTTCTTATAATTAGATGGCATGAACTTAAATTTTAGGGTACTGATTTTGATGTGTCAATCAAAATATGTACGAAGAAACATGCACACATCTTCGTATCATAAGTTTTCAAAACAATTTTATTAACCAATTTTAAGCTAAGATTTAAATCAACAAAGTTTTAATTGAGGTATTGGGTTCACCAATCAAAGAATTACCTACAATTATCACCCACTATATCCTACTACTGCATGAGTCAAAAGACCCAAGTTATTCGGATAATTACCACAAAGTGGCGCGTGGAATTGAGGTCAATTCACCCTTAAGATGATTTTGTACAAAAAATAGCTTACTTGGTAGCTCCAATTAGACGCACAAAGGAGCGGAGAGACAAACGTCAGCACTAAATGCCAATTAAAAATGCGTCTCTTTCGGTTTGACAATTTAATGTCAATCATCCTTATACCCCTCTTATAGTTTGTCAAAACTGGGTGAGCCGTTCACACTATTGGTATAAAACTCATCACTCAATTAAAAGTTTATGATTATACATCTTTAAAAAATATGTTATAAACTATAATATTGCCAGTCTCGCCTGGGAGCAAATTATCGTGCGAAGCGAACCACTGTCGGCACATAAGACTTTGCAATATTTATAATTTATCACATCAAGTTTCATAGTTATTAGGTCAATTTATTTTCTATTCGAAAAATTACCCTTTTCTTGCTTACAATTCGTCATATAATTTAAACAAAAAAGCAAGTAATTAATAAAAATAAATAACCAAATAAGTACACATAATCTTAACAATTAAATCATGTAGCCACATGCAAACCTTTTGATAAAATCCTATTAATAATCTATCTATGGTTTTAATATGCATATATTTAACTAAGACTCCCATTGGTTTTCGAGCAAATGGTACCAATGGACCACATACACCAAACAATTTGGTTGCGTAAGTCCTAGCAAATATATACCAAGTAGCACATAAATAGATTCGACTAACATGTAATCCTAATCAAAGATTCGATTTTTATGTGTTTCGGTAATTCAATTACATGTTAAAACGGCTCGTGATGCCACTGTTAGAATTTAATAAACATGAAAATCATATATTTATTCTAATAACAATCAAACACCTTTGCGGAAGCGTAGGATCATATTTAACATATAAAAGATTAACCGAATAATAAAAGTAGCGTACCTTTGATCCTAGCAAGAACAAGGATCAAACTTTAATCTTCTTCTTCAATCTTTAACAAAAGTGGATTAGCAAGATACCCCTTACCATTTTGTATCTCAATCCAAGATGTATTAACTATAGTGAGTTAATATCCACGATCTTATACACACGTACTATAACTGAATTAAAGATTATGCTAGTAATGTAAACACAATTAAACCAAAACAATTTTGCTTAAGAAAACAAAGTGTCGATCGACCCTTATGGGTTGTATACGATCAGCCAAGCAAGAAGAAGGGGAGAAAAAGGGTTTTAGGGTTATAGCTAGTGCACAAGAAGTGAAGAAACAATAACCCCTAGCCTTTGTATTTATAGTGTGATATCTTAGAGAGCAAGTTAGGCATAGATTGGGCTTTGACAACCCATAGCTGATCGGTTCCCTATTCCCCAAGGGATCCCGGAACCTTCTTGATCCTCTAATTACACCTATAGTCCTTCCTTTATTCCCTAACGATCGTTAGTCAATTCCCGTTAATTACTTAACGTCCGTTAGTCGTTATTTTGTGTTTAAATAATTAAATATATAACGGTTTATATATATTAATTATTATACATTAATTCTTCATACGTAATTTGTGCAATCCCGTGGTCCCGAGTTCGATTCTAGTCATACACATTAATATTTGTCCATTAAAACTAACATACGAGACATTGCAACATGCAATAGGTCTAAAGTCCGATACTTTATTTGGTGTAGGGATTTTAGGAACAAGAGAAATTAATGTAGCATTTACCTCTCCTTGAAACTTTCAAATTTTAAAAAATTCTTTAATTGCAAGGCTAACTTCCTTTCCAACTATACTCCGAGCAACCTTATACAATTTTGATGTAAACCTATCTCCTAGTGTTTTAGTATCCTTTATATCAAACATAGCAACTTTAATCTCCTCATCACTAACAGGTCTAACCATGGTCATTGCTTGTTCATTTTTCAGCTTATTGGTAAGTACAACACTATTGAGTAGAAAGGCCTTTTTACCCAAAAATCTTTGGAAATGTCTTACAAATTGATCTAATACATCTTCATTTTCAAACCTCTTCCCACGTTCATCATAAATAGACATTACTCTACCTCTATGTAATCCGCCCTTTATAATTTTGTGGAAGAACACTGTGTTTCAATCACCCTCCTTCAACCAGTCTATTTTAGCTTTTTGGAATAGCAGATTCTCTTCACCTCTAATAGCTTCACTCTACTCATGCAACAGAAGACAACTTTGGTTTATTATCTCTTCATTATGGGGATCTCTATCCACCTCAACTTGTATTTCTTTTACTTTGCCTTTAAGAATTACAACCCTTTCATAAACATTGTCTTTCTTCCAACTCAACTGATTCAACTTTGTTTTAAGAGACTTCATTTTCTTTACCATTTTAAACATGTTGTACCCCTCAACCTCTTTATTCCATTCTTCCATTACAATTGAGCATAATTCCTCCTTCTCGGTAATGAAATTAGAGAATCTAAATACCCTTTCATTCCTCTGCACACCATTATGGTATCTAAGACAACTAGTGAATGATCAGGTATGAGATAGGGAAGAAATAGTCCACGAGCTTGTGGGTACTTGTCTAAAAAGCTATCATTAACCATTACCCTATCCAACTTCTTCAATGTCTTAGAATTAGGATTCCTCAAGTTCTTTGTCTATGTAAGTAGGAATCCTGAGTTTAGTATATCCTCTATTTCAATCTCAACAACACAATCTTCGAATTCAACCATAATCCTACATCGTTTATTATTATCTTCTCCATTAGTAACATACTCCCGGTTACCAAAGATACTATCACCTACCTTCTTTATTCTATTATACTTGACATGTGTTTCTAAGATCGTGTTGAAGATTCTCTTCATATATGAAATTTTTAACCTCTTTTTTTTTTATCTGAGGTAATCATTCCTTTGATATTCCATGTTGCTATTTTTAAATCCATAAGCCCTTTTTTTCCTTTTTTTTCTCTCTGTTTTTTCCTCCTTTCTCTCGGTCTGTTTTTTTACTACAACTTCTCTCCTCTGTTTTTCCTCACTATATGGCAATATTTTCATTGGAAATGAAAATATGGCAATATTTTCATTAAGGGGTTAAACGGTAATTACCCAAATTATAATATTCATATGGGATGAATATTAAACAGTAATTAATGACAACACGCAAAATACAAACCCTTTAGGGTTGTGTTAGTCGTTCGTCCCCTTAAGGGGGTAAAGTTTGACTTCTTGTCAAACTAGGAAACTTGTTCCACTAGTTTAGCGATGAATCCTAATCCTTCTAAGTCTTTCCTTTGTATCCTATAAATACAAAGGGAGTTATAGGGATTCATTCACTCCTCACCATTTCCTAAAACTGAAATCCTCTCACCCCCTCTTTCCAATTCGGTCGATCAAAGGGTTTGACACACCCTTTGATAACTAGTCGACTTTCTAGTAGATTATCCATTCGTGCTCGCCTAACTTGCGCAGGTTCGTAGCCCTAGTTCTACCTGTGCAGTACCGTTGGATACATGCCGCCACCCAAGATTTAATCGACCTCAATAAACCCTTATATTGCTCGATCAAGATTGCATCCAGAAGAAGATGATGATTCCGCATGCTCAGCTCATGGCATACTGCTGTAGAAGCTTACATCAAGCATGATTATGGTAAGTCTTTTATAAACACCCTTATTAAGTGTTTAAGTTTTGGTTATATCTTTGATTATGAGATGTTGGTATTAGGGTTTGGTATGCATGGCGTTTATATATTTATTTTCCGTTGTGCATGTTTAAACGCCATGCAGGTGACCACTAAATCCCTACATACTCATGATCTACAAACCCATGCCCTTTCGGGTTTGACTTATAGATCTGAAATTTTTCCCGATTGCATATGAGCTTTACTCAATCTCTAGATTTCTAGAAATACCATCACTCAAGTATTTATCTTTTACAAGAAAACTTACTTATCAAATATCCAATGTATTTGATTGTATTGTTTGTAGGATATACACCTTTAGTCCATCAAGACTCGAGATTTAAGGCATTATCATAGGCAGATGTTAACAACCAAAGATTCTTGTTCACTTTGAACTTCCATCATAGGTGGATTACATCAAAGATCATGATTATCTTTGAACTTCTATCTCAAATAGATTGCATCAAAGTATATCATATTGAGCTTAGGAGCTCATTTGAACATTTCCTTTACTTCACCAGTTCTTATAATAACCTATAAAGTATGATCTCTTCTTGATCAAACCAGAAAGATTGTTATTGATAACGTATGTATATGACATTACATAGATTGAGTTCCCATGCTTATACTAAAAGCACATTATTCATATAATGGCCCATATCATGGACAGGCCCAAAGGCCCCCATTTATTACCCTAATTTCCCCTATATATACCGGATGGTATAGGGAATTAGGGTAAGTCACATAAGTTATACTAGCTGGAACAAACACATACAGTTTCACTTGGCAACCTCCATAGGCTTCTCTACTACATGGAAACCATCTCCATCCTCATCTACCACATAAACCCTTCTTTTCACCCCCTCCTACGAGGTAAGACACAGGTACCACATAAACCCTTATCTTCATCCTCTCCTATGAGATGAAGACGAAGGTATCTTATCGATGCTAGTGTTACCCCGACTACAGGAATATCATCCTTCTCACGGGGTCCTTACCGTTCAACACGGGAAACCGAGCATCCGACCTCCACCACCCGACTTATAACCATTTCACACATGATACGTGAACATGACGCCATCCATGGGACATGGCACAAAAATCTAGTTTCGCTCTTACCCGTCTCGATCTATTAACAATGATACCTCACTTTTTTCAGGTTTTAAAATCTCATCTTTGTGGTTCTGTGAATTTGTTTATCATAAAAAAGTATCATTTAAAATAGTTTTATTATTCAATCATGACTATACTTCATGCTCTAAGAATATCTTGTCACAAGTTGATTGAAATAATAGATCTATTGAAATAAATCATGTCCCAGACTAAACAAAAAGGGTTGGTTAAGTATGACCTGTGAACATGGCCTAGCTTTCTAGCCTTGCTTCCCACCCTTGCTTTCTACCCTTGCTTCATGACCTAGCCTCATAGCCTGGGGTATTACCTCGTTATAGCCCTATAGGGTGTCCAAATATTCTTAAATTTATAAGATTTGATCTTATAAATTTAAGAATATTTGGACACCCTATAAGGCTATTACCTTATGGCCTAGCTCTCTAGCCTTGCTCCCCACCCTTACCTTCCAGCCTACCGACCTGAACCGGCCTGGACACGGCCTGACACAGCCTGAACGTGGCCTGGTACGACCTCAACGTGGCCTGGTACGGCCTGATACACCCTGGTACAACCTGACACGGCATGGTACGGCCTAAACGTAGCCTCGTACGACCTGACACCCCCTGGTACGGCCTGAAAGTAGCCTAGAACGGCCTCACACAGCCTGGTACAGCCTGCAACGCCTTGGTACAGCTTAAACGCGACCTGATATGGCATGGTACGGCTTAAACGCGACCTAGTACGGCTTAAATGAGACCTGATACAACCTAGTATGGCTTAGACGCGACCTCGCACCAGTCTCAAATGGCTTAACATCGGCCCCAAGTGCCTTACATCATCCTCAAATGGCTTAATCGTGGCCGCAAGTACCTTATGTGTAAAACCCAAAATTTAACGTAATCCGAGATGACCAAAATAGCCTCTAAATTGGAAATTTTAAGAACTTATGAAATACGCTATAAATTAAAATTTGAGTTATATAACGTGTTACGACTCGAGATCACACAATATGAACCTATAACCTAAAGTTTGGAATTAAAATTTCATTTTGCATTTTTAAACTTAACTTAAGATGTATAATATGAATAAGCTACATTAAATTGCATGTTATGAATAAAGGTACAAATAATAAATCCTAAACCCAAATAAATATTGAATTAAGCACGTTATTATTACTTCTAATTAACATCACATTTGGACCAAGTTAACACTTGATAAAAATTATACACGTTTGGAGATTTGAGATAAGACCGAATATTTTGGAAAATTGAGAAGATTATAATCCCTTGATTTACTCACTAAAATTTCGGCACCTTACCACTTTATTTCTTTTCCCATTCATTTATCATTAAACCGTATATCACACTTCTTTCACATATTCAAAACACAAAACAAGACCGGCTGCCCCTTTCAGCCTCTCTCAATTACCAAAACAAGAAAACCAATAACAAGTCCCAATCGGTGTATTTTTTTTTCTCCCAAGAAATCATCATACGAAGGCCCTAGCAAGGGTGATAATCGGCTTAGTGTATAGCAGGAGAACGTTTGAAGGTGGGGTGATCGCATGGAGTATTGTGTTCGAAAGGAGTTTGAGTCGCGGTATACTTTTGGCATCGTTGGTCGCATTAGATTCAGCCTTGTAGGTATCATCGTCTCCCTTTGCGTTTTTTTTTATTTTATTTTATTTCATGCGACATCAGCATAACATATCACCAAAGGATAAACGTGTCATGCGATCATAAATCTTGTTTAAGTGCTAAGCGGTCGTGTCGTCAATCTGTAATACAAATAACTCTTCTACATGTCGCCTGAGATCATGAAGCTTTATAACGTATATGTCGATCTTTGTTCGAATCAGCTTGTAATACATGCCTATAATCTGGTTATTTAAGAATATAACATGATCTGTATTTTACAACTTAAACATGGAAATAAAGATAAATAATAAAGGTGAGATATGCATGTTTATATACGTGAGTCAAGTGGTGATTTCAATGTGATTTCATGTAAAGTTATAGGACGTTAACCTGTGTTCATGTACGAACTTCATGACGAAAATAAGGGCTGATCTTGTGAGTGATTTGTGCTCGTTAAGTGACATTTGCGTGTGTGGCTCGCGATGTCATGTTGGTAACTTTTAAGTCTTGTTTAAATGTAGATCTAACTAAAGGTTTCATGAACCGATTTGGTCTCATTAATACTTGTTTTGGTCTCGCGGGGATTCGTGAATTAAATCTAGTCTCGCGATACCCCATTTGTCTCGTTATGTGTTATGTCTTGGAAAAGGTTATAACAAAAAGGGTTTGTGGTTTAAGTCAGGTCTCGCGATGCCTTATTGTCTCGCATGTGTGTGTGCCTTTAATTGGAATTGAGGTGGGAGTCGTGGATGGTGGCAGTTTGGTGTTGAATTGTGACTGTTTTGGAGTCGAGTCTTAGCAGCCCATGTCGACCTAAGTAACAAGTAAAACGCACCCTAGTTTCATTCTGAAGAGCGCCGCCTTAAATAACTTGTTGGAATGATCCATGAGCGAGATTCAATCTAAGAAACACTAAGCCTTTGTTATACGAAACTTGCATGAAATGATAAATTGAGGATACTGAAATATGGGAATGAATATTTGCATGTTACTGTCCCACTTTGAAAGATTAGAAGCGTGTATTATTATAGAGCCAAAAACTAACTTGTCACAACTAACCCTAAAATAATGATAAATTACAGTTTAGACCTTAGACTTTGCTATATTAACACTTTAAGCCCTAAACTATGATAATTGTCATATTGATCTTTAAGTTAATCTGTTATCATTTAAGTATGACTAATTAATGGATTACTTTAAAATTTCTAGAATGAAAAGATACTAAAATTGGAAGTTACTAAAAATGGAAAGCCGACTAAAATGAGTAATCCGATTTAAAATAAGTATTAATAAGATGATCATGAATTCGTGTAGATCCGCTGAAGAAGGAGTTGCTCCAATCTTTATGTTTCTGTTATGTTTGCACTTGCGGTATAAGGTACAGATATTCTACCCTTTTTCAGTAAGGGTGTTTTCCCTCTCATGACTCATTGATCTTGATTCGTTTTAAGATTCCCTAAGCCATTGCTATGTTCCCTTACACTTTGGTTCGTTTGTTTGATTCGTTTTGACTTTGATGTTCGATATGACCCTTTTGCTTTGAGCCTCTATAATGATCCATTTGATATTCGTTCGTTACCTTGTGATATTAGTATTCGAGACACTTGATACTTCGAAGGTTCATTTGATTTTGGTAACTAGATGTGAAAACCTTCTTAATTACATCATGGAAATGTTTTGAGGAAAAACTTATTTTAAAAATGATGTTTATGAAATACGCGCTACCACTTTTAATTGGAAATTGGCTAAGTTTTTATGAAAACTACTTTTAAAGACTACTTTTGTGAAAACCGTTATTAAAGGTCATTTTTATGAAATCATTTGATAAAGATTACTTTAAATGAACCATTTGATTTTGAACCTCCGATGATGACTTAGACTATTTGAACCTTTGCTTTGATATTGGGACTTTGACCATGATTCGATGACTTAGACTATTTGAACCTTTGCTATGATTTGGACCTTTGACCTTTGACCCTTCAGTTTGATACCCGAGCCAAGTTCATTTCCTAGCCATGAAGGTAACATGGCCGTGTCATTGATGCACCAATGGCATGACTCCAGTGTGTTCGAGTGATGTTACACACCGTCCCCATATTGTTCGTTGCATGCACATTATATTTATTATGGCCTATATTATTGTTCGGGGGGGGCGTATGGATGCATCCTAGGTTCGTGTCCGTGTTCGTGGACTTAACATGATTTGATATTATATATTGTTCGGTGACTGATGTTGGGTGCAATCCACGTCTTTCACAAGTTCGGGAGCTAGCTACTCCATTTGAAGAATGAGGACACCCCTCATATTATCTGATTATCTGAGAGGTCTCCCCTCTATATGATTATGAAGACATGGTTACTATATTTGATTTGTTTGGGCTCGTGGTGGATTACTGACCTATCCTTTTCTTTTCTTACTTTGTACCTTTGTCTATACTTATGTTTTTCCAATGCACCATACTATATCTGTTCGTTTTCTCTTGCTTTCGTTTTCGTTTATATATATCTGTTCACTGGGCTTTTTAAGCTCAGCCGCATTTCTTTCCCTGCGGCAGGTTTTTAGTTGGAAGCTGGGTATGAGTGAAGAGACTTTGGACTTAGAAGACTTGATAGTTATTCTGGATTAGGGTTGATTAGAAGTTATTATATTTTAGAATTTGTATTCGCATTTGTAACCTTGTAATTTCAGTATTTCATTTGTAACCTTTGAGAATTCTCGTATTACTGTAAATGTATGCTTTGTTTTGAACCTGTCTCTGATACCATAATTGTAACACCCCAACCTGACGAGGGTAAAGATATCACAAAATGGAAACGCGGCTGAGCTTAAAAAGCCCAGTGAACAGATATATAATAAACGGAAACGAAAGCAAATGAAACGAACATGTATGGTTTAGTGCATAGGGATACATAAGTCATAGGCAAAGAATATAATAAGAATGAAATGAAAAGAAAGGAAATAAAAAGTAATAAGGGTCAGTAATCCTCCACGAGCTCGAACAAATCAAATATATTAACCCTGTAGCAATCTAGAGGGGATGCCTCACAAGTAACCAGATAATATGAGGCATGTTTTAGTTTCGTTCGCGATAAAGAAGGATGGTGACTAGAGATATGTATGGATTACAGGAAGCTGAACCGTATTACCGTTAGGAGCCATCATCCTCCCTGAAACGACTATGTGTTTGTTTAATTTCAGAGCGCGAAGTTTCCTTCTGATAAATTGATTCTATTCTTGGAATCGACCCCCATATTCGTAAACGACTGCTATGACGGTTAGTGAAGCTAATAGTATTAGCTAAAGCTGTGACTGTTTCGTGAATTTGATAAATAGTGTTTTTCTCGTGAGTACTTGGACAAATGGTCATTGTATGACTTAATAGTATGTTCGGAAACGAGGAAGAGCATGAAAATCATCTTTGCACTTTGCTAGGAAATTCGTCGATCGTTTGTGCATTCTGAGAGATTGATATTTGTAAAGACAACGATGTTCTTATTTGAGGATACCTCTTTAAATCCCGCAAGTTTTGAAAACTATCACCAATTGATCAAGACCGATAGCAGAACGGAGAACTGAAACCTTTTGAACTTTGCAGAAGAATTCTAGAAGATGTTTGCAACTTATGATACCATTGAGAAATTTCGTGAACAGAGAGAAACAGCTTAGTTTGATTGAGAATGGAGTTTTGGAAAAGCGGAAATAGAAATTAGCTTCCTTACCCTCGGGCGGAACAATTTTGGGATATTTCAGAAAGAGACTCGGTGATACTCCCTTACAGCACAGAAGGTTTTTCGTATGCATCAGGACATCTAGAATCATATCAGAAGAATTACTTTAATGCCTGATGATGAAGCGAAAAGTGTACCGCTTTTAAGGGGTCATTTAAGCCCTAAATCGTATTTATTTGATCAAATATTGCCCTAAATCGTTCCTTTTGTCATTTTAGGTACTTGTGAGGAGAAATCTGGAAAAGGAGGCATTTTGGACATTTTTGGAGCATAAAAGTGAAGAAAACGACAAAGTCTCAAAATCATGCTGGAAATTACCTTTGACGGCGTCAGGATTATGCCTGGACGGCGTCATGGCTTGGCAAAAGTGGTGGATGTGAAATTTACTCATGATAAGCCAGTGAAAATTGCATGGGAATTCTGACGGCGTCACCCTTTAATTTGATCAAGGTCGTCACGGCTTAATTTAAAGAGGGACGGCGTCACCCCTAAATCTGACGGCGTCAAGCCTTGATAGGCCAGAACGGATTTTGGAGAGCTAAAGAGGGACGGCGTCAAGAAGGTCATCCGGGAACCCTAAAAGCGGCGAGGTGACGGCGTCACACTCCATAACGTGACGCCGTCAGATCTAAAAATCTATATATAGTTTTGCAATTCTTTGTCATTAGTGTGGAACTTATTGGGGAACTTTGTGTGTGAAAACCCTAGGACGAATTTGGCAGCTCTTTCAAGGCTTTTTGCCTTGAGATCTTCCATGTTACATTGAAGATAAGTTATCAATTAATCATTCAATATGTCTATGTGTTGTTTGATTCTATCTTGTTCTTGTCTTTTGTTTAACATGCTAGGCTAGATTTATCTTGTGTTTGCTTAGATCTAATGAAACCTAGCTATTGATTATTGGTTATTAGTGTGTTATTAGTTGTATTGGATGATTTTTTATCTATGTTAGGCTTAAGAAAACTGGCTAACTTCCTATTCGGTAACTTGCTTGAACGTCTTAAGAAACATGAACCAATGCGTACTAAAGGTTTTTATGGTTGTATTTAATGCACAAGCGAATTCTAGTGATCCCATGTTAGGAGCTTCCTAGCCGGCTCGACATAGGAGTGAAGTAGGAGCTTGTAGAGTTGGGGAAGTACGTACGCCACCCCACGAATGGTATTAAGGAATACACCCGTCATCCACGTAACTAATACACACTAATCAACCGGTAAAAGATAGTTAGGGAGTAAGGAAATCTAAGTAAACACATTTCTCTCCATATAAGTTTCCACCACATTTTCATTTTCTGTTATTTTATTTTATTTGCATTCGTAGTAATTTGGGTTAGTTGACTAGCAACTAATTCCGCCCACTCTTTCAAACCCGAGATTTTACTTGCTTTCATAAAAATATAAAAACATAAAAAGAATCTTCTCTCACCCTTAGACCTATTAAAGTAATTTTTCATACCTAACGAACACTATTCCCTGTGGAGAACGATCAATCCCCCGTACTTACCACTACACTATACTACATCGGTCAGGTACACTGCCTGGTGGGGTTGTAAGCCTCTTGATATCCCTCGAGAGGTAAAACCTGTTGTAAGGTTGCAAAACCACGCATCACCTGACCTGGAGTTGACAACAACGGTGGCTACCCTGAAGAGTGAAGACATTCCCTACAAGGCAGAAGTGTTGTCGATGCAGAAGAAGAAATTCCAGTCAAGATGGCGAACCTGGAGCTGATGAAGAAGTGCAGTCTCACTTCCCTATTCATCTTGGTTGTACTAAGATGAATTGAGAGCAGAAGTAGACTGGACGGTGAAGGAATTTAAAGAGCATGCTAGGAATTCACATTACTCCATCACATTCCAAGAAGAACTGCAGGAGGCTCGATGAACCAAACCCAAGTTCCCTATTTTGGTTCCACTTTCCGATTGATGGACAGACGAAGACAGATTAACCGGACTTGAGGAGATTGGATGTGCTGAACGAACGAAAATTTGAAACAGAACCTTTATGTTTGGAAGAATTGATTCTACGAAGGCCGAAATTCTTGGCGACTAACTTTCATTTCCGTTGACCCTCTTAAGCTTCATTATATAAGTAATAAATCCTCTAATGATTCAAGTTCCCTAGTAGCATTTCAGTTCCGTGTTCATTTTTCGTATGTTCGGTGATGGTTTTGTTTTGAGAGATTTTGGCGAATTGAGGTAGATATGATGCTTGTGACGGCGTACCTCACTTCTACTAGGCAATCTGGGATTTCGGATACTCTTACGAATGGTTTTGTTTTCCTCTTGACTATGGCATTTGATTTTGTTGACCTCTGAGACTCTAGAAGTACTAGGTGGATTAAGATAGGTGGTTTTGATTTCGACTTGAGATAAAGTATGACCATCATGAGGGCATATTTATATGATGCCAGTATTATGACGTCTGGCCAACGTGATAATACTTACATCATATAACGTGCACTTGTTGTGGGCATAGGATATCTTGGGGAGTACCTAAGAAGTTTAGAATTTGAATCTCCGTGGATTATCCGTGATTAGTGAGACTTTAAGTTCATCCTATCTATGCGTATACTCTGCTTTGGTTCATTAGTTATCTGGATGAGTTTGGACTCTCGTTTTGCATGCTGTTGACCTCAGTCATATATCTTGAAAACTCCTTGTAGAGTTCTTCGCTGTTGACACAGTCAATTTGATTTGAAATCTTGTTCGTATTCCATTGAGCTTCCTGAAGATTCACCTATCGTTCATTTTATGATCCATGGACCTTTTGTTCAGAATCAACTTATATTGCCTCCTCCTGAGAAATTTGAACCCACCTCGTTTTGATTTGAGTCATGAGAAACTATTTGGTTTGAAGATCCTTTTTGGAAGAACCTCTCCGGCGTGAGAATGTTTGTGACGATCTTTTGCGATTTGCTACGACTTCGTCTAACTTTGCGACTTCAAATTTCGAGGACGAAATCTTTTCTTTTAGAGGGGAAGAAGTTGTAAAACCCAAAATTTAACGTAATCCGAGATGACCAAAATACCCTCTAAATTTGAAATTTTAAGAACTTATGAAATACGCTATAAATTAAAATTTGAGTTATATAACGTGTTACGACTCGAGATCACACAATATGAACCTATAACCTAAAGTTTGGAATTAAAATTTCATTTTGCATTTTTAAACTTAACTTAAGATGTATAATATGAATAAGCTACATTAAATTGCATGTTATGAATAAGGGTACAAATAATAAATCCTAAACCCAAATAAATATTGAATTAAGCATATTATTATTACTTCTAATTAACATCACATTTGGACCAAGTTAACACTTGATAAAAATTATACACGTTTGGAGATTTGAGATAAGACCGGATATTTTGGAAAATTGAGAAGATTATAATCCCTTGATTTACTCACTAAAATTTCGGCACCTTACCACTTTATTTCTTTTCCCATTCATTTATCATTAAACCGTATATCACACTTCTTTCACATATTCAAAACACAAAACAAGACCGGCTGCCCCTTTCAGCCTCTCTCAATTACCAAAACAAGAAAACCAATAACAAGTCCCAATCGGTGTATTTTTTTTTCTCCCAAGAAATCATCATACGAAGGCCCTAGCAAGGGTGATAATCGGCTTAGTGTATAGCAGGAGAACGTTTGAAGGTGGGGTGATCGCATGGAGTATTGTGTTCGAAAGGAGTTTGAGTCGCGGTATACTTTTGGCATCGTTGGTCGCATTAGATTCAGCCTTGTAGGTATCATCGTCTCCCTTTGCGTTTTTATTTTATTTTATTTTATTTCATGCGACATCAGCATAACATATCACCAAAGGATAAACGTGTCATGCGATCATAAATCTTGTTTAAGTGCTAAGCGGTCGTGTCGTCAATCTGTAATACAAATAACTCTTCTACATGTCGCATGAGATCATGAAGCTTTATAATGTATACGTCGATCTTTGTTCGAATCTGCTTGTAATACATGCCTATAATCTGGTTATTTAAGAATATAACATGATCTATATTTTACAACTTAAACATGGAAATAAAGATAAATAATAAAGTTGAGATATGCATGTTTATATACGTGAGTCAAGTGGTGATTTCAATGTGATTTCATATAAAGTTATGGGACATTAACCTGTGTTCATGTACGAACTTCATGACGAAAATAAGGGCTGATCTTGTGAGTGATTTGTGCTCGTTAAGTGACATTTGCGTGTGTGGCTCGCGATGTCATGTTGGTAACTTTTGAGTCTTGTTTAAATGTCGATCTAACTAAAGGTTTCATGAACCGATTTGGTCTCATTAATACTTGTTTTGGTCTCGCGGGGATTCGTGAATTAAATCTAGTCTCGCGATACCCCGTTTGTCTCGTTATGTGTTCTGTCTTGGAAAAGGTTATAACAAAAAGGGGTTGTGGTTTAAGTCAGGTCTCGCGATGCCTTATTGTCTCGCATGTGTGTGTGCCTTTAATTGGAATTGAGGTGGGTGTCGTGGATGGTGGCAGTTTGGTGTTGAATTGTGACTGTTTTGGAGTCGAGTCTTAGCAGCCCATGTCGACCTAAGTAACAAATAAAACGCACCCTAGTTTCATTCTGAAGAGCGCCGCCTTAAATAACTTGTTGGAATGATCCATGAACGAGATACAAAATCTAAGAAACACTAAGCCTTTGTTATACGAAACTTGCATGAAATGATAAATTGAGGATACTGAAATATGGGAATGAATATTTGCATGTTACTGTCCCACTTTGAAAGATTAGAAGCGTGTATTATTATAAAGCCAAAAACTAACTTGTCACAACTAACCCTAAAATAATGATAAATTACATTTTAGACCTTCGACTTTGCTATATTAACACTTTAAGCCCTAAACTATGATAATTGTCATATTGATCTTTAAGTTAATCTGTTATCATTTAAGTATGACTAATTAATGGATTACTTTAAAATTTCTAGAATGAAAAGATACTAAAATTGGAAGTTACTAAAAATGGAAAGCTGACTAAAATGAGTAATCCGATTTAAAATAAGTATTAATAAGACGATCATGAATTCTTGTAGATCCGCTGAAGAAGGAGTTGCTCCAATCTTTATGTTTCTGTTATGTTTGCACTTGCGGTATAAGGTACAGATATTCTACCCTTTTTCAGTAAGGGTGTTTTCCCTCTCATGACTCATTGATCTTGATTCGTTTTAAGATTCCCTAAGCCATTGCTATGTTCCCCTACACTTTGGTTCGTTTGTTTGATTCGTTTTGACTTTGATGTTCGATATGACCCTTTTGCTTTGAGCCTCTATAATGATCCATTTGATATTCGTTCGTTACCTTGTGATATTAGTATTCGAGTGATGAAGCGAAAAGTGTACCGCTTTTAGGGGGTCATTTAAGCCCTAAATCGTATTTATTTGATCAAATATTGCCCTAAATCGTTCCTTTTGTCATTTTAGGTACTTTTGAGAAGAAATCTGGAAAAGGAAGCATTTTGGACGTTTTTGGAGCATAAAAGTGAAGAAAACGACAAAGTCTCAAAATTATGCTGGAAAGTACCTTTGACGGCGTCAGGGATTGGTCCAGACGGCGTCATGGCTTGGCAAAAGTGGTGGATATGAAAATTACTCATGATAAGCCAGAGAATTTTGCATGAAAAATCTGACGTTGTCACCCTTTAACGTGATCAAGGTCGTCACGGCTTAAGCTAAAGAGGGACGGCGTCAAGCTCATTTCTGACGGCGTCAAGCTTTGATAAGCCAGAGCGGATTTTGGAGGTCTAAAGAGGGACGGCGTCAGGAAGGCCATCCGGGAACCCTAAAAGCGGCGAGGTGATGGCGTCAGGATCTATAACGTGACGCCGTCAGCCCTTAAACTCTATATATAGTTTTGCAATTTTTTGTCATTGGTGTGGAACTTATTGTGTGTAACTTTGGAGGAGAAACCCTAAGACGAATTTCTGCCATTTTTAAGGGTTTTCATACCCTTGGATCTCCCATGTTTAATTGAAGATAAGTATTTATTTAATCAATCAATATGTCTATGTGTTGTTTGATTACATCTTGTTCTTGTCTTTTGATTAACATGCTAGGCTAGATTTATCTTGTGTTTGCTTAGATCTAATGAAACCTAGCTATTGATTATTGGTTATTAGTGTGTTATTAATTGTATTGGATGATTGTTCATCGATGTTAGGCTTAAGAAAACTGGCTAACTTCCTATTCGGTAACTTGCTTGAACGTCTTAAGAAACATGAACCAATGCGTACTAAGGTTTTTATGGTTGTATTTAATGCATGAGCGAATTCTAGTGATCCCATGTTAGGAGCTTCCTAGCCGGCTCGACATAGGAGTGAAGTAGGAGTTCATAGAGTTGGGGAAGTACGTACGCCACCCCACGATTGGTATTAAAGAATACACCCGTCATCCACGCAATTAATACACACTAATCAACCGGTAAAAGATAGTTAGGGAGTAAGGAAATCTAAGTAAACACATTTCTCTCCACATAAGTTTCATCAACCTTTTCATTTTCGTTATTTTATTTTATTTGCATTCGTAGTAATTTGGGTTAGTTGACTAGCAACTAATTCCGCCCACTCTTTCAAACCCGAGATTTTACTTGCTTTTATAATAAAAATATAAAAATACAAAAAATAATCTTCCTTCACCCTTAGACCTAATTAGAGTAGTTTTTCATACCTAACGAACACTATTCCCTGTGGAGAACGATCAATCCCCCGTACTTACCACTACACTATACTACATCGGTCAGGTACACTGCCTGGTGGGGTTGTAAGCCTCTTGAGATCCCTCGAGAGGTAAAACCTGTTGTAAGGTTGCAAAACCACGCATCATCGAGACACTTGATAGTTATTCTGGATTAGGGTTGATTAGAAGTTATTATATTTTAGAATTTGTATTCGCATTTGTAACATTGTAATTTCAGTATTTCATTTGTAACCTTTGAGAATTCTCGTATTACTGTAAATGTATGCTTTGTTTTGATCTGATATGAAACCATTTTGTGATATCTTTACCCTCGTCGGGTTGGGGTGTTACATTATGCCAGGCTAAAACGCCAACAGGCTCACATGCAAACGGGCTCCGACCCCAACAGGCTCCGACGCCAACGGTATCCAACGGCAACGGGATCCTATGCCAACAGGCTCAGACACCAACGAGATCAGACGCCAACGGGCTTAGATGTCACTTAGGCTCTCACGCCATTCAGGCTCTGACGTCATTTAGACTCAGACGCCATTCAGGCTTTGACGCCCTTAGGCTCTAACCAATTAGGCTTTGACGTCTTCAGGCTCATATGTAAGCAATCAGCTATGACCTGCTCAACAAGCGTTAGTCTAGCATCATAATCTTGGCATTATATTGCGCTAGATAGGGGGACTCACCACATGTGTACATATCGACCCAGTCCTAGCCCGTGATTAATAGACTACATGAAAGCCATTAACAAAATGTTCCATTTTCAAGGCATATTAAACCCTTTTCATCATCCTCGCCTACGAGATGAGACGAAGGTACCCGTATACCCTATACGTCACTTGGGGAACACGAATTATATCCTAGGTTATCATTACAAGGAAAATTATGAGTCAGCCTAGAAAAGCAAATCCTGATACGCAGACCCCAGTTGCCCAGCATAGGACTGGGGGGACTCAGTTATTTCAAAGTCCAGCATCATCTCGCTTGTACATGACATAATACTAGACTAGGGGCTTGATTGCGTATGTATATGACATTACATAGATTAAGTCCCCATGTTTATACAAGCCCATTATTCATATAATGGCCCATATCATGTGTTAGTGCAAATATTACGATATTTAAACTAAACGGTTTCTTCTATTTTAATATTGACAAACATGTAACTTGTAATACATAACGTAAAATATGCAAGTTACTTGTAAACACAAATCATCAATTCATGCTTACATCAACATCTCTCGACGTCTCAAGTATGCTACAACAGATTCGTCGATTCTCAACCCGACGTAAATCACTCAAGGTATGAACAAACAAATTTAAACTTGACGGATGATCAAAGAAATAAATTTTTTGTTCTAAACTTCAAATTTTTAATGCGACAAATCATTTTTTCAAAAATTTATTTTACAAATTATTTTAGAATTAAAAAGAAATGTTTTATTTTGAAAAATAAGTTTAAAATCACCAACAGCTATTTTCCCCCCAAATCAGCTCCAAACTTCCCCAAATAAACTTTCACCACTAAAAACAAAATTTGGAGCGTCCCTGTCTAGGACGGTACCACGGTACCACTAAATTTAGTGGTACCGTCGGGTATTTAGTGGTACCGTCCGTACGTAATGGCTAGTTTTTTTCTTTGCCTATAAATAGTGGACCATTTTACACTTCCAACTTGATTTTTCCAGTTAGTTTTCTCTTGTCTAATCCCTTCTTATTTAGATCACTTTCTTTGATCATTTAGAGAGTCTTAGTTTGTTTATGAGTGATCCTTTCATCCAACCAAGAGATCACCTTCATTCCTCTACTAGTGCAAGAGAAGAACACATAGTATCACAAAGATACAAAGTGTTATAGTGTTAGTCTAGTGCACTCGTAACACTTGTTACGCGCTTGTTGTATCCTAGCATACACCAAGTTGATTTTCTTTTGAGTAGTTTGTGAGAGTAGATCATTGTGATCTTGTCGAGATCTTGGAGATCTCTTGTAGCTTGTGGGCTTGTGTGTTGATCAAGTGGATCAAGGGTAGATCGGGTAGATCGAGTCAAGTGGGTTGATTGTGTGAAGTAGTAAGGATCGTGTGGATCGTGGTAGATTGGTACTAGCTAAGATTGGTACTAGCTAAGATTAGTACTCGACATTTAGCTTAGTGTCGGAAATGAGGATAAGCGACGTTATACGGTTTTCTCCGCCTGAAGGGAGCTTGTTGATTAGTGAAGTGACTCTTGAGTTGGGTACTCGGGGAGTGGAGTAGGGCGAAGAGGAGCTTCGTGACCGAACCACTATAAATCATCGTGTCCGGTTTGCGCCTTATTTACTTATCTCTTTACTTTTATTTTAGTCTTTATCGATTTATATTTATATTTGCATTGCGTTTATGTTTGTGTGGTTTGTTGCTTATATTATGTTGATTATGCTTGTGTCATTGTTTGATTGTGTTTGTGTTGTAGTTTTCTTTATACCATCTCTAGATGTTGTATGATCATTGTTGACACTTTTCATATTACGTCACACTTGATCGGGTATTTGATACAAAAGTTTTTAAGTTTTTTAGTGGAAAGTATTCACCCCCCCCCCCCTCTCTAGTTTCCACAATTGGTACCAGAGCCACGTCACTCAAATTTTTAAAACAAATTGTTTTCAAATTGAGTATGATCCATGTATCAAATTACCCATGAAGGTGATAAAATATGAAAAGTATTTAGTTGCTTAATAATTACAAGTTTTGTTGTTAAGTATACTTTGTCATACTAGCTTGAAGGTCTTCTTAAACCAATAAAAGAATAGAGTTTGTAAGTGTCCGGTCATGCCTTTAGAATGAGTCGTAAAGTCATGCGGTTTTGAAAGGAGTGTTTGGGACAAACCATCATTTTGTATTAAAAGTATTATCGTAAATGTTTTTCTTAATCTTAAACGTGGAAATGATGCTTAATATATACTTTATATGTTTGGTATCTAGTTTATTAAATTTTACATCTTTTCGTCGAGTCGCCGCACTAAAATAATAAACTGAATCAGGAAACAGGTCACGGTACCACTAAATATAGGACGGTACCATTATATTTAACGGTACCGTTGGGTATTTAACGGTACCGTGCATCTGTCTGTATATTTTTAGTATTAGGTCATTTTCAGAAATTCATATAAAATCAACCATAAGTCCGTAGGAGTCGTGTCACCCATCATTTTAAACGAAGTTGAGTCTACTTTCATTTGAAAAATACTTTTATGAATTAGTTCTAAATGAGAGTATATTAGAGTCCTTGATTTTCAACTAAAGGTCTTTTTGGTCATGTCGTTTGAGTAAATTTTTGGTTAAACTGAAAAAGGGCGTTTCAACTTTTTAACCTTGACGTGTTCTCAAAGTGACTTGGTAAAAATCTTTGAAATGGGAAGGAAACCAATTCGTTTTCTAATAAAATCAAGCTTAGTATACATTGTTATACTTAATACACAAAATGACGATAAGTATTTTTGTATGTTATGCTAAATGATTATTTGTTTTTCTTTGTGTCCTAGTATTGTTAGTTAATATTTTTTGAGTGCTTATAGTTATCTTTAGTTGAGCTAATTATATCTATAATCACAAGCATTTTACATGCCTTGTTGCTATGTGTTGATTATTAGTTTTCTGGTTTATGCGTCAATAGGACTTAGACTAGACTTCTTGCACTAAGTTGCTTAATTGATTTTGCATTGCATATAAGCATAGACCAGTTTTCTTGCATATGTGTTTTTGACATCTTTCAAGTTTTAAGATGCTTTAGTAACCCTCTTAGGAATAGAAACTAAGTTGGTTGATCATGTGTGTCAAAAGATATTGTCTTACACAATTATTTTTCCAAAGGTTTAAGTTTAAAAAATATATCACCTCAAAATATTTAACACTTTCATTAAATCCGTAACATGATCTCTAAAACATTACATACTTTTTGTCTTGCTTGACCATGGTTGTCTAAACAAGATAAAAGTTCATATTAATACATTAGTATTTAAGTAAAAGAAAATGTATTAAACTTGCATTGATCTAACACATACAAAATACTTTAAACATTTAGTATTTTATGTATGTTGTATAAAAATAGTTAAGATAATTATTTTTATACTCATGATATGTCGAAAACTAAGAATATTATACTTAATAATATAAATAGTTTTTCGCACATAAAAATAAATGACAATCTCGAAGTAGTATGTTAATATGTCATTAACCCCACACATACAACTAGTATTAAGATAAATGGAACACACTCCTTAAATTTTTATTTTCTTTTTAAAAGGAGTGATCGTGAGGGTCAAGAAAGATTTTGAGTACATATCAATTCGTTATTCAAATTATGATTGATATCATCATCGAATCTAATTGACAAGTTTTCGAGTATGGACATGAAATTGGAGTCATTATTTGTCTAGCTTCAAGATAACATCAAAATATAACGAAATATATTATCTTGAATCTACATACTCAATCACACTCGGTTGTTATGAAAATAATGACTTCCTCTCAAGACGAAAATAATATGCATCGGATCATAACTCACACTTGTGTTGAAAATGCCATATCGAGTCTTCTTGTCCAAGGGTTGTGTTCCAAACATTAAACTAATATGTTTAAAAGATGCATAAAATACACTACTAAGTAGGATTGACAACTTGGATGTTTCATCCGAAATATACAAGTAATTTCCATTGCAATGCAATTAGTAAATGTTTCATTTCCGAAAAACCAAACACGAGCAAACAAACAACATATGTAAACTTTGCTCATGAACGACTAAACACTCAAAATCACATGTCTAGTAAAAGTGTCACACATAATATGTTATTAACTATTATGTACGTCATCAGTCTTCGAGAATATCACATGTATTTCTCTTAACAAAAGATTGACAAAGGATAACTTATATCTTACGCATCTTATTTTCTTTGTAACATGAATGGTTATGTTACAAGAGAATACACTGCATCTTGTTTAACAAATATAGGATATTAGATTTGAGTGATAACCCAATACAACATGTGCCATTGCATAAACAAGTAAAATTGATCATACACTAAAATACTTGTTTTACTAAGCATTCGTAAGAGTGATAAGTTTCCTATTAGAAAAGCATATTTGTTGAAAGATACAATATGTCTCATTTCAATCATACATCATATAATACTCACAAGATCTATTGAGGTAAGTAACCTTTACTAGATTCTTTTCTCAAGATATACAAAGGAGCATTCTTGAAACACTCTCGATGTAGTACATTCTAAATTGTATCACATTAGAGCATATCTTAGTTCTAGGAAACCAAATCATGTTAAAATAACTTGTAACAACTCAACAAACAAAGATGTTATCCAAGAGATCATAAAATGCACCATCTCCACCAAATAATCTCTAAATCTCAAACACGATATTAAAACATTTTGCTTGCCTTTGTTAGAAGTTGTGTAAGACATGTCATCTTCGTAACCGACTTTCAAAATATGGTTAGTTGAGTCATATTAGGCCATGTATTAGCGAAATAAGTTAATATCATCTTTGCTATACTTCGATAGGAAAATATAAGAATTTGAATTTTTCTAACATGAGAATGACTACTAGAGAACCTATCGCACTAGAAATTCAATTTGACCTAACGGTTGAATTGCTTCCAGGAGAGAAGTTGGGTTCGTAGTATAACCCGTAAAAATGGTCGTGTTTAGCCTAAATTGAGTACCACTAGTGATAGTCTCATACTCATTCTCTAACTTGAAAATTTTTCATTCCTACATTTGACTAAAGATAGTTTACATCGGTGTTGGGAATTAAATGTTCTGAAGATTAGTATTTGAAATTACATGTTCACAAGATCGTTACTGCTCAAAGAAATAGTCTAAGTATCATTCTATTGCTAGTGCATTTGATTCTACTGCTAGCGTTAAACATTCTACTGCTGAATGATGCTGCTGCTAATGAAGAAGATTCTACTGCTGAGTGGATAACTATTGAAGTATTCTACTGCTGGTTGGATAAGTATTCGAAGATATTATGTGTATTATAGTCAACAATACATGGTAGATAATATCTTTAGACAAAGTGTTCAGTAACAAGTTGTAAACACAGATACATGTTGTATCTTAATGACTGACACTCTCAAGCATGTGTTCGATTAGACTTGACAATATTGTAAAGATCTCTCTTGGACTATAAAAGAGAAATCATAGGCTTAGATATTATACGCATGAATTAGATCATAACTGTTAAGAACATAGAACAAACACAACAATATCATAAGTGATAGAAACATAAGATTCAAGGTTTTGTAACCCTAGCGATAGTGAAGATCACTCGTATTATTTTGAATAATATTGAATCGTTTGGTGATAAACTTTCTTTGTTCATTGTTCTATAACAAACATAACTGTTCCATTTCCATAACCAAATAACCTTCTAAGTGTGGTTAAGTAGATTCCGCATACTTAATCATATTAACTCAATATATCATATACACAAAGCAACAAAGGTCTAACAACCTTATAGTGTATCGTGAATCCTCTCAATTGGTATCAGAGCAAGGCTGATATAGTTGATTTAGAAGAAGAAGCAGAAATGGACGTACAAGATACTCAGGCTACAAATATTGCTGCAAAGTTGCCCATGATCAAACAGAATGAGTTTGAGTTGTGGAGGTTAAGGATTGAGCAATATTTTATGGTTCAAGATTATGCTCTTTGGGATATCATTATGTATGGTGATTCTTTTACACTAGGTTATACAAATGTCATTCTTGAAGGCAAAACAGATGGGAAAAGAAATACTGGACCAGTTACCGGTGAAGAAAGGATACAGAAGAGAAATGATCAAAAAGCAAGAAACTTGTTGCTCATGACCATTCCTGGTGAACAGATGCTATCTTTTAGCAAGTATCCTGATGCAAAAACTCTTTTTGAAGATATTTGTGCACGGTTTGGTGGTAATGAAACTACCAAGAAAACACAGAAGACATTGCTGAAACAACAATTTGAAAATTTTAGTTCAAATAGCAATGAATCACTTGATAAGCTGTTCTCTAGATTACACAAGCTTGTCAGTCAATTAGTTGTGTTGGGAGTTGAGATAGCAAAGGAAGATCTCAACATGAAGTTTTTAAGAAGTCTATCTGCTGAATTCCATACTCATATGTGGCTGTCTAGATGAATAAACCAGACATTGAAACCATGAAACTCAATGATTTGTACAACAACTTCAAAATTGTTGAACAAAGTCTAAAGAAGTCTGGAAACTATAGTACTAGTTCTGGGAATGTGGCACTTTTGTCATCTCCTAGTATTAGTAAGTCAGAAGAGGTAGATGAAGATGCAGGTGTTTCTACTGCTAACTATGGTGGTCCTACTACTAGTTCACAAAAGAATGCTGCTGGACTTGGAGATCCATCATTCTATGTATTCATGTCTAGTCAAACTAGTGGTTCTCCTCTAACTCATGAAGACCTTGATCAGGTGGATAATGATGATTTAGAAGAGATGGATATTAAGTGGCAGGTTGCTTTACTTAGCATGAGGGCTAAGAAGTTTTGGCAAAGAACTGGAAAGCAGATTACCATCAATGGTAATGAAACTGCTGGGTTTGATAAGAAGAAAGTAGAGTGTTTCAACTGTCACAGGCTGGGACATTTTGCTAAAGAGTGTAGAAACCCAAGGAAGCAGGATAATAGAAACACATGGTATAAGCAAGAGAAGAAGAAGGAAGTCACAGTGGAAGAACCAAGGGCTATGCTAGCCATAGATGGTGTTAACTATGATTGGAGCTTTATGGCTGATGAGGAGGAAGCACCAAAAGAAGCTGCAATGGTGGCCACTGAAACTGCTCTAATGGCCTTTTCTGATTCAGAGGTAAATTCTATAATAAAATGTATTGAATCTTGCTGTGCTCTTAAAGCTTATGAAGACCTTAAAAAGAAATTTGATAATCAGCTAGAAGAGCTATATAATACTATGGCCAACTTAGCTAATCATAAAAGAGGTCTGGCTGTTCTTGAAAAATAAATCTTACACTTTCAAGGAAATGAATCTAAGTTTACTGATGACATGAATGCCCTAAAAAGAAACTCAGAGTTCAAAGATGAAATAATTTGTTTGCAAAATGAATCTTTAGCTAAAGCCAAAAATAAAAGTGAAAATGTTAAGATAATAGTAGATGCTTTAGCTCATGCCTCAGAAGGAATTAATAAAATTTGGGAAGCTTAAGTAATCAATAAAGCTAGATCTGGTGTAGGATACAAGTCTGTTCCTCCACCATACAGAGGTGTTCCTTCACCTCCAGGAATTGACCTAGCACACACAGGATTTGCTGAGTTTCAAGAACCAATAATGGAATATGGTTCTAAGTCTACTGAGAGTCCTAAGGTAGAGAAAGTAGGTGAAAGCATAAGTAATACTTCACTTCCTGAGGACAAGGTGTCCTCTGATAGAAGATCAGATAGAGTAGTCATTGAAGACTGGGTATCTGATAGTGAGGAAGATGATCAGGTTATGTCTAAACCTGAAGTGGTTAAGAAAGCAGGAACAAGTGTTCCTAAGATAGTCAAACATGATACTCATAGGCCTAAAAACAATGTTAAATGATGCGTGGGTTTTGCAACCTTGCAACAGGTTTTACCTCTCGAGGGATCTCAAGAGGCTTACAACCCCACCAGGCAGTGTACCTGACCGATGTAGTATAGTGTAGTGGTAAGTACGGGGGTTGATCGTTCTCCACAGGGAATAGTGTTCGTTAGGTATGAAAAGCTACTCTAATTAGGTCTAAGGGTTGAGGAAGATTCTTTTTTATGTTTTTATATTTTTATGAAAGCAAGTAAAATCTCGGTTTTGAAGGAGTGGGCGGAATTAGTTGCTAGTCAACTAACCCAAATTACTACGAATGCAAATAAAATAAAATAACAAAAATGAAAAGTTTGGTGAGAAACTTATGTGTAGAGAAATGTGTTTACTTAGATTTCCTTACTCCCTAACTATCTTTTACCGGTTAATTAGTGTGTATTAGTCGCGTGGATGACGGGTGTATTCCTTAATACCATTCGTGGGGTGGCGTACTTACTTCCCCAACTCTACAAGCTCCTACTTCACTCCTATGTCGAGCCGGCTAGGAAGCTCCTAACATGGGATCACTAGAATTCGCTTGTGCATTAAATACAACCATAAAAACCTTTAGTACGCGTTTGGTTCATGTTTCTTAAGACGTTCAAGCAAGTTACCGAATAGGAAGTTAGTCAGTTTTCTTAAGCCTAACATAGATAAACAATCATCCAATACAACTAACAACACACTAACAACCAATAATCAATAGCTAGGTTTCATTAGATCTAAGCAAACACAAGATAATTTAGCCTAACATGTTAAACAAAAGACAAGAATAAGATAGAATCAAACAACACATAGACATATTGAATGATTAATTGATAACTTATCTTTCAATGAAACATGGAAGATCTCAAGGCAAAAAGCCCTGAAAAAGTAGCTAAAATCGTCTTAGGGTTTTATCCCAAAATTCCACACACTAAGCCCCCCTCTATGACAAAAAATTAGAAAACTATATATAGATTTTTGGATCTGACGGCGTCACCTTATGGAGTGTGACGCCGTCACCTCGCCGCTTTTAGGGTTCCCGGATGACCATCTTGACGCCGTCCCTCTTTAGCTCTTCAAAAATCCATTCTAGCTTATCAAGGGCTGACGCCGTCGGATGTTAAATGTGACGCCGTCCCCTTATGAATTAAGCTGTGACGCCCTTGATCAACTTAAAGCGTGACGCCGTCAGAATTCACATGCTATTTTCACTGGCTTATCATGAGTAAATTTCACGTCCAACTTTTCTTGCCAAAGCATGACGCCGTCCAGAGTAAATGTTGACGCCGTCAAAGGTGACTTTTAGCCGATTTTTGAGACTTTGTCGTTTTCTTCACTTTATTGCTCCAAAAACGTCCAAAATGCCTCCTTTTCCAGATTTCTCCTCAAAAGTACCTAAAATGACAAAAGGAACGATTTAGGGCAATATTTGATCAAATAAATACGATTTCGGGCTTAAATGACCCCTTAAAAGCGGTACACTTTTCGCCTCATCAAATACCCTTACACTTGAGATTTGCTTGTCCTCAAGCAAATGCGCTTTTATTCTAATCAAAATACAAGTTAGGGGTCATTTAATGCAAACATAAAAGTAATTACAACAAATAATCGTTCCACTTCAATCATAATAAGCACGGAGATTATAAACTAGCACCTCACAAGTAGTGTTTAGATACTCACATCTCTCAAGTGTCATCAAAATAAATCTCATAAATGAAAACGGAAAATATCTCTCACTACCTGTCATAGCAAATAGATTACCATAGGCTTGGGAAAGGATCGAAAACCTCCTCCACTAGGCGTAAGCACCAAAGATAAACTATCAAAGAGGGCTTTTACATGGGTTATAACGTTAGGTGTAGGGATATGATAAACACGGTTTTGTTGGATAAGGGATATTTTACTGGTGGCGAGTTAAAGATCTTGATTAATTACATGTACTATACAATGTTGCTAAGCCAAGACTCGACTCAATCTTAAGCTAAAAACAAAATAACAAAAAAAAAAAAATAAACATAAAATGAAACGGGATGGTAGTCCGTATGTTTTTTCTATTTTCCATTTTCTCATTTTTTTTTTTTTTTTTTTTTTTTTTTTTTTTTTTTTTTTTGCATACACTTTTGCCCTACCATCCAAAATAATACATCATAGGGGCATTGCATTCCCCTTACACTTGAACTTTTACATAACTTTACAAATATTAATCTAATGACTCGAATTAAGATAATCGAAACACTTGGAGTACTTTTAAAACATTTAGCACATATGGGGGTAATAATGTTGTTCTTCCCCATTACTCCATTACATTAGTACTTTACCCATGAGTCCCAATCGTCCCAAAACAATATGTACAAAGATATGACTCGACTTAGCAACCATGTAATCAACTAGATAATTAACTTGGGTTTAAACAAATGTTGTAACAATAATGCACTAAAGATGAGTGCATACAAGGTAGGCTAAGGCGATTTGGGTGTACATTTTAGTGGGGTGTAACAAATTCTTCCTTTAAGTAAAATGCTTAAAGGTCGAAACGAAAAGATAGGCTCTGAGGGGTGTACTAGGGGTATCGTGTACTAAAAATGAGAACAACGCAAAGGGTGTGGGAGAATTACTTGACCAAAGTAGCCAAAGTAATTATAACAAAAACACAGGTGTAAAACAATGGGTTAATCCTAATGCCTCTTATCACGTAGTAAATCTAACTACACGAATGTAGTCTCACTTGTGGCCTTGGAATGGTCCTAACGCAAGTTCTAGAATCTAAGTGCTACCGGTACACACATCATAGCATGAATGCTTTTCCTACCAATTCTAGGGGCGAACCTCACATATTTGGGGGTGGAAAAAAATTTTTAGTGGTACGGTTTTTTGTGCTAGTCATATAACTCCTATCCGTGAGACGCTCATTAAGATCAAAGTTTCACTCCTATATGTTGTAAAAAATTTTAAATTTGGCACTAAAATTGCTCTAACAGGTATTTATCTTAGTTTTATTACACATCTACCATTAAACAAACAAAAATCAAGCGCAATTGCATTCTCTAAAATCGTACTTTTACCCCCCCCTTACACTTAAGATGAACATTGTCCCCAATGTTCAAATAACAAGATGTAAAAGCAAAAAGTAAAAGAATGAAATCAAATACTCCCCTGATTCGCTCGTTGGATAATGAAATTACACGGTTAAATCTTCCTCCAAAGAGAATGTTGAAGCTCCATGACTAATGCATCGCCATAAGCTTGATTCCATAAACATCTCCTTGCCCAAAATAACCTGTTAAACCTGAGAAAACAAACACGAAAACCTGCATAACATCGGCGGGATAAAATCTATATATAAGGATATAATGCTTGTGGAATGATGATTTTGCAGATTCCTGGAGATTATAAGTTGGAGATTTTAGTAAAAACTTTTCTAAAAACAAAACTTTCAAAAATTTCTGGAAATTAAATCTGACGCCGTCAGGTTATAAGGCCTGACGCCGTCAGAAGTGACCTGACAAAAATTTTCAATTTAAGTTTCCGGAAAATTTCTGGAAAAACCTTTACCTTACTTCCTGGAAATCCTGCAAAACATCATTATGACTCGATACAAGCATTTGACTCAAACAAATACGGATATGTATGCTAATTTATTATTATTACGATTCATGTTAATTTGTGTTCTAATAAACCGATTTAGATTTCCCTTACACTTATCTTTTGCAAAATACCTTTATATGTAGTTAAGACGAAGTTAAAAACAAAATAAAGCATTTTCACAATTTAGTTTTTAACATGAGTCAATAATAATAAAATTTAAACATACATACGGAAACAAATAAAATCAAACAAACAAATAAATAAACACACAAAGCAAATAAAACAAATAAAGCTTGGGTTGCCTCCCAAGAAGCGCTTTTCTTTATTAACGAGTCTTGTAGCTAGACTCAAAGTCACGGGGTCTACGTTTTTTCCGTTTTGCTTCTCAATTGCCCCTCTAATCATCCTAACAACCTCCATATCAATTTTGTATTTAGGTCCAAGGTTTAAGCAATCTTTATAATAAAGGCTTCTCTTATTCCAAACATGGTCCATGCCTTTTTCTTTATCCTCTTCATTGATGTCCTCAATCGCACCAATGTTGTCCATGTCAAATCGAGGCACAAAACGAAATTCCTTAACCCGATAAGGCATCCTATAAGTGATCCTATCTATGTGATTAGAAAACTGAACCGTGCCTTTCAAACGGTCATACCTTAAATTGGATGCTTCGATAAATGGCTTACCTAACACAACGCGAGATAGGCGGCAGTCAACAACACTTGCCATATCTTCTAAAATCATGAAGTTGGTGATAAAGGTAAAGTTCCCAACAAGGATATGTATATCCTTAATCCTACCAACGAAGTTGCAAACTCCGCCTGGACATTTGGGGTCCATCCTAGGCTCAAGTGGTGTGTTTATGATTTGGCTATAAAGGCCTGAGGACATAACGTTGATTGGGGATTCACAGTCAATGTAAGCATGCTCAACGTATTGGTACCCAATCATACATGGTATCTTCACATTCCCGGGATCACCTCTCTTAATCTTTGGGTCAATTCTAACAAAAGGTGGTCGAGGGTTATCAACTAGGTTGTTATAGTAAGCAATCTCCTCTTTAGTGGGGTATTCATTGAAATAATCATCCAACCTAGGATCTACCTTCACTTCATCAATTTTCTCAATCAACTTTTCAACCGTAAGATTATTACGTTCTAAGTAATTATCTGAGTATATGGCGGTCCCTAAGTTGTTCAAGGCATAATCAAGCTCTATATCAATCATTCTACTGAGCTCCCTGAGCTCACTAATCTCATTCTCAAGTTGGCTACGCAACAAAGCTACTTCGCCAGGTGTAAGAGGTGGATTCGCGTTTTCCATAATGGCAAACTGAATAGTCAATGGAAGTTACGAACAAACACACAAAGAAAAATAGATAGACTAAAGAAAACCTAGAAAAGGAAAATAAAAATCTCACTAGAAAGGAATCTAGTGAGTAGACCTAATAGAAATAAAAATTCAACCTAAACAATAACTATTCCCCGGCAGCGGCGCCAAAAACTTTGATGCGTGGGTTTTGCAACCTTGCAACAGGTTTTACCTCTCGAGGGATCTCAAGAGGCTTACAACCCCACCAGGCAGTGTACCTGACCGATGTAGTATAGTGTAGTGGTAAGTACGGGGGGTTGATCGTTCTCCACAGGGAATAGTGTTCGTTAGGTATGAAAAGCTACTCTAATTAGGTCTAAGGGTTGAGGAAGATTCTTTTTTATGTTTTTATATTTTTATGAAAGCAAGTAAAATCTCGGTTTTGAAGGAGTGGGCGGAATTAGTTGCTAGTCAACTAACCCAAATTACTACGAATGCAAATAAAATAAAATAACAAAAATGAAAAGTTTGGTGAGAAACTTATGTGTAGAGAAATGTGTTTACTTAGATTTCCTTACTCCCTAACTATCTTTTACCGGTTAATTAGTGTGTATTAGTCGCGTGGATGACGGGTGTATTCCTTAATACCATTCGTGGGGTGGCGTACTTACTTCCCCAACTCTACAAGCTCCTACTTCACTCCTATGTCGAGCCGGCTAGGAAGCTCCTAACATGGGATCACTAGAATTCGCTTGTGCATTAAATACAACCATAAAAACCTTTAGTACGCGTTTGGTTCATGTTTCTTAAGACGTTCAAGCAAGTTACCGAATAGGAAGTTAGCCAGTTTTCTTAAGCCTAACATAGATAAACAATCATCCAATACAACTAACAACACACTAACAACCAATAATCAATAGCTAGGTTTCATTAGATCTAAGCAAACACAAGATAATTTAGCCTAACATGTTAAACAAAAGACAAGAATAAGATAGAATCAAACAACACATAGACATATTGAATGATTAATTGATAACTTATCTTTCAATGAAACATGGAAGATCTCAAGGCAAAAAGCCCTGAAAAAGTAGCTAAAATCGCTCTTAGGGTTTTATCCCAAAATTCCACACACTAAGCCCCCCTCTATGACAAAAAATTAGAAAACTATATATAGATTTTTGGATCTGACGGCGTCACCTTATGGAGTGTGACGCCGTCCACCTCGCCGCTTTTAGGGTTCCCGGATGACCATCTTGACGCCGTCCCTCTTTAGCTCTTCAAAAATCCATTCTGGCTTATCAAGGGCTGACGCCGTCGGATGTTAAACGTGACGCCGTCCCCTTATGAATTAAGCCGTGACGCCCTTGATCAACTTAAAGCGTGACGCCGTCAGAATTCACATGCTATTTTCACTGGCTTATCATGAGTAAATTTCACGTCCAACTTTTCTTGCCAAAGCATGACGCCGTCCAGAGTAAATGTTGACGCCGTCAAAGGTGACTTTTAGCCCATTTTTGAGACTTTGTCGTTTTCTTCACTTTATTGCTCCAAAAACGTCCAAAATGCCTCCTTTTCCAGATTTCTCCTCAAAAGTACCTAAAATGACAAAAGGAACGATTTAGGGCAATATTTGATCAAATAAATACGATTTCGGGCTTAAATGACCCCTTAAAAGCGGTACACTTTTCGCCTCATCATTAAACATGTTAGGCAACCAGTTAGATATTGTTAACAATACAGAACCAACAACAAGCCCAGAGGTAACCAAAGGAGTTGGAATAACCTCAAGTCTCACCAACTAGGTGATGACTTTTCTTTTTATAACAAAGCTTGTTACACATGTGGTAGTTTTGATCATCTTGCAGCTTTCTGTAACAAATGGGTATCTGGGTATGCAAACAATGGGGTGAATCTAAAAAGGCAAACACCTAAAAGTCACTCTATTTTTAATAAATCAAAACCCAGAGCAGTTTCAAAAGCAGTTTCTACTGCTAGGCAAGCAGTTCCTACTGCTAGACCATTCATGACTGTTAACCCAATACCAACAGTTAAAAATGCAAAATCATCTTACAAAAATGCATCAACAACTGTTAAAAGGCCCATTCAATCAAAATCAGTGGTCCAAAAACAAGTTTGAAAAATTAAGGGTACAACTGCAAAGCCAGTAGTTAATACTGCTAGGCAAGTAGTTAATACTGCTGCTTGGGAAAATAGGGCAAATGTTGTTAAGGCCTCAGCATGTTGGGTTTGGAATCCAACTAAACCCAATGGTGCATCAACCATTCTTAAAAGATTAAATTACATTGATGCACGAGGCAGATCCAAGTCAGTAATGGCTTGGGTCCCCAAAGGAAACTAATACTCCTTATTACTGTGCAGGAACATTCATCTGATAAACAAGAGGATCAAGGATACTCAGATAGTGGATGTTCAAGGCACATGACAGGCAACAAGTTTTATCTCTCAGATTTTCAATCAATAGATGGAGGCTATGTTACCTTTGGAGGAGGTGGCAAAATTTCCGGTAAAGGTACAATTAAAACTGGAAATTTAGATTTTGAAGATGTGTTCTATGTGCAAGAGCTTAAGTATAATCTTTTTAGTGTCTCACAAATGTGTGATAAAAAGAACAAAGTTCTTTTCTGTAACACTGAATGTCTTGTGCTTTCTCCTGATTTTAAGATGCCTGATGAAAGTCAAGTACTTCTTAAAATTCCTAGAAAGGGCAATATGTACAGTGTTGATATGAAGAACATTGTTCCTAAAAAGGCTTTAACTTGTCTTGTATCAAAGGCCACATTGGATGAATTAATGTTATGGCATAGAAGGCTTGGTCACATTAACTTCAAAACCATAAATCAGATTGTTAAGAATGGTTTGGTAAGAGGTTTACCTCAAAAATGATTTGAAAATGACCAAACATGCATTGCTTGTCTTAAAGGCAAACAACACAAAGCCACTTGTAAGCCCAAAATTTTTAACTCTAATGATCAATCTTTGTTTATGCTTCATATGAATTTATTTGGACCTACTTCTGTTAGGAGCCTAAAGCATAAAAGTTATTATCTAGTTATTACTGATGACTATAGTATATTTACATGGGTTTTCTTTTTAGCTTCTAAGGATGAGACTTCTAGCATTCTTAAAACATTCATTACAGAGATAGAAAACCTAGTAAGCAAAAGAGTAAAAGTCATTAGATGTGATAATGGGACAGAATTCAAAAATAGAGTTATGGATGATTTCTGCAAAGAAAAAGGTATTAGGAGAGAATTTAGTGTTGCTAGAACTCCACAACAGAATGGTGTTGCTGAGAGGAGAAATAGAACACTCATAGAAGCTGCTAGAACCATGTTAGCCGACTCTAAGTTGCCTATCACTTTTTGGGCTGAAGCAGTCAACACTGCTTGCTATGTTCAAAATAGGGTTTTGGTTGTAAAATCTCACAATAAGACATCATATGAGCTTTTTAGAGGTAGAACTCCTGCAATAGGATTTCTTAGACCTTTTGGATGTCATGTGACAATTCTGAATACCTTAGACCATCTTGGAAAGTTTGATGGCAAAGCAGATGAAGGATTCTTAGTTGGATATTCTCTTAATAGCAAAGCTTTTAGAGTATACAACTCAAGAACTAGAAGAGTAGAGGAAAACCTGCATGTGGAGTTTTTAGAGAACAAATCCAATGTAGCAGGTCAAGGTCCTAATTGGCTATTTGATCTTGAGACTCTAACCCATTCTATGAATTATGTGCCTGTTGTTGCAAAAACTAATAATTTTTCAGGTTCACAAACAACAAATGAGGCAGGGTTAGATAAGAAGACAAATCAAGATCATGTATGGATGCCAATAAGTACCAGTGTGGCTTCCACTTCAACAAATGATGAATCTTCTTCTGGTAAAGCTAAAGAAGATGTTGAAGATGAACACAAGGAAGATAGAACAAAGGAACAACAAAATGTTTCTGCTGATGATAGTACTGCTGAGACAGAGCATTCTACTGCTAGGCTTAATTTTTCTGCTGCTAGGCCAAATTATTCTACTGCTGGCCCTTCAGACTCAAATGAAGCAGATTTCTTAGATAAAGAGGTGGATTTGAGCAATATCTCACCTAACTATCAAGTTCCTTCTACCCCACACACCAGGATTCACAAAGTCCACTCCCTAGAAAATGTGATTGGAGATGTACAATCAGGTGTGAAGACAAGACAACAACTGATGTCTTCAGACCAACAAGGGCTTCTTGATGCCCTTTATGCTTCAAAGCAGCATGAGTTTTCAAACTCTTGCTTGTTTGTATGTTTTCTCTCTCAGGCAGAACCAAAGAACATTCTTAAAGCCCTAGATGATTCAAGCTGGGTGGAAGCTATGCAAGAGGAGCTTCTTCAGTTTAAGATTCAGAAGGTTTGGGTGCTAGTTGATTTACCTAAGGATGAAAAGTTAATTGGCACTAGATGGGTTTTCAAGAATAAAAGGGATGAAAGGGGCATAGTGATTAGGAATAAGGCTAGATTAGTAGCCCAAGGGTACACACAAGAAGAAGGTATAGAAAATGATGAGGTTTTTGCTCCAGTAGCAAGACTTGAGGCAATTAGGCTTTTCTTAGCTTATGCTTCATTTATGGGCTTCACAGTTTATCAAATGGATGTCAAGAGTGCATTTTTATATGGTACTATTGAAGAAGAGGTGTATGTCTCACAACCTCTATGGTTCATTGATCCTGACCATCCAGAAAAAGTGTACAGAGTAGTTAAGGCTCTTTATGGCCTTCATCAGGCACCAAGAGCATGGTATGAAACACTGGCTTCCTACTTAATTGAAAATGGATTTCAAAGAGGCAAGATTGATCAGACATTATTCATCAAGAAGCACAAGAGTGATCTTTTGCTAGTACAGGTATATGTGGATGATATCATCTTTGGATCTACAAGGAAGGAGATGTGTTTAGAGTTTGAGAAGCTTATGCATGATAAGTTTCAGATGAGTTCCATGGGGGAACTTACATTCTTTTTGGGTCTGCAAGTTAGGCAATCATGTGAAGGCATATTTATTAGTCAAGATAAATATGTTGCTGAAATACTTAGGAAGTTCAACTTTGCTGATTCAAAAGTAGCAAGCACACCAATGGACTCTGAGAAGCCACTTCTAAAATATTTAAATGGAGACAATGTAGATGTACACACATACAGATCTATGATAGGTTCTTTGATGTATCTTACATCATCAAGACCTGACATCATGTTCTCTGTTTGTGCTTGTGCAAGATTTCAAGTAACTCCAAAGGTTTCTCATTTAACAGCAGTCAAGAGGATTTTTAGATATCTCAAGGATCAACCTAGGTTGGGTCTATGGTATTCAAGGGAATCACCTTTTAACTTGGTAGCATTTTCGGATAGTGATTATGCTGGTGCTAGCTTGGACATAAAGTCAACAACTGGAGGATGTCAATTCCTTGGGTGTAGACTTATCTCATGGCAGTGTAAGAAGCAAACAATTGTGGCTACTTCAACAACTGAAGCTGAATATGTAGCTGCTGCAAGTTGCTGTGGTCAAGTCCTATGGCTTCAAAACCAACTTCTTGACTATGGGTACAATTTCATGAACACTGTCATTCATATTGATAATAGTAGTACAATTTGCATAATTAAAAATCCAGTGCAACATTCTAAAACAAAACACGTTGAAATTAGACATAATTTTATTAGAGATTGCAATGAGAAAAAGTTGATTCAAGTGTTCAAAATTGATTCTGAACACAACTTTGCAGATCTTCTTACAAAAGCTTTTGATGTTGGAAGGTTTCAATACTTGATAGCAAGTATTGGAATGTTTAATTCTTAAAAATTTTATCTGTGTGGTTTTTGTATATAAATTTTTGATTGTACTGCTGGCTTTATAAAATACTACTGTTAGTGAAAAGTTTGTGTTGCTAGTACAAATTTTATTTGTTTAAGTTCATTTTGTTAGTCATACTATGATACTGCTATAAGACAAATGCTTTGCATTTTGTTTCTTGGTTTTAGACTATCATTTTAAGGTATGAACATTGAACAAAAAGGAAGTTTCAAGTGAAATGGAAGCAGCAGAATGATGATATCAGTTGCTGAAATAATAGGTTTATGATGGACTGAGTTTGGGAATTTATTAACAAAGGTTTACTCCTAAGTTAATTGATCCCTTAGAACTCATTTCTTGAAATCTGATTATGATATTTCACATTGACTTGATGGCTCAGTTGGTCAGGTAGTAACTAACTCAACTCACTTTCTATCATTTTATACTTTTAAGTATAATGAGCAAGTCTAAGGACATCTGATAGAAAGAACAGCTAGTAAAAGTGAATCTAACACTTGTGTTGGAGGCAACAATTACTGTGAGCTGGAAACCCTGTCAAGAAAGCCTTTTGAATAGGTTTATCTTTACATAGGCAGTTATTTATAACTGAAAAACATTGGTTCTCACACAACCAGAGGTTGCTTTAAACCGCATTCTTGATTAAGTGTCTGTTATACACTTAATCCCTTCAAAATGGTTGAAAGCAGTATGATTTTTCTATAATAAAATCATGAACATACTGCTAAGTCAAAAGTTTCTTAAAAAGGATTTTCAAAGGGACTCAGAAAAACCATCCATTGATGGATAATGAGTCAATGCCCCATGAATCACCTCTCATAGGAGTTAACACACCTAGAAGTGATGAGGGCAGCACATAAACTCTTAAGGAATTGATGGCTACATGTACAACATTGTCTGAAAACAAGTTCACATTGGTAGATCAGATGATGATGGGATGATGGTGAGAGATCTTCCAAACAGGGGAGGAAATATCTCAGGGGAGGAAATAAAGCCCAAGGAAGATTAACCAAATGTAAGGGAGGAAAAGACAAGAGCATACAAGATGATGACATGGAGGTTGAAAATGACAAGAACAGAGCTGATTCTGGAGTATTATATATATTCAGAAGGGATGAAGCATTCCAAAGGAGAAAGTTCTATCTAGGTCAATTTCAGTTCACTACGTTTGTTCATCACTTGCAAAGGCATGCTGATAGATGATTTCACTTGTTGAAACAAGCATCCAAGATACACAGCATCATTGCCTCTTATAATTCCTCCATCCAAGGAAATTGCACCATCTTTTAGGCTTTGTTTGAAGCTTGAAGATAGGTTCTAATATTGTCGAAGTCAAAAGAAAATGGCAGATGAGTTACTGAGAAAGATATTTAATCTTGAAGAACAGAAGATAGCTCAGATCAAGAATCTGACTACAGAAGTGTTTGAAAGATCTTCACAATCCATAATTTAATTCAGAAACATGTTGAAAAGGATTCACATGTTTAGGGGAGGATTGTTGGGAATTAAATGTTCTGAAGATTAGTATTGGAAATTACATGTTCACAAGATCGTTACTGCTCAAAGAAATACTCTAAGTATCATTCTACTGCTAGTGCATTTGATTCTACTGCTAGCGTTAAACATTCTACTGCTGAATGACGCTGCTGCTAGTGAAGAAGATTCTACTGCTGAGTGGATAACTATTGAAGTATTCTTCTGCTGGTTGGATAAGTATTCGAAGATATTATGTGTATTATAGTCAACAATACACGGTAGATAATATCTTTAGACAAAGTGTTCAGTAACAAGTTGTAAACACATATACATGTTGTATCTTAATGACTGACACTCTCAAGCATGTGTTCGATTAGACTTGACAATATTGTAAAGATCTCTCTTGGACTATAAAAGAGAAATCATAGGCTTAGATATTATACGCATGAATTAGATCATAACTGTTAAGAACATAGAACAAACACAACAATATCATAAGTGATAGAAACATAAGATTAAAGGTTTTGTAACCCTAGCGATAGTGAAGATCACTCGTATTATTTTGAATAATATTGAATCGTTTGGTGATAAACTTTCTTTGTTCATTTTTCTATAACAAACATAACTATTCCATTTCCATAACCAAATAACCTTCTAAGTGTGGTTAAGTAGATTCCGCATACTTAATCAGATTAACTCAATATATCATATTGATGAAGCGAAAAGTGTACTGCTTTTAAGGGGTCATTTAAGCCCTAAATCGTATTTATTTGATCAAATATTGCCCTAAATCATTCCTTTTGTCATTTTAGGTACTTTTGAGAAGAAATCTGGAAAAGGAAGCATTTTGGACGTTTTTGGAGCATAAAAGTGAAGAAAACGACAAAGTCTCAAAATCGGCTAAAAGTTACCTTTGACGGCGTCAGGATCCTCTCCAGACGGCGTCACGGCTTGGCAATAAAAAGGTGGATATGAAAATTACTCATGATAAGCCAGAGAAATTTGCATGGGAATTCTGACGGCGTCACGCTTTAATATGATCAAGGTCGTCACGGCTTAATTTAAAGAGGGACGGCGTCACAACTAAATCTGACGGCGTCAAGCCTTGATAGGCCAGAACGGATTTTAGAGAGCTAAAGAGGGACGGCGTCAAGAAGGTCATCCGGGAACCCTAAAAGCGGCGAGGTGACGGCGTCACACTCCATAATGTGACGCCGTCAGATCTGAAAGTCTATATATAGTTTTGCAATTTTTTGTCATTAGTGTGGAACTTATTGGGGAACTTTGTGTGTAAAAACCCTAAGACGATTTTATCAGCTTTTTCAAGGCTTTTTGCCTTGAGATCTTCCATGTTACATTGAAGATAAGTTATCAATTAATCATTCAATATGTCTATGTGTTGTTTGATTCTATCTTGTTCTTGTCTTTTGTTTAACATGTTAGGCTAGATTTATCTTGTGTTTGCTTAGATCTAATGAAACCTAGCTATTGATTATTGGTTATTAGTGTGTTATTAGTTGTATTGGATGATTGTTCATCTATGTTAGGCTTAAGAAAACTGGCTAACTTCCTATTCGGTAACTTGCTTGAACGTCTTAAGAAACATGAACCAATGCGTACTAAAGGTTTTTATGGTTGTATTTAATGCACAAGTGAATTCTAGTGATCCCATGTTAGGAGCTTCCTAGCCGGCTCGACATAGGAGTGAAGTAGGAGCTTGTAGAGTTGGGGAAGTACGTACGCCACCCCACGAATGGTATTAAGGAATACACCCGTCATCCACGCAACTAATACACACTAATCAACCGGTAAAAGATAGTTAAGGAGTAAGGAAATCTAAGTAAACACATTTCTCTCCACATAAGTTTTCACCAACCTTTTCATTTTTGTTGTTTTATTTTATTTGCATTCGTAGTAATTTGGGTTAGTTGACTAGCAACTAATTCCGCCCACTCTTTCAAACCCGAGATTTTACTTGCTTTCATAAAAATATAAAAACACAAAAAGAATCTTCTCTCACCCTTAGACCTATTAGAGTAGTTTCTCACACCTAACGAACACTATTCCCTGTGGAGAACGATCAATCCCCCGTACTTACCACTACACTATACTACATCGGTCAGGTACACTGCCTGGTGGGGTTGTAAGCCTCTTGAGATCCCTCGAGAGGTAAAACCTGTTGTAAGGTTGCAAAACCACGCATCACATATACACAAAGCAACAAAGGTCTAACAACCTTATAGTGTATCGTGAATCCTCTCAATCGGTGAACTTTATCTCCCGTTAGGATTTCATTTTGAACAAGTAGTAATTAGGATCCTCCTTAGCGAACCTAGAATGCTTGCATCCCACATACGTGTTTCAAAATGATAACATGTTCTCGTAAGATATGATTGAATGTCTTCATGATCTTAAATGCTAAATGATTATCATGTTTTGCATGATGTTTGCATTTATTCCTTATGTGCATTTTACATGACTTTTTTTTTAATGTTGCACCCACACTATGTCATTTTGGCACATAATGAATTAGGTATGTGATTAACTCAAATAAGTACATTTTATTATCATCATTTATCCTATTTATTTGACTTGTTTTATTATATTATCTATGAGAATCGATACATTAATGTTTACTTTAGTAATTCTCAGGTAAAAATAAGCATTATGTGAAACTTGGCGATTTTGGACTAATTATGGAGCAAAACAAGTGAGATGTTAAAAGTCTACTAAAATCCAGAAGATGTGCCGTATCTCACTCAACAGATACGATGCAATATCATACTTAGATGAATTCGAAGACCAATGTCTGACTTTGAAGAATGCACCGCATGAAATTCTGTCATGCGCCGCATATGAAACTTTGGTCAAAGAAGAAGATCAAGCTCGTTCTACTCCAGATACGCCGCATTATACTTCTAACATACGGCGTATCACTATCAAGATTTCACAAGTTACAATCCAAGTACATGCGCCGCATACAAAGATCAAGATACGCCGCATCTGAAGACGGTGTACGAATATTCCAGAATATATTAATCTTGGACCCCACGCGAAGTTAAGTCAATGCGCCGCATCTATCAACTCTATGCGCCGCATCGATCCCTCAGACAGAAACTATAAATACCCCAAGGCCAGACGAATTTGGGAGCTCTCAGACTCTTAGCTCTCTCAGACCGAAGACCTAGACATAACCCTATAGCCGAATTCAGACGACCAAGCAGCACAAGACACACCTCAAACAAAGATACAAGAGCTGTAAGAAGGTCCTGCATGTATTCAATTCATTAAGTAGTTTTGTTTTATTGTATTAGTACGCTTTAATTCATCAAGATTGATGGGCTTGTGTCATGTGACTACGGAAGATCATGCACTCCCCTTAATATTGCTTTCCCATTAATTAAAGTTTATATGTTGATCTCTTTGGTGACTTTTATTAGTGCATTGATAACCTCTGTGTCTAGCTGAGTCTTGCTTGGGTCGCCATGCCCCTTCCTCGCCTATCTATTCTAGCGTATACGAGACGTGGGCATCACAAATGCCCAATACTCTAGAAAAGAAGGATAGACATAAGTAATCATTAAGGGTTTACTCGCCGATAAGATTAGAACCAACGAGAAAGGTTTAATTATATACACTTCATATAAAACTATCAATAAAACAAGTGACAAGCTACTTAATTATCAGGACAGGTCTTCTTATTGTCTCGAGTATCTATCTGTGTACGTGTGTGCTAATCGCTGATTCGTGTTCATTAGTTTAGTTTACTATTTAATTATAACCAAACCGTGCCAGTCTCTCAGGCTGAACCCCCTTGCGTTAGATTAGATTGTATAGCTAACTTAGGATATTAAAATACTGATTAGAATAACTAGATAATACGTTCCACTCTTAGTGATCGACACTCTACTTACCATTATATTCATACTGACCGGGTACACTGCTCGTTAAGTGTGTGTGTTATTGATAAGTCGGCTAAATATAAATTTAAAACTTGAGTAGGCATTAATACTGCTAAACCGCAACGACATAACGCGCACCTCATCAAGTTTTTGGCGCCGTTGCCGGGGAGTGAATTGTTATTATCTGTTAATTTGATTTAGTATTTTAATTAGGTTTTTTTTTAGATTCTAACCACTAACCCTGTTATATATTAGATAGATTGCATTCATTGTATAATTTGCATATTTTCTGTTTTTGTGTGTTTTTATTTTCTGTAATTTTTTTTTCTTTTTCTATTTTTCTGCATTCTGCTATCGTTGTATTGTGCTAATACAAACGATACGGCGCATCTGTTTTCACAGATACGGCGTATTGCGTTTAATTTTTATAAAATACAACGCGTTTAATAAATTCGAGTACGACGCATCTTTCCCCAAGATACGGCGTATTCTGTTTTTAATAAGAAATTTTTCTAAACCCTAACGCCATACGACGCATCTGTTTTAACAGATACGGCGTATTTTCTATTTAAATTAAAAACAATTTTTCGAATTATTAAACAGAAGCGACGCATCGATCTTTATCGATACGGCGCATCTACTAAATCAAAAATCTTGTATTTTGAAACGTAACGAAAATACGGCGCATTAGCTTTTGTTAATACGACGCATTTAATTTTAATAAATATAATCGATTTTTGATAATTTAAACTGGATACGGCGCATTCTAAAATTATAAGCGGCGTATCTGTTTTCTGAATAAAAGTCTGATTAAATTTTAACGTAATAAGATACGGCGTATCCAACTTTCTGGATACGGCGCATCGTCCGCAGATATCAGCCATTTTTATTCTTTATACTCTTTGGGACCATATGAGGAATATGTTGCGACGAAGACCAAAGAATATATTAGATTAAGTCGAATGGAAGAAAATGTTGCGGAGCTATACGGTAACATCTTTCGGATGAAAGAAGAAGGATGGCACGTAACAAGAACAAAATAAGGAGCTGAACGTGAGTCTAACTTGAAGACTCTGGAATAAAGACAAGTGCTGACCGGGAGACAACCCGATGGAAAAAATTTTACTTTTCTGTTCTGTGTCGAGTCTGTCAGACCTGCAGAAGATGCGGCACATCTCCATCATAAGATGCGACGCATCACTTGCACTGGTCATATCTTATTTCATTTTCTGCATTTTTATTTTTGACTTTAAAACTTTCTGTCAGTTTATTTAATGCGACGCATCCCTGGTTAAGGATACGACGCATCTTTTATTCTGATTCGTATTTATTCCAGGCTCGATACGGCGTATCTTCTTCCATAAGATACGGCGTATCGACTGACCTGATGATTTACAGTTTAATTTTTTAGGTTTTATTTTTACTAACTACTAATGTATTATGCAAGTTTGAACCTTCTTAACTCAGGTGTGTTAAAGTCTAAATGATATTATAGATTCCTGCATTTTTTGTGGATACATCATCTATGAAGCTTAAACGTTCTCATCTACAAGAAAGTTGATTTTTGCTCTTATACGAATAATGGAGGATCATACCGAGCAAATCTCAGGGGAGTTTTTCTGTTCTAATTCTTTTAATTTCCAGTTTTTTTTAATCTTTGACAAAAACAACGAGGACGTTGTTTAACTTAAGTGGGGGGATGGAGAATTAGAACACTTACTTGTCCTAAACTTTTTCAAAATATGCTTAAAATGCGCTTAATATATCAAAATTTAAAATTTTTTAGCATGTTTTTGTTTAAAGTCTAAATTACATAACCGCACACATAACTCTATTCTTTCAAAAATATTAAAACTTTAGTGTGCTGGTGACTTGTAAACTTTAGAACTTGGCTTGTATACTATTCGAGATCACCATAATGAGTATTATCTATATAATTGGAGTGACTTGTCTAACTTGGTAAATTTCTAGGATTACACCCAAATAGCCTTTATATGTTATGTGATATTAACTAACTACACTGGTTAGTTAACCCCCGTATAAACCCTTTGTTTACTCTCACTTTTAGAGTAAGATACCCCTAGAAAAACCCTCAGAGCCATTCCTTTCGTTTCTTACACCTTTGTTATAATGTTTCGATACACCCTTACACCTTAGCCTACCCTGTAGATTAAAATCCGTGGTTAATTGCTTTAGGCAAAGTGTGTTTCCTTACATTACCTGTGCTCGCGTGCGTAATTCATTATTTTTGGTTAGGTCGGGAAATTGCACAATGCAATTGGTATGAAAGTAAATATTGTATAACTTTTAGTTTATTTTTCGTGTGTTTGCTACTTTCACTATTACAGTTATTTCTGAAAGTATGAAGAGTATGGAAAAATTATCCGGAAAAATAATGATAGAAAAGTTGTGAAATTTTACACATATATGTTGATGTTAAAAAAAAAAAAAAAAAAAAAAAAAAAAAAAAAAAAAAAAAAAAATCAAAAAAATAGAAAAGAAAAAGAAAAAGGAAAAGTTGGAAGTTTGTTTTAACCAACTTATGTAAAGTTTTGTATTGAGTGGGAGATATCACCACTATTTGTTGTTGTATATTATATTTATGGATTGAATGGGAGTTGGCCGTTATGGGAACGCCAACTAAGGTTATTCTTTAATTGAGATTTTGTTGAGTATCATTCGTGTCTACCTAAAGCGTGTGTTTCAAGTGTTAAAGCGTGAGTTATTCAATGATATGAGTCTTATTCATGGGATGGTTGGGAAAGTGATTAACCACACTTAGGATTTTAATTTATCTGTTTTGTTTATTTTTTATTTTACACCAATTTGTATCCCAAATATTATCCATACCCTATATCATTCTTCATCCAAACCTTTGATTTATTGAGATTAGGGATTTGAGCAATCTTAAGTATCGTAGTCGTGGATTCGGCTATGTATTTATGATTTTGTCGCCCTTTTTGATATAATATTATTGGTGAAGATTACTTGGTCCTATCTTTAGCCTATTCGAGTTAAGGATTTGAGCAATTGCAAGTATCGTGGTCGTGGATTCGATCATGTATTTGTAATTTTGTCGCCTTTTCTGGAATATGAGATCGATAGAGATTAAAAAGGATGATCAACCCTTAACCAACAAACCCTTTTTACCGCTTTAGACTTGTTACTCCTTGGCTTTAGTGGGGGAGATGCGTATACTTGCCAAGCCTATGATAGAATATTCGTCACAACTAAGCAACTAAACGATTTAGAATTGTTTTACATTAAAAATTATTTTGGTTTCTACTTCGTTAAGTGTTTGGTTGTGTGATTATGACAAAACGAATACGTGCTTAAATATAAAAATAAATCCTATATCTTTTAGGATACATTTTCATATGATTAATTCTAAGGTTTACTTGGGGACAAGTAAAGTTCAAGTGGGGGGATATTTGATGAACTCAAATAAGTACATTTTATTATCATCATTTATCCTATTTATTTGACTTGTTTTATTATATTATCTATGAGAATCGATACATTAATGTTTACTTTAGTAATTCTCAGGTAAAAACAAGCATTATGTGAAACTTGGCGATTTTGGACTAATTATGGAGCAAAACAAGCGAGATGTTAAAAGTCTACTGAAATCCAGAAGATGCGCCGTATCTCACTCAACAGATACGACGCAATATCATACTTAGATGAATTCGAAGACCATTGCCTGACTTTGAAGAATGCGCCGCATGAAATTCTGTCATGCGCCGCATATGAAACTTTGGTCAAAGAATAAGATCAAGCTCGTTCTACTCCAGATACGCCGCATTATACTTCTAACATACGGCGTATCACTATCAAGATTTCACAAGTTACAATCCAAGTACATGCGCCGCATACAAAGATCAAGATACGCCGCATCTGAAGACGGTGTACGAATATTCCAGAATATATTAATCTTGGACCCCACGCGAAGTTAAGTCAATGCGCCGCATCTATCAACTCTATGCGCCGCATCGATCCCTCAGACAGAAACTATAAATACCCCAATGCCAGACGAATTTGGGAGCTCTCAGACTCTTAGCTCTCTCAGACCGAAGACCTAGACATAACCCTAGAGCCGAATTCAGACGACCAAGCAGCACAAGACACACCTCAAACAAAGATACAAGAGCTGTAAGAAGGTCCTGCATGTATTCAATTCATTAAGTAGTTTTGTTTTATTGTATTAGTACGCTTTAATTCATCAGGATTGATGGGCTTGTGTCATGTGACTACGGAAGATCATGCACTCCCCTTAATATTGCTTTCCCATTAATTAAAGTTTATATGTTGATGTCTTTGGTAACTTTTATTAGTGCATTGATAACCTCTGTGTCTAGCTGAGTCTTGCTTGGGTCGCCATGCCCCTTCCTCGCCTATCTATTCTAGCGTATACGAGACGTGGGCATCACAAATGCCCAATACTCTAGAAAAGAAGGATAGACATAAGTAATCATTAAGGGTTTACTCGCCGATAAGATTAGAGCCAACGAGAAAGGTTTAATTATATACACTTCATATAAAACTATCAATAAAACAAGTGACAAGCTACTTAATTATCAGGACAGGTCTTCTTATTGTCTCGAGTATCTATCTGTGTACGTGTGTGCTAATCGCTGATTCGTGCTCATTAGTTTAGTTTACTATTTAATTATAACCAAACCGTGCCAGTCTCTCAGGCTGAACCCTCTTGCGTTAGATTAGGCTGTATAGCTAACTTAGGATATTAAAATACTGATTGGAATAACTAGATAATACGTTCCACTCTTAGTGATCGACACTCTACTTACCATTATATTCATATTGACCGGGTACACTGCTCTTTAAGTGTGTGTGTGTTATTGATAAGTCGGTTAAATATAAATTTAAAACTTGAGTAGGCATTAATACTTCTAAACCGCAACGACATAACCCGCACCTCATCAGTATGCTTATCACTATGAACTCTTAGACGTCATATAGACATACACTAAGTGTCCAAACGTATAAGTTAAAGTAGTCGCGAAATTGTCCTAATTCCTTTGTCATCATTTCGCCTTCTTCCAAGTAATACACACTTTTGTCATGGGGAGGTTAGATACAAACCTAGTAGAACTCGGAGTAGGTTTGACAACTTAAAAATTTCATCCGAAATATTCAAGTAAGTTTAACTTGCGATCGCAATTGTTAAATGTCATATCCGAAACATCATATTCATGCCTTTTAACAACATATGTTAAAATGCTCATACAAAAGCTAAAAGCTAACATCAACCTTCGGGTGACAAAGGACTCACAGGTTACTACATAAGTGATTAGTAGTTCCGTTCATCCTCGTGTGAATATACACTTCTTAATACCAAGTATATTCATTTCCGTTAGTTCCTTTTATCCCCATAGGTTTGTCATCGTGCTTTGTGTCAAGCTCACCTCATAGATAATGAGGATCGAACTTATCCATCGGTTTTAGGGTAGAAAACCAACGTATCATCCCTCTTATGACTACTTGAATATTTCATTGGAAATATTGAAGTCATTTCTTATGTCTCGTCTCATGACTTTTTAAATATTTCACTGGAAATATTAAGTCATCATTCACATCCCTCTTATGACTACTTGAATATTTCACTGAAAATATTGAAGTCATCTCTCATGTCTCATCTTATGACTTTTTAAATATTTCACTGGAAATATTAAGTCATCCTTCACATCCCTCTTATGACTACTTGAATATTTCACTGGAAATATTGAAGTCATTTCTTATGTCTCGTCTTATGACTTTTTAAATATTTCACTGGAAATATTAAGTCATCCTTCACATCCCTCTTATGACTACTTGAATATTTCACTGGAAATATTGAAGTCATCCCTTATGTCTCGTCTCATGACTTTTTAAATATTTCACTGGAAATATTAAGTCATCCTTCACATCGCTTTAATGACTACCTATGTATTTCCTCAGAAATATAAAAGTCATCTCTTCTCGCCTAGTCTCGTTCATCTTGTAAAAAGAATTTATTAGGTATAAATTCTCTCCCCGTGTCAAAAAGTCTCACTAAATCAGCGATATTTATTCATAAAATCTTCTTAAATTCCAATGACAACTTAAATATTTCATCCGAAATATTTAAAGTATATTTAATTTGCAAAATGCAATTAAATGTCATCTCTCGTTCTCAATCAACGTTCATCGAGTCCCGTTGGATTCATTCATAAAAGAATTTATTTGGTATAAATTCCTTTAATCTAAGGTCTAGAAAAATCACAAAATATGTGAAATTTCTTTGTCGAAAATCAAACTCTGGGTCAAAACTGACCTCAGCAGGTCACGGCACCCTTAAATAAGGGACGGTACCGCCAAATTTAACGGTACCGTCGGACCATTGTCTGCTGAGACCGTTTATTTTGTTTTCAATTCTCACTTTTTCAAAAGCACTATCAAAACCCACTCGCTGTAGTCTTGAACCAGAACCGTCTCCTATCAGAATAGATTCTGCCTATCTTCTGATTCCTTAGCTTTTTCCCCTTTGACTTCCGCATGTTACTAAACACACCATATGTTTGGTTACTTCCGTATCCATTATCTTCTCAACTTATCTACACTTTTCAACCTTCGTTCTACACTACCAATGCTTCAGCATCCCACTCATCTTCCACACACTTCAAGCGAAGAACCGCTAGGATAAGTTGAGATAACCTTTCTTCATCTACATAGATAACCCCACTAGAACCTTATCACTAACCCCACGACCTTGAAGATTTTATCTTCTTAACCCTTAGCATATTTCCACGTAATCACATGCCTCTTCATATGAATGTTCTATGAATATTCACAATTATTTAGAAGAGCTACGTAACTTCAAAGTTGAAGTTTATTGTATGCTATCCACCACTTGTCATGACGTTACTAAGCTCATCGCTTCCGTCAACGTTTGCTTTCCTATTTATTTTTTTTCCAATACATCTTGTCCAGATGGTCATCGATTAAGGGGGATCGAAAACACACTCATATAGTCTTTCACCAAACACTCTCAAGAACACACAAATGTGGTTCTTATTCCCTAGTATTCTTTACTAAAACACTCATTGCTTAAGTACCCGCTACTTAGCAAAACTCCAGTCACAAAACCACAATTGGCTCTAGCTTCCTAACATCTACTCTTGAGAACACTTAGCTATTGGTTCTATACAAGCACCTTCAATCCTCACATCAAACCTTATAACTCAAATTCACTCTTGATAATGATATTTGGTTTCAGAACCTTCAACCCTTATATCAATCCCACTCAAACCCTTTAGCTACACTCAAACCATCGATCATTACACTCAAACCTTATCACTATACTTCACTCTTGATAGTGACAGTTAGTTCAATAACCTTCAACCATCACAATCATTATACCCAAAGTGTATAACTACACAATCACACGAAATCCTTCATACACCAAATTATCTCTAACTCACATCTAGGATCATCCAAAACTAGAATTCTAGAACTTCGTTACCTCAACCCTATTAGAGATATTCACCCACAACCCTGTTAGGATCACATGCACATTTTCTTTTTCTCTTTTGAAATATATCATGCATCTCATTGTCAGTGCAAACGATATATTAATCTAAACCGTCTTTTCCCACCTTTCCTCAAAGGTCAAATTCAACACTTCCCATCTTATGGAATCATTTCCATCTAGGTGCTTATCGTTCACATTTTCATTTTTTTTTGTATAACTTCTATCGAGTCTACTTTATGGCATGACTTGTCATAATAGTAATCATTTAGAGTATGTCTTATCAACAAACTATCATTAACACCAATCATCTTAGGTAGATGATTATGTTGTTCAAAAGGTTTGTTAGAACTTGCCTTCCCGATGACAACTTGGAAGAAGTCATTTTATGTGTCAGTCAACGAACGAATCTCGTTCTTGTTAGTGTGATGGGTTAAACAATTACACCTTAGGTTTTCGGTCAAGTTATGACCCTCTAGTGTCTTTGAATTGCATTACGCATTCACATTTTTGTGTCGCTAACTGTCTTGGGCTTTCTTCGTCGTTTTTATCCCTTTGGCACACTTTCATCACGTGTCTGACCTCTAGCATACTTTGATATGCTCACGTATCTTATCAAACTCTTTTTTTTTGTAGCTACACTTTAACATAGTTTAACCTTTGCATGTCTTGCTATGAGCATTCTATCCCTATAATGTTGCTCTTATTCTTTTATATATTATGTTGCATGAAGCTAACTTTTGATGTAGGAAAAGCCTTTGTAAGAATTTGATCCATGGATCCACTAGATACTAAGGTAAATAAACAAGGGGATTCAATCACCATAGGGGAGCATTGAGCTAGGGGGAGCTCGGGGGTATTTGAATACATAGCATGGAGTCGTCTTCACAAGTGATGATAGAAGACTTCACTGGGATGATGCAAGCTCGACTTTCTGGAGAGAAAGGAAAATAGTGCAATAAGGGGAGTAGGGAATGAATTCAAGGGAGAGCTCGAGGCAACTACCTTTTTGCTTCGACAAAAGGGGGAGAATGGAGTGTAAACAGGTAACTTTTACATTTTACTGTGTGTTACGGTTTACATATTTGTAATCATCAAAAAGGGGGAGATTGTTAGTGCAAATATTACGATATTTAAACTAAACGGTTTCTTCGGTTTTAATAATGACAAACATGTAACTTGTAATACATAACGTAAAATGTGCAAGTTACTTGTAAACACAAATCATCAATGCATACTTACATCAACATCTCTCGACGTCTCAAGTATGCTTCAACAGAGTCGTAGATTCTCAACCCGACGTAAATCACTCAAGGTATGAACAAACAAATTTAAACTTGACGGATGATCAAAGAAATAAATTTTTTGTTCTAAACTTCACATTTTTAATGTGACAAAACATTTTTTCAAAAATACATTTTACAAATTATTTTTGAATTAAAAAGAAATGTTTTATTTTGAAAAATAAGTTTAAAATCACCAACAGTTATTTCCCCCCCCCCCCCCAAATCAGCTCCAAACTTCCCCAAATAAACTTTCACCACTAAAAACAAAATTTGGAGCGTCCCTGTCTGGGACGGTACCACGGTACCACTAAATTTAGTGGTACCTTAGGGTATTTAGTGGTACCGTCTGTAACTAAGTAGAAATCATAACTCGTGTGTTTCTTTAGATTTGTAGCCGAATGAGATGAAGAGAAAGATGAGAAAGTTGGGAGCCTTGAGAGAAAAAGAGAAATATTAGATTAAACTATGAGAAGGTCCAACCCTCTCCCTTGGTGGGAGAGGGGTATTTATACACACATATTAGATGCCCCGTGTGGGCTGTGGAGCGAGCTGATAGAGGGTAAAGACCCGACCCACTCCACGAATACTTTAATAATTAAACTATTACTAATAATACTAATAATCCTACGAGCTATTTAATGCTAACAGATACTCGGGGTGACCGAGTCTTCACATGAATATTTATATTCCTAACAATCTCCCCCTAAGGGAGGTCACCCCGGAAATAATATTATGAATTCTAGCATTCTATTACATGATTGTAAATTCCTAGCTCGTAGTCTTGATTCTTCAAAGTCATGAAACTTTGCACTTTCAGCAGTAAACTCTTTTGACGACTGATCTTTTGTCTTGGATGATCTTTGAAGATTCTTCGATGATATCATCCAACATATGTCTTCTAGTCATCTTGTTTCAGATCGTCTCTGTGTGAAGTTGTGATCTTTTAGCATTCTTTGAGATCATCAGTCACCGTAAATCTCCAAGCTCATCCGTTGTAATATTGCCTTCATGTGATATGTTGTGACCGTTGAACTCGCATGCTCACACTCTTCTGGATCATGATAACTATCATCAGAGTTACGGAAGCTGTGTTATAGGTCTTTCTTCTATCATGATTTCTTTGATAATGATTTGTAAGTGTGAGCATGGAGTGTGGATTGACACGTCTCTACTGGAATCAGGAACCACCATCGCCATCTTTATATGAATCTAAAATAAAACAGTTAGCAATAAAGTTGGAGAACGAATATGGCTTTGTCATTCGTTCGATGTGGTTGGATTAACCTTCGGTTCTGTGAAGACCGACCTGTGATCAGGTAGAATCCCCTTTAAAGAAGATTCTCCTTGACATGGATTTCCAGCTTGTAGTAATGAGTCTTCCAACAAATTAATGTCAGAATCATCATACTAAGCATGTTCTCATACCGGAACGTCTCAAAGCAGACATCACAGTAGAGTGAATCAGTGAATTAAATACCCACTGATTGATGAGAAATTGATTAGAAAAATCACTCGCGTGTCACTTGATAAACATTTTATGCAACACGACGAGGGTTTTATAAGTTGAATCACATTTCTGTCATAAACACTTTTTTTTTGAAAATTTACACAATCAATGTGCTCGAAACTAAGTTGGTGAGCACATTGAAAGGTTTTCCAAAAGCATCCGTCAATCCATTTCCTGGAACAAGTTTGATTCAAATGTGAATCGCCCCATCGTTTCTTTCCAGTTGTCACTAGTTTTATCCATGAAGGATCTCACATGTCACCTACCAAGAGCTTGTTTGATGTTGGCTCTAGAAGGATTTCCATCTTCATTGTGAATACTTTCATATCACTCGGATGTTCTGGCAATACCACAGGGATAATGCGTAGGACTCTTAATATATGTTTTCTTACTTTTCACGGTTTATGAAACAGCAAGCATATTGGAAATGTGTCCTAATGAGATTTATGGATGATCTCTTGGCTCTAGACTCAATAGTGCATTTTGATTTAGTGAACGGAGGCTGGAGAGGACTGCCACCTTTTCAATATCGTCTAACTCGGAGTGAGAGAGACGATAAAAATGTATTGATCTCCGTGACAAATGAAACAAGAGTCCTTTGAGGGACCTTGAGTGGCTAGGGAGGGTTGTGCAGCGTATCACTGGGTCCATGATACTTGTCTTCAATGTCAGCAATCAACTACGTGATTCTGACAGCATATGTATTGACCCGGTTTCTGCCTAGAGTGTAAGGAGGGCTTCTTTCTTTTCACCCTTTATCTTTACATTTCTTTTTCATTCTTCAACCCCTTCAGCGCTTACCGAGACTTCACCACTAATACCATGTTGGGTTTGTTGCAGTACTAGCTCCATCTTAGTTGGCACTCTTCCCTTATTCACTTTTCTCCTTTTTAATCATTCCTAAGGACTTCTATTCTAACTAGAGGATTGTCCCTGGGAAGATCCCTCCGGTTCTGGCTGGATCATGGGAACTGATACCTAACCTTACCATCCTTATAACTCCAGTACATTAAGTAACATGGTCGGTCTTTGGTATTCTTCCACAATTGCCATCACAAATCATTCGCTCCCCCTCAATATGTGCATCGATATACGAAAGAGTTTAGCACATATGAGAGAGCCTACACTTGAGTTCAAAAGATCACATTTTTTTATCAGAATTTCATATTTAAATCACATTCTCTCCCCCGATCAAAAATTTCAAACCATTTGAGATTTGTGATCCCAATTGATTTAAATAAGTTAGAAATTATGGGAGAAAATGTGGTCAGGTTTAATATATTCTGATTATGGAGCATACCATGCTCCCCCTTAAACCAAGAGAGAGTGTCACTGCTGCTGTTGCACAAAGTTTAAAAAGGTGTCAGAAATTTGAACAAATACTCTCCCCCTCAATTAATGACCCATTTTCTAGTTAAAGAGCTGTAGTCATTCAATTGAGCGTCAAGTATTTGTGAAAATTTAAGTCCAGTTACCACCTTGTGAAACACCAAAACTCTCCTGAAGAATCATAGACGAAAAAGAGTTTTGGTGTAAAGAAGACTTCTCTTCTAATACAAGAAATGATGCACTGAAACGTACATCAGATCGAAGAAACATGGATATAAAGTAATCCATGCCCAGGTGAACATCACCCAGTTGGAGGAACAGCCGTCTTTTTGGCGACATGCTTTCCCCATAATACAGCACGGGTCGCATTCTGAAGTAACTGCAAGCCGATAAGACATGTTTTAGCCATTTAGTATAACTTTTGCTCGAGCTTCATTTAAAGACCCGTGTCATTATTGAATGACATTTCTAGGACCGTAAATGTTATCGATAAACAGAAGACATGCCTAGAAGAACTATTTTTGGTATTTTTTGATTTTCTGATTTTTAGGGTTTTTATAGGTTTTATATTTTTCTATTTTCTTTTTGTTTTAAGATATATACAAGAATATACAAGGATATGTGAAGCAAATCCTTTACTCCTCCTTTTCTTCTTGAAGACACTTGAGTGTTTCAGGTGTCAAACTCTTCATGCCAAGCCGCGGGAGAATAAATTGGAACCGTTCTCTCGGAAGTGCCTTGGTGAAGATATCAGCCAACTGAAACTCCGTCCTCACGAAGTAGAGTTCAACAATCCCTTTCTCAACCTGCTCCCTTATGAAGTGATGCCTGATATCGATGTGCTTTGATCGGGAGTGTTGGACATTGTTGCAGCAAAGAGCGATAGCACTTTTGTTGTCACAATACAGAGGAATCTTGTTGTATGCAAAACCATAGTCCGATAGTTGTGATCTCATCCATAGGATTTGAGCACAACATGCAGACATGGCAATGTATTCAGCCTCTGTGGAAGATATAGATGTACTCATTTGCTTTTTAGAAGACCAGCTAACCAACTTTTCCCCCAAAAACTGAGCACCTCCCGAAGTACTTCGACGAGTATCTTGACACCCCGCATGGTCCGCATCTGCATAAGCCGTAAGTTCCATTACGGTGTCCTTAGGATACCAGAGACCCATGTGAATAGTGCCTTGAAGATATCTGAAGACCCTTTTTACCGCTTCCAGATGCTTTTTGGTGGGCTTGGACTGGTACCGAGCACACATACATACTGCGAACAAGAGATCTGGCCAACTAGCGGTGAGGTACATTAAGGATCCAATCATGCTTCTAAACTTAGTTTGATCAACCGGGATCCCAGAGAGGTCTTCATCCAACTTCGATCTCTCAACCATAGGAGTGTCAACAGGATCACTTGAATCAAATCCAAACTTCTTCGATATTTCATTTGCATATTTGGATTGATTAATGAAGATGCCTCCAGGACTTTGAGAAATTTGCAAACCTAAGAAAAATGACATTTGTCCCATCATCGACATTTGGAACTTAGAGCTCATCTCCTTTGAAAACCGATCACATTCACTAGGATTGGAAGAGGCAAAGATAATGTCATCTACATATATCTGAACGTGAAGTAGATGTTTGCCCGATTTCCTGGTGAATAGCGTAGGATCAACAACACCTTTGGAGAATCTGTTTGCCAGAAGAAACTTAGACAACGTATCATACCACGCCCTAGGTGTCTTTGAGGCCTTTGAAAGCAAGCAGATAGGAGAGGACCTCATCATTTCTTCAATTGAGATGGTATATAAATTGGTGCCATGACTGCCTTTAAGAAGATCAACACCATCCAATTCTCTGACGAAACAAGTGTGTTTTCTGAAAGCAACTTCAAGATCGGAATCACAAAATTGACCAACAGAAAACAAGTTATGCCCTAGTCCTTCCACATAGTATACCCGGGAAATTACACTGTCGCCAAACACATAATCTCTGTAACCCATAATTGCCCCAAAATGGTCGTTCCCGAATCTAACTGTCCCGATAAACTTTTTCACGAAATTCTTGAGCCGTGAGCGATCCCCAATCATATGTTTTGAGCAGCCTGAGTCCAAATACCAAAGGACGATTTGTACGACCTGCATTTGAAAACAGACAACGATGGATAACTGGAAAATATGGATCCCCACGTGCAGTTGGGGTCCGTTTGGTTAGCACACACAAATTCTGGAACTACAGGATTCACAGATGCTACTGTATTTACAGTGGAAACTACACTAGAAGCAGCAATTGACCTAGTAGCAGGGCATTGTGTCACTAAAGGCAAAATTTGACCAGTTGGTTTCCATTCCTTAACCTTCACAACTTTAAGGTTACTCAATCTAGTTAAGGGGTACTGATCTTCTAAAGTGAGTTTCCTTCCAGTGGGTCTCCATTGATACCCGACATTAGCAAACGTTTTTCCTGTTGCTTTCCAAATTAGTTTACTTATTTCAGTTTTCCTAACATTCTTAACTTGGGATAGTGCATGAGACATCAGAAATGACACAACACAATCATCAAGATTACCAGAAATTAAACATTCGTTACATGTTTTACAGACAGCATTAGAATTCGAATTAATTACAGTACTTTTAATACTAGAATCAACACGATTCATTCCATTCATTGCAAACTTATTGTTCCTAGGTTGGACTTCTACTTTCTTCTCGTGACCACTCTTAGCCGGCGCAGTCCTATCTTTCCTTGCATTGCCTCTAGGCTTTGACACGCTAGCTTTGGTGTCACAGTTTACTCCTGTAGAAGTAATGATGGGAACATTAGTTTGTTTTACTGTCATTTGTTTTCCTGATTTTGATGTGCTGGGTTCAGATGTTCTCAGTGGTAGATCAAAGGTTACATGCTTGTTCATAGTTGTAGAAGTTGATGCAACAAATCTATCTCTTTTGTTTTCAATCTTAGGGCTTGTGCCAATGACATATTCTAGAAGTTCCTGAGACCATTTAGCGAGGAAGCAGGCATCCACTACTGCACTATCAAGTGGTTTTTCTATCCTATCCTCTTCTACGATCTCACGAAGGGTATCAAGGCTATTTTTAAGGTGATTGAGATATACTTAATGGGCAGACCTATTGCTCCTAAGGGGATATGGAATAGGCACAACATCAACAGCATACTTTCTAAAAGCAGAAACCTTTGGAGCAATATTATCACAAGTGATAATTGGCATTTTCCATTTCACCTGAGTCTTAAGATTCTCGATTTCATTTAGCAAAGAAGTTACCTTTTCATTGTGATTGTTTCGTGTGACTTTAACTGATTCATATAACTCTTTGTAATGCTGTTTGATTTTTGAATTTTCAGCACGAAAACATTCATTTTCATAGTGTAATTTATTGATGGTGTCTTAATATTGAAAATTCTGAGAATCTAAGGACGATGGTTTATGGGTGCCAATTGCATCACTCTTATTTGTCTTTAGTTGGGCAATTTGAGCCCTCAATTGTCGAATCGTGTTAGTGTGAGCTTGAATTTTTTCATCGCGTTTACTTAATTCAAAATATGTATCAAATTTAGGAGCATCCAAAGATGTCTTGGCATTTGATAGTTTACATCTTTTTTCTAAGTGTTGATATTTTAATTGCAAATTAAGATGATCAACCTCTAGTTTTGAAAAACGCTTGACCATGTTATCATGGTCATCATTTTGAATTTTTTCTTGCAATTTCAAATTCTCCCCCTCAAGCTCAACAACACGATTCTGGGTAACATTCAATGCAATAGAATACTCATGAAATTGATAGGCAGTTAATGCAGCATCAGTAGCAGTATAAAATATATCATGTGCAATACATCTAGCAATCAAATTCTCATTGGTGAATAGAATATTCTTTCTCTCAATCTCACGACTCTTAAGTTCTATCGCATTTTGAGCTACCTCATTTTCCATATCTTTAAACACTACTTTCATTTCATTAACTTCAGTTTTAAGGGTTTTTTGCATCCCTTCAAAATGTTCTTTGAGTAGTTTAAAGAATGGAATGACCTCGGTTAAGTAACACCTTTTTGTTTGTTCAAAACCCCTTTCCCCCTCAGTAATTCCTGTTGGTGTAATTCTCTTCTGACATGTTTTATCAAAATCAGCAAATAGTTGACAAAGTACATATATGCTAATTAAGGTTTTACATTCTGTGGGAAGAGTTAAAGGAACTAAATGCCTAGGTGTATTGGGATGATACACTGTTGCAACCGCAATTTTCCTAAGGGATGGAGTTTTGTCGTTAAGTTCATCGGCCTTTCTCTTTTCTATGTCTAAAGACCAAAATATTTGTTCTGGCGTTAACTTCCTTTGAGGTGCAAACACAGTCAATCGATTCTCCTCATAATAATCATGGGGTTTGACTATGATTCGATTGGCTATACATTTGGGATCCTTCATTTTCTCAATCATTCTTTCTCTATTTCTCACTTCTATCTCATTACTCTCTTCTAATGATGAAACATCAGGAGGGGCATGACCAGGCATAATCATCACATTTGCATCATATAAGGCAGGTTGGGCTACTTTAGCATTCCTAAGGAGAGCTAATTTAGGTTCACCTACATTACTTTCACTATGCTTATCACACAACTTTTTGTGCTTTTGAATCATTTGAGCAGTTTGTCTGGTCTGGTCTTGTGTGTACAACTTGTCTTCAAGCTTATTCTTCAACGTTTTAAGTCTGGAGAAATCATTTAAGAGTTTTATTTTTTTTTTCTTTGAAATCTTGTTTTAGTGTATTTATATGCTCTTGGGCCTCCTGTTTTTGTTTAACAGTCTGATCCAGCTGTTTTTTCAAAGAATTCAACTCTTGTTTCAATGTTTCTTCCCTTACATTACGTTCTGTTATAAGTGTACGCATTTGACTTTCCATTTTCTGCTCACGTTCAGTTAGTTCAAATTTAGCACGTTGTTCATATATGGCCACCTGATCTTTATATATGTTTAGTCTAGTGGTCAAGGTGTCATCAGGGACAAACACAGTGTTCTCATGCCACTCACAAGCATTATCTACAACACAAGCAATATTTTTAACAGAAGATGCACAACCTGGTACATCAGACACGTTGTTGTGAATCACATATTGTTCATATGGAATAATATTACTATTTCCCATGTCAACAGTATCCGATTCAACAACATCTGTCTGTTGTACTTCGTTGGGAATCTTCTGTTCATCTACCACGTTATATGTGTCATAAAGCTTTAGTACCTCAGAAATCACAGATGCATTGGAGGGACCAGCTTGTTGAGGTGATGAGACAACAGAGGACAGATTAGCCATGAAGATAGTTTGAGCAGTTGGTTCATCATCCACATCAGAGTCATCAGCTTGGAAGATATTTGGATCATTTAGTGCAAGATCCTGAACTGGCTGCTCGTCCACATCGGCATCAAAAGTATTTCCCTCATCGCCAGCAAGAAACAACAACTCTTCTTCGTCCAACACTGCTCCATTCTCTTGAGCTTGCATCAACAACATCTTGTCCTTGAAATAGTCAGAGTTCTGTGGACGCTTTGGCTGATTGCAGTTTCTGGCAATGTGTCCAAGTCCACCACAGTTGTAACACTTGGGTTGCTTCCCCTGCCCTTGATTTGCATTCCCTACTCTGATCTGCACATTACCTCGACCCATGTTCCTTTGATTCAAGTTCTGCCTCCCCTGAACATTCTGAACCACAATTCTTCCATCCTCCACAGTTGCCTGATTGCGTGGGTTTGATGAAGTTCTGAGTTGATTGTTAGTCTGGGGGAGTGTTGCTTTGAATTGTTGAACAAGTAAAGAAACTTGGTTGGTGAGATTATCAATCATTTTGTCGGTGTGAGAGTAACCTGAATCCAGTTGTAGATTCATAGCAGATGGTGATGAATAGGGATGATGATAAGCTTGATCAGATGAAGATTGGTTGATTGGCTGAACATTTGCAACAAATGCAAGTGGATCATTTGGTGCAGTTGGATTGAGTTTTTCTCTCAACAGACGATCATAAGCAGCATGCTTTTCATGTTGTTGTAGGTAGGCATACAGCTGTTCATAATTTGTATCTCTCAGTCCTTTGGTGAGTTTCACTGCAGTAACAAATCTATCCCATTCTGGTGTCATGTTGTTCACAAACTTTGAGTTGAGTTGGATGTTAGGCATGGTCATCCTGATGATCCTCATGTCATTCACAAGCTTGTGAAATCTCAAATAGTAATCAGTGATGTTCTCTCCAGGATTCATCTTGAAGTGCTCAAACTCATCATACAGCTGAGACTCACGATCTTCTTTAGTTAGTTCAGATCCAGCAAGAAGCATTTTGACATTATCCCAAACAGCTTTGGCTTCAGTGTTGAAGTTGATGAGTTTGTAAACATCTTTGGGCAAGCCTTGAATGACAATGTTGGAGGCTCTAATGTCTGCATCATACCTCTTCTTTTCTTCCTCATTAAGATCATTGTAAGTACGTGGCCTATCGATTCCAAGCGTGATAGCTTCATTCTCATCGGTAGTAACAGTATCTCTCGTGGTGCCCATTTGAAAGGGTCCTTCATCAATGGATTTAAGGATGTTGACACCATTCTCTTTACCCAAGCAGTAGAGTCGAATTCGTTGTGCCCAAGACTCATAATCCGTCCTATCAAGCATAGGAGGGCGGGTATCGGACCCGGCAGCTTGAATGTCATCAGAAGCAGTGCTTGCTATGCTAGCCATAATGTATACGGGATTTTACAATTCTTTGATTTAAACCGAGAAATCGAATCTTTCGCGGGATTTTCTAAAATCAAGAATAAACCGTGATTGGATTACTTGAGTCAAACCGCAGCTAAAAGTATTACTTCAGTATCAAACCGCAACACCCAAACCGCAATTACACTCAACAAACCACAATGGTCAAACCGCAGTACAAGAGTACCAAACCGCAATTCCCAAACCGCAGTAACCAAAGACAAACCGCAACGTTTAGACCTAAACCGCAAAGAGTAAAATCGCAAAGATCTAAACCGCAAAGAGTCAAACCGCAAAGACCTAAACCGCAAAGAGTCAAACCGCAACACCTGAAGTCAAACCGCAAAGACTTAAAGTCAAACCGCAGCACAATACGACAAACCGCAAGGGACAAAAATCACAAACCGCAGCCGCTAAAGGACAAGACGTCACTTTCAGTCCTTTTTGTCGTGTTTCCCGTTATGGTTAAACTCTAAACCGCAGTCCCAAAATAACCAAACCGCAATCAGAGATTTCCAAAAGTTGCCACAAACCGCAAACAAGAAACCTTTATCGAGACACAAACCGCAGCTAAGAATGTACGTCCGAGTGTCAAACCGCAGCCAAGAACAAGGTTTAAAACCCACTCGAATACCCACTAGCACACAGTAAACTAATGATACACGTTATCCAACCACTAACCAAAGCTTATACAACCATTTTAAACGTGAAAGTACACGCCTTTAACACAAACTATGGTCAACTTTGATGTTTTCTTGCATTTTATGCCGAACCAAAGAAAAACAAAAAAAATTTAAAACTAAACCACAAATCCGAACACCTACACTTACTTGAACCTAGCCTTGGCTCTTGATACCAATTGTAACTAAGTAGAAATCATAACTCGTGTGTTTCTTTAGATTTGTGGCCGAATGAGATGAAGAGAAAGATGAGAAAGTTGGGAGCCTTGAGAGAAAAAGAGAAATATTAGATTAAACTATGAGAAGGTCCAACCCTCTCCCTTGGTGGGAGAGGGGTATTTATACATACATATTAGATGCCCCGTGTGGGCTGTGGAGTGAGCTGACAGAAGGTAAAGACCCGACCCACTCCACGAATACTTTAATAATTAAACTATTACTAATAATACTAATAATCCTACGAGCTAGTTAATGCTAACAGATACTCGGGGTGACCGAGTCTTCACATGAATATTTATATTCCTAACACCGTCCGTACGTAATGGTTAGTTTTTTTCTTTGCCTATAAATAGTGGACCATTTTACACTTCCAACTTGATTTTTCCAGTTAGTTTTCTCTGGTCTAATCCCTTTTTATTTAGATCACTTTCTTTGATCATTTAGAGAGTCTTAGTTTGTTTAAGAGTGATCCTTTCATCCAACTAAGAGATCACCTTCATTCCTCTACTAGTGCAAGAGAAGAACACATAGTATCACAAAGATACAAAGTGTTATAGTGTTAGTCTAGTGCACTCGTAACACTTGTTACGCACTTGTTGTATCCTAGCATACACCAAGTTGATTTTCTTTTGAGTAGTTTGTGAGAGTAGATCATTGTTATCTTGTTGAGATCTTGGAGATCTCTTGTAGCTTGTGGGCTTGTGTGTTGATCAAGTGGATCAAGGGTAGATCGGGTAGATCGAGTCAAGTGAGAGTAGATCATTGTGATCTTGGAGATCTCTTGTAGCTTGTGGGCTTGTGTGTTGATCAAGTGGATCAAGGGTAGATCGGGTAGATCGAGTCAAGTGTGTTGATTGTGTGAAGTAGTAAGGATCGTGTGGATCGTGGTAGATTGGTACTAGCTAAGATTAGTACTCGACATTTAGCTTAGTGTCGGAAATAAGGATAAGCGACGTTGTACGGTTTTCTCTGCCTGAAGGGAGCTTGTTGATTAGTGAAGTAACTCTCGAGTTGGGTACTCGGAGAGTGGAGTAGGGCGAAGAGGAGCTTCGTGACCGAACCACTATAAATCATCGTGTCCGGTTTGCGCCTTCTTTACTTATCTCTTTACTTTCATTTTAGTCTTTATCGCTTTATATTTATATTTGCATTGTGTTTATGTTTGTGTGGTTTGTTGCTTATATTATGTTGATTATGCTTGTGTCATGGTTTGATTGTGTTTGTGTTGTAGTTTACTTTATACCATCTCTAGATGTTGTATGATCATTGTTGACACTTTTCATATTACGTCACACTTGATCGGGTGTTTGATACAAAAGCTTTTAAGTTTTTTAATGAAAACGTATTCACGCCCCCCCCCCTCCCTCTACAGTTTCCACATCATGGATAAGCCCAAAGGCCCCCATGTATTACCCCAATTTCCCATATATATATACAAGATGGTATAGGGAATTAGGGTAAGTCACATAAGTCATACAAGTTGGAACAAACACATACACTTTCACTTGGTAGCCTCCATAGGCTTCTCTACTACATGGAGACCATCTCCATCCTCATCTACCACACAAACCCTTCTCTTCACCCTCTGATGGAGGTACCACATAAACCAATCTCTCTTCATCCTCTCCTGCGAGATGGAGACGAAGGTATCCGTTCGATGCTAGTGTCACCCCGACTACAGGAATATCATCCTTTTCATGGGGTCCTTACCGTTCAACACGGGAAACTGAGCATCCGACCTCCACCACCAAACTTATACCCATTTCACACATGATACGTGAAGAGTTATAATTTAGAAATATGTATTTGGGATATTTCTAAGCCTTTAGAAATTTATTAGTCATAAGTTTTTAAAATAGAGAATGCAAGATATATTAAATTTGTAGTTAAATGTTTTAGACGTAAAAACATAAAATAAGTTTTAAAACAAGCCCTAAAGCAAGCAACAACCAGTTTTAAAAAAAAAGTTACATTTTAAAATACTAGATCCCAAAAACGATGCACGACTTTAAGCGCCATCTTCTGTAAATTCCTCACCCATTTGATGAAGACTCAGCTTCATCAACCGCACTTGATGATGCTTCAGGATCATCACAGCTACAATGCGTGCTTTCCATCTCCATTTGGCATTCTACAATAAGTTGTATATGTCAGTTAACTTTTATTGAACTTCAGGCCACATAAACAAAAGTTAAAACGAAGGAAATGACAATCTATAAAATATAGATATCTCTTTCGATTTTCGCGAACTTTATGTCACATATATACTTGAAGTATTTCCCAATCTTATGCCCAGGATTTCGGCAATAATAGCATTTGTAAACTACCACTCTCCTTCTGGTTATTGGTTTAAAGAAGAACCCCTTAGTCCTTCCAGTAACCTGCTCATCATTCGCCTCACTTATCTTATCGGACCTGAACTTGAGGCCGTCCTTAACTTTACATACCAGCTCATAAAGCTTCATCAACGTAGATATTGAGGTCGTCCTTAAATATATTCTGTTGGTAGATATTGTGCGATACAAATGCCCCGAATGCCTCACTTACATGATCTCCAATCTTGCGGAGACGATTGAGAAACCCTTGCATATAAAGAAAAGTGAAACCTAGCAGATGTGCCATATCACATGCTATAAATTCTTATCTCATACGTTAAGGAAAACATCTCAACATTCCTTGATTCAAGAGGAGCCTCAGGTTTCCAACTATTATATACATGAGCCTAAGATAAAACGAATGTAAACGAACGACTATAAATGAACGTATGAAGAAAAATAAAAGAATATACAAATTAAATATTGTGTTTTATGAGTGTTTGTTTGAGTATACCAATTTTTAAAGGATATAATAAATTTATACAATAATAGACCATAAACTAATAAGCAAACATTATCTAAAGTTTAATCAGACGTTCACGGATATAAATGAATGAACGAGACTTTTGTTCATGTTCGTTCAATTAACTAAACAAACATAAAATCTTGTTTATGTTCGTTCATTTAATAAACTAGACGTATACCCACGCAAAGCGACGGTGTACAACGGCAAATATTTATACTTGCAAAATCGTGATTCTGGTTCGACTCTGATGCAAAGCGTGTTTTTTGTAATACAAAGCTTGTATTTTTTAAAATTAAGATATGTATATATTTTTATTTATTTATTATTATTTTTTAAGTTGTCAAGTTCAGAATTGGTTAAAAAAAGACATAACTTAAATTGTTAAATTTTTAAAAGTTGTCAAGTTTGAGGGGTACCTAGGGCAATTTAGGCTAACTACATTAATTTAAGTTTCAAAATTCAAGTTTCAACAAAAAAAGATAAGCTCCTTATAAGTAGTAAAGATAAACGCACATGAACCAATAGTTTACCGCACGGTTCATTAAATATTCACTAAATGTTCGGTTCATTTATGGCCCTGATGAAGCGAAAAGTGTACCGCTTTTAGGGGGTCATTTAAGCCCTAAATCGTATTTATTTGATCAAATATTGCCCTAAATTGTTCCTTTTATCATTTTAGGTACTTTGGAGAAGAAATCTGGAAAAGGAAGCATTTTGGACGTTTTTGGAGCATAAAAGTGAAGAAAACGACAAAGTCTCCAAAGCTGCTGGAAAAGTACATGTGACGGCGTCAAGTATTGCTCTTGACGGCGTCATGGCTTGGCAAAAGAGGTGGATATGAAAAATACACGTGACGCGCCAGAGAGTTTTGCAATGGAAAGTCTGACGGCGTCACCTTTTAAGGTGATCAAGGCCATCACGGTTTAAGTTAAAGAGAGACGGCGTCAAGCTTTATTCTGACGGCGTCAACCTTTGATAGGCCAGAGCGGATTTTGGAGGATTAAAGAGGGACGGCGTCAGGAAGACCATCCGGGAACCCTAGCCACGGCGAGGTGACGGCATCAAGATCTACAACGTGACGCCGTCAGCCCCTAAACTCTATATATAGTTTTGCAATTTTTAGTCATTAGTGTGCAACTTTGTGAGGAGAAATCCTAAGACGAATTTCTGCCATTTTTTAAGGGTTTTATACCCTTGGATCTCCCATGTTTAATTGAAGATAAGTATTCATTTAATCAATCAATATGTCTATGTGTTGTTTGATTATATCTTGTTCTTGTCTTTTAATTAACATGCTAGGCTAGATTTATCTTGTGTTTGCTTAGATCTAATGAAACCTAACTATTGATTATTGGTTATTAGTGTGTTATTTATTGTATTGGATGATTGTTTATCGATGTTAGGCTTAAGAAAACTGGCTAACTTCCTATACGGTAACTTGCTTGAACGTCTTAAGAAACATGAACCAATGCGTACTAAGGTTATTATGGTTGTATTTAATGCATGAGCGAATTCTAGTGATCCCATGTTAGGAGCTTCTTAGCCGGCTCGACATAGGAGTGAAGTAGGAGCTTGTAGAGTTGGGGAAGTACGTACGCCACCCCACGATTGGTATTAAGGAATACACCCGTCATCCACGCAATTAATACACACTAATCAACCGGTAAAAGATAGTTAGGGAGTAAGGAAATCTAAGTAAACACATTTCTCTCCATATAAGTTTCACAACCTTTTCATTTTCAGTTATTTTACTTTATTTGCATTTGTAGTTATTTGGGTTAGTTGACTAGCAACTAATTCCGCCCACTCCTTCAAACCCGAGATTTTACTTGCTTTCATAAAAATATAAAAAATTACAAAAAGAATCTCCCCTCACCCTTAGACCTTTTTGAGTAGTTTTTCAATCCTAACGACACTATTCCCCTAGAGAACGATCAATCCCCCGGTACTTGCCACTTCACTATACTACATCGGTCAGGTACACTGCCTGGTGGGGATTGCAAGCCTCTTGAGATCCCTCGAGAGGTAAAACCTGTTGTAAGGTCGCAAAACCACGCATCAAGTTTTTGGCGCCGTTGCCGGGGAATAGTTATTGTTTAGGTTGAATTTTTATTTTATTAGGTCTACTCATTAGATTCCTATCTAGTGAGATTTTTATTTTCTTTTTATTAGCTTTCTCGTAGTCTATCTTTTCTTTGTGCTTTTGTTCGTAAAGTTTTTCCATTGACTCTTCCGTTCGCCATTATAGTGAACGTGAATCTACCAAATCCGCGACTAGAGTTTTACTTGAAGAAATATAATTTTACTAATTTGGATAAATCAAGATGGTGGAATGAAGTAATGAGAACAGGATCTTACATAGATTTTAGTGAGTACCTTGAGAAAAGAGACCAAGTGCATAAAACTTTTGAGGAAATCACCTTAGGAGCCCCATCAAACCCTCAAAATACCTCATTAAGTGAAACCTATGCACCATATGAGCCTTCACCTAGGATAGTTTTTTATGAACCCGACCAAGATTGTGAGATGGTTAATGTTGAACTACCTAGGTGCATGCTTGGATTAGATTTCACCAAGACATATGATGAGTATGAGGAATCCTTTAGGTAAATGGAACATAGTGATCAAGTTATTGAGAATGATTCTTATGAATCGGACCAAGAATTTGAGATGAATAGAAAAGGATTTGAGATACCTAGGTGCATGTTGGGGATAGACTTCAACAAATCACATAATAAGCACATAGGTAATCAAGATAAGATGGAGGATAAAGTAGAAAATCCAAGTCCACCAAGTACTCCACAAAACCCACCATCATTCGAGGCACCCACACCGCCCGTGACTTACCCAGAAGAAGTAGAAGAGACTATAGGAACCCCAATAGAGGTAGATCCCTTGGACCAAACAAAACTAGAAGAAATAGGTTTGAATACTTGTAGTCATAACCTTTCTTTTAGTTCTATGGAAGTTCCTAGTTTTGATGAACCGGAGCCTAAACCAAAACCGTTACCTAATCTTCCATCCTTAGATGTGAACTTAGGAATTGAATTAGGTCCCGACCCACCCATCAAACCATATAGTCCGGGTAGTTTTATGTTGAAGGTAGTAGACTCTAAGGCTTGTGGAGTGGAAGCTAATATAGGAGTGAACCATGACCTTACATACTTACATCACCCATTCATGATTGATCACAAGAAACATTATGGGTTTAAACCGGGTTTATTAGGTCAAGATGGATTCCCAACTAGGAATTTCTCGAAGTTGATAGAAGATGATCCCATTTTAGGAGAAAACTTTAATTCACCCATTGACCAAAGTGAACTAGGTAAGGTTATGATGAAAGGAGCACACCCCTTCGAGTATATAATTCATCCACCACTCTTTCCTCACGCGGCATACTTCCACCGAGATGGTGTGTATCGCTACTATCACCCGCACTTAATCCTAAGTGTAGGAAAAACCTCTCCTTTATCCGTTAAATAAGGGTAGAGTCAGGCTCGTGACTCGAACAAAAACAAGCGCTTCTTGGGAGGCAACCCAAGCTTTATTTTCTTTGTGTGTTTATTTATTTGTTTGTTTGATTTTATTTGTTTCCGTATGTATGTTTAATTTTTATTTTTAATGATTCATGTTCAAAACTAAATTGTGAAAATGCTTTATCTTGTTTTTAACTTCGTCTTAACTACATATAAAGGTATTTTGCAAAAGTTAAGTGTAAGGGAAATCCAAATCGGTTTATTAGAACAAATGAACATGAATCATAACAATAATAAATTAACATACATATTAGTATTTGTTTGAGTCAAATGCTTGTATCGAGTCATAATGATGTTTTGCAGGAATTCCAGGAAGTAAGGTATAGGTTTTTCCAGAAATTTTTCGGAAACTTAACATGAGAATTCTGTCAGATCATTTCTGACGGCGTGAGGCCTTACAACCTGACGGCGTCAGGTTTTAATTTTCTAAAATTTTTGAAAGTTTTGTTTTCATAAAAAGTTTTTATTAAATCTCTAACTTATAATCTCCAGGAATCTGCAAAATAATCATTCCACAAGCATTATATCCTTATATATAGATTTATCCCGCCGATGTTATGCAGGTTTTCGTGTTTGTTTTCTCAGGTTTAACAGGTTATTTTGGACAAGGAGATGTATGTGGAATCTCGCTTTTGGCGATGCTTTAGTCTTGGAGCTTCTACATTACCTTGGAAGAAGATCTAACCATGTTACCTCTTTATCCACCAAACGAATCAGGGGAGTATTTGATTTCATTCTTTTACCTTATTACTTTTACATCTTGTTATTTGAACATTGGGGACAATGTTCATCTTAAGTGTAAGGGGGGGTAAAATACGATACTTTAGAGAATACAATTGCACTTGATTTTTGTTTGTTTAATGGTAGATGTGTAATAAAACTGAGAGAAATACCTGTTAGGGCAATTTTAGTGCCAAATTTAAAATTTTTTACAACATATAGGAGTGAAACTTTGATCTTAATGAGCGTCTCACGGATAGGAGTTATATAACTAGCACAAAAACCGTACCACTAAAAAATTTTCCACCCCCAAATATGTGAGGTTCGCCCCTAGAATTGGTAGGAAAAGCATTTATGCTATGATGTGTGTACCGGTAGCACTTAGATTCTAGAACTTGTGTTAGGACCATTCCGAGGCCACAAGTGAGACTACATTCGTGTAGTTAGATTTACTACATGATAAGAGGCATTAGGATTAACCCATTGTTTTACACCTGTGTTTTTGTTATAATTACGTTGGCTACATTGGCCAAGTAATTCTCCCACACCCTTTGCGTTGTACTCATTTTTAGTACACGATACCCCTAGTACACCCCTCAGAGCCTATCTTTTCGTTTCTAACTTTAAGCATTTTACTTAAAGTAAGAATTTGTTTACACCCCACTTAAATGTACACCCAAATCGCCTTAGCCTACCTTGTATGCACTCATCTTTAGTGCATTATTGTGACAACATTTGTTTAAACCCTTAGTTAATTATCTAATTGATTACATGGTTGCTAAGTCGAGTCATATCCTTGTACATATTGTTTTGGGACGATTGGGACTCATGGGTAAAGTACTAGTGTAATGGAGTAATGGGGAAGAACAACATTATTACCCCCATATGTGCTAAATATTTTAAAAAGTACTCCAAGTGTTTCGATTATCTTAATTCGAGTCGATAGAATAGTAATTGTAAAGTTATGTAAAAGTTCAAGTGTAAGGGGAATGCAACGCCCCTATGATGTATTATTTTGGATGGTAGGGCAAAAGTGTATGAAAAAAAAAATACAAAAAAAAAATGAGAAAAAGAAAAATAGAAAAAACATACGGACTACCATCCCGTTTCATTTTATGTTTATTTTATGTTTTTGTTATTTTGTTTTTAGCTTAAGTCGAGTCTAGTCTTGGCTTAGCAACGCCATATTGTACATGTAATTAATCAAGATCTTTAACTCGCCACCAGTAAAATATCCCTTATCCAACAAAACCGTGTTTATCATATCCCTACACCTCACGTTATAACCCATGTAAAAGCCCTCTTTGATAGTTTATCTTAGGTGCTTACGCCTAGTGGAGAAGGTTTTCGATCCTTTCCCAAGCCTATGGTAATCTATTTGTTATGACAGGTAGTGAGAGATATTATCCGTTTTCATTTATGAGATATACTTTTATGACACCTGAGAGATGTGAGTATCTAAACACTACTTGTGAGGTGCTAGTTTGTAATCTCCGTGCTTATTATGATTAAGGTGGAACGACTATTTGTTGTAATTACTTTTATATTAGCATTAAATGACCCCTAACTTGTATTTTGATTAGAATAAAATCGCATTTGCTTGAGGACAAGCAAATCTCAAGTGTAAGGGTATTTGATGAAGCGAAAAGTGTACCGCTTTTAGGGGGTCATTTAAGCCCTAAATCGTATTTATTTGATCAAATATTGCCCTAAATCGTTCCTTTTGTCATTTTAGGTACTTTGGAGAAGAAATCTGGAAAAGGAAGCATTTTGGACGTTTTTGGAGCATAAAAGTGAAGAAAACGACAAAGTCTCCAAAGCTGCTGGAAAAGTACATGTGACGGCGTCAAGTATTGCTCTTGACGGCGTCATGGCTTGGCAAAAGAGGTGGATATGAAAAATACACGTGACGTGCCAGAGAGTTTTACAATGGAAAGTCTGACGGCGTCACCTTTTAAGGTGATCAAGGCCATCACGGTTTAAGTTAAAGAGAGACGGCGTCAAGCTTTATTCTGACGGCGTCAACCTTTGATAGGCCAGAGCGGATTTTGGAGGATTAAAGAGGGACGGCGTCAGGAAGACCATCCAGGAACCCTAGCCACGGCGAGGTGACGGCATCAAGATCTACAACGTGACGCCGTCAGCCCCTAAACTCTATATATAGTTTTGCAATTTTTAGTCATTAGTGTGCAACTTTGTGAGGAGAAACCCTAAGACGAATTTCTGCCATTTTTTAAGGGTTTTATACCCTTGGATCTCCCATGTTTAATTGAAGATAAGTATTCATTTAATCAATCAATATGTCTATGTGTTGTTTGATTATATCTTGTTCTTGTCTTTTAATTAACATGTTAGGCTAGATTTATCTTGTGTTTGCTTAGATCTAATGAAACCTAACTATTGATTATTGGTTATTAGTGTGTTATTTATTGTATTGGATGATTGTTTATCGATGTTAGGCTTAAGAAAACTGGCTAACTTCCTATACGGTAACTTGCTTGAACGTCTTAGGAAACATGAACCAATGCGTACTAAGGTTATTATGGTTGTATTTAATGCATGAGCGAATTCTAGTAATCCCATGTTAGGAGCTTCTTAGCCGGCTCGACATAGGAGTGAAGTAGGAGCTTGTAGAGTTGGGGAAGTACGTACGCCACCCCACGATTGGTATTAAGGAATACACCCGTCATCCACGCAATTAATACACACTAATCAACCGGTAAAAGATAGTTAGGGAGTAAGGAAATCTAAGTAAACACATTTCTCTCCATATAAGTTTCACAACCTTTTCATTTTCAGTTATTTTACTTTATTTGCATTTGTAGTTATTTGGGTTAGTTGACTAGCAACTAATTCCGCCCACTCCTTCAAACCCGAGATTTTACTTGCTTTCATAAAAATATAAAAAATTACAAAAAGAATCTTCCCTCCCCCTTAGACCTATTAGAGTAGTTTTTCAATCCTAACGACACTATTCCCCTAGAGAACGATCAATCCCCCGGTACTTGCCACTTCACTATACTACATCGGTCAGGTACACTGCCTGGTGGGGATTACAAGCCTCTTGAGATCCCTCGAGAGGTAAAACCTGTTGTAAGGTCGCAAAACCACGCATCAACGGCCCTAATAAAACTAAGAGTAAATTACATGGTTCATGCCTGTGGTTTGGCCAAAATCCCTAATTGAGTCTCTATCTTTACAATTGCACCAATTGAGTCCTTATTTTGAAACTATGTAACACCGTTCGTCCTTATCGCTAACTGTCATTATCTTCTCCTTTAACTCCCAGTCCTCAAGTGGCAACGTTAGTCCATTAACCAAATGATCGTTTGCAATGTTAGTCCTTTTACTAACGGTCATTTATAATTAACTCAAAATTTAGTTTTCTTAAAAAAAATTATTTTCTACGCGGTTTTTATACATTTTCGTCTGTTTTTATACGTTTTCGTCCGTTTTCATACGTTTTTATACGTTTTCATACGTTTTTATCCGTTTGTATATGTTTTCGTCCGTTTTATACATTTTCGTCCGTCTTTATACGTTTTCGTCCGTTTAATACGTTTTCGTTTGTTTTTCTATGTTTTCATACGTGTTTTCGTCTGTTTTTATACATTTTCGTCCGTTTTTATACATTGTCGTCCGTCTTTATACGTTTTCTTCTGTTTTCCTTACGTTTTCATACGTCTTTATCCGTTCTTATATGTTTTCATACGTTTTTATCAGTTTTTATACATTTTTGTCCATTTTTATACGTTTTCCTCCTTATTCATACGCTTTTGTCCGTTTTTCTAACGTTTTCATACGTTTTTATCTGTTTTCTTCTGTTTTTATACATTTTCGTCCGTCTTTATAAATTTTCGTCTGTTTTTATTATGTTTTCATATGTTTTCGTCTATTTTTATACGTTTTTATTCGTTTTTGTCCGTTTTTATACGTTTTTGACCGTTTTTCTTACGTTTTCATACGTTTTTATTCGTTTTTATACGTTTTCATACGTTTTATTCGTTTTTATATATTTTTGTCCCTTTTTATACATTTTCGTCAGTCTTTATACGTTTTCGTCCATTTTCGTATGTTTTTGTCCGTTTTTATACGTTTTCATACGCTTTTATCCGCTTTTATACGTTTTCGTTCATTTTTATATATCTTCGTCCATATGAAAACGTAAGAAAAATGGATCAAAACGTATGATAACATAAAAAAATGGACTAAAGCGTATAAAAACAGACGAAAACGTATAAAAATGGACAGAAACGTATAAAGACGAACAAGAATGTATAAATATGGACGAAAACGTATACAAACAGATAAAAACGTAAAATAAAACGGACAAAAACGTATAAAAACGGATGAAAACGTACAAAAATGGACGAAAACTGATAAAAATGGATAAAAACGTATGAAAACGGATAAAAACGTAAGAAAACAGACGAAAACGTGTAAAAACAGACGAAATTGTATAAAAACAGACGAAAACGTATAAAAACAAATAAAAACGTATAAAAATATATGAAAACGTAAGAAAACGTGTAAAGACGGACGACAACGTATAAAAAACCGCGTAGAAAAGAATTTTTTTTAAGAAAACCAAATTTTGAGTTAATTAGAAACGGCCGTTAGTAAAAGGACTAACGTTGCAAACGATCGTTTGGTTAATGGACTAATGTTGCTGCTTGAGGACTGGGAGCTGACGAAGAAGATAATGACAGTTAGCGATAAGGACAAACGGTGTTACATAGTTTCAAAATAAGGACTCAATTGGTGCAATTGAAAAGATAGGGACTCAATTAGGGATTTTGGCTAAACCACATGGACGAACCATGTAATTTACTCTAAAACTAAATATACAAGCATATAAAAATATATATATATATATATATATATATATATATATATATATATATATATATATATATATATATATATATATATACTAGACGAGTACCCGTGCATAGCAACGGAATTTATAGCGGCAGATAGTTTTAGTGATAAAAAAAAGTTTATGGGTTATAAACGAAATATAATAAAAGTTTGAGGATTTGGGGATTAAACATAATGTTTTGAAACCCGGTTCGACCCGGGTGGTTCAACCGGTTGAACCGTTCCGGTCGAAAAACGGGTCAATTTAAACCGGGTTAACCCGACGGGTTGGGTCAAAACGGGTCAAATTAAACCGGGTCAACCCGTTTTCGATGTGTATTAATAGTTTCCTTTTGAAACATATGTTTTCAACATTTTTTTTAGTTTCAACTTTTCACTTGCTCATAATTAATTGTATCAACATTTCCTTTTTATGTTTTTTCAACATTTCACTTTCTTGATTTTTCACTTTTCACTTTGACCATTTTTGTTTTATAGATAATATAGATGAGTTAAACCCCCTTTATATGTAGTAAAGTAAAGATTAATTTATGTGACCTTAGAAGATGTCAACGTAAAAACTAATTGCTTTTTGTTGGGATAATGCAAAGTCAGCTTGGGAGTAGTATAATTCTTACTTTATGCTCGTAGATGTAAACCACTGTGCTCTTTTATGCATTGTACTTCTTGCTAGGGGTGAGCAAAACCGCCCGAGTCCCGACAACCGACTCGATCCCGACATAAACCGATAGTCCCGAAACCGAATAATAGCTTCTCGGGTTGGGAGTCGGTTTGGATTTCTAGCATTTTCGGGATTCGGGTCGGGACGGGCCAAAAACCGACAAAATACAAGCAAATCAGCCCGAAATCGACTATACCGAAACCGACTACTTTCGGGTCGGTATTCGGTTTAGGATTTAGGTGCCTTTCGAGATTAGTCGGGACGTGTCGGGTCGGGTCGGGATCCGGCCCGATGCTCAGCCCTACTTCTTGCTAGAGCGTTATCAATGTCATGTCGTTAAGATAGTTTAATGTTTTTTATTCAGCGGACGTGCCATTTTTAAGTGAAGACTACGTTAAATGGTAACGTCATTTTAGGATCATGGATGAAGCCCGATGATTATTGTAGGATTTGTAGTTGCCGTTTTAATCATATTTTTGTTTAAAAGATAGTATATATGTTTATAAATTATAAGAATGACCACATAATATTACAACGTCTTTCCTTTTTTTTTTCTTTTTTTTTTTTTTTTTTTTTTTTTTTTTTTTTTTGTGTAATATTTTTTAACGTAAACTTAAAGAGAAGTGATTGGCATACTCCTATTTTTAATCAGGACACTTCACTTTATAAGTAGTTAAAGTAGTTTACACATAAAGTACAACTGTCTAATGCATACTGTGGAGTGTCACAATAAAAATTTGAAATTTGCCAATCACTTCCCAAACTTAAACGATGGTTTCATAAACTCTAAACAACATCACATATCAATTACTAATCCTTTTTGTAAAATACTGTGGTGGTTGTCTTACTTTAGCTATCCACTTTGTTGATTTAACTTGTGTTTTTTTCTTTGATAAGTCACTCTCAATAGATATTGCCAAAAAAATTCTGATTTTGTAAGAGTAGAGTAGGCACCTTCTGCAAGAATATGGAAGATTTAGAAATTCAATACAATGTTAAGAGGATCTCGAATTTCAACCCTATGTCTAAAATCATTAATCCCGCCAAGTGAATTGATTTCAAATTTCAAACTAAAAATTTGATAACTTAATATTTTTTCTTCACCAAATTGTCACCAGTTATGCAATTTATGTATATTTATGACTTTTGACATGATTCTCAAAAAATACCATAGGCCAAATATTCAAAAGACCTAACTTTTAAGCAAACATCAAAACTCACGGCAATAAATCCGAACGTTGTCACTTCGAAGTCTCTAACAATGTTATTTGCCACAAACATAAAACCACCTATACGTAAATCGACATTCTGTCAAGCAATAATATCAAAAGTTTGATAACAAAGCTTATTACAAATCTCAACATATCTAGAAACAAAAACAAATTGTAAGAACCGTTTCTCACAAATCTAATTATCAAGGACCCCAAATTCATAAATCCACCTCAAACATTATAAAGGCCTCAAAGAAATATAAAGTGAGCTTCAAAATTTATGATTTCTTGTTTCAAAAATCACAAAAAAGAATCAAATAAGTTACTTACAATTCACACAACAAATATAAATATTTTTTACAACTATATACCTACAATTTACGCAACAAAATTTACTAAAAAAATTTCCAACAAAATTTTCGAAATACAAACAAAATATAACAAATTTTCCAAATACATATCATACACAAATAAATTTACAGAAATTTTACATATCAAACTTATATGACAAATCATACAATATTTATACCAACTTAGAAGACTCCAGCGGCGGCATAGAAGGTTCCGTCCGCAGCAAAATATATTCCGGCGACAGTTGTTTTTGTGTAAAATTTTTCGGAGACAACGAACTTTTTCCGGCGACATTGAAGACTTTTTCCGGCATGATAGCGGCGGCTACAGCAGTGGTAAGCGGTGGCAAATGGCGTCACTAACAAAAAAATAACAAAAATGTTAATATGCATAGATCTATAAAAAAAAAACCTATAGATCTACAAATAAAATATAAAGATCTACAAATAAAATGTATAGATATATAGAAAAATTTTAAAAACTCATAGATCTATTGAAAAAAATACCTAAAACTTGAATAACCTTTTTGATGGCCTTCGGTTTTGGTGGTTCCACTGTGATGGTGGGATGACGGTCGAGGGTTCCGGTGGTGCGTTGATTTATGTGGTCGTGGAGTCCGGTGGAAGTTGAGATGGTGGTGGTACCGTCAGGTGGTGGTGGCGTGAGTCGTGGTGGTGGTGATATTTGTGTACGGGGTTTTTTTTTTTGTAGGGTGTGAGATGAGAGTCTTTGTGTGGTGTGTGTGTTTTTGTATAGAGTGTGAGTTGTGTATTCTGAGATGAGAGATGGATAAGATGGACAAGGGCAAAATGAGGATTACCCAAAATTCAGTTTTTCACTTTCTTGACTTGTTGACCATTTTTGCTTTATAATTAGTTAAGATATATATATATATATATATATATATATATATATATATATATATATATATATATATATATATATATATATATATATATATATATATATATATATATATATATATACTAGTTGTCGAAGCCCGCCTGATGGGCGGGCATGCTTTGTAAGCCCGTTGGGCATGACTTATAAGCCCTCCAGCGCATGACTTATAATTATCGTTGACATATTTTACTATAGCGAAAGAATGGTGGTAAAAAATGGTTGAAAATTGTACATGTTGAAATAAAGGGTTGTACATAAAAACTTTTAGATTTCTGTAAATAAATTATTAGATATTAGTGATCGAAGGCAAAATGAGCGCCAACATAATGGGATTTCATCCGTATTCCAATCAAATAATCAAAGAAATAAGGTTTCAGTTTCATATAGCAATCAAAGAAAGAAGGTTTCAGTTTCATATAGCAATCACCTATTTCCAGCCTTAGTCAAATAGCCACCAAAGTCATTTTAGGACTTGCTTCTTAGTAGTATCAAAACACAACTTTTTAAATAAGTTCATACATACAACTCTTTTTATTAACATTCTTAATTGACAATATTGAGTCGATCGAGCAACAATTAGATGAACTGTTACATAAAAGTTACATTGCAATCTTTCAAGTAGTTTGACCTCTGAATTCCTTATGGTTGTCCTTGAAAGAAACATTAGCAGATCCTCTTTGCTTGGCCTTCTGTTGGGAGTCATGTATATCACCTGTTCGAGAACACCACATTTGTTAATCACAATGCTTCAACATATGAGATACAAAAAAATCCAATATAACTCTTATTCTTTGAAGCGTGTTGCAATGTACAGATGATACTTAAAAATCATTCTATATGACATAAGTATTAAATACACTGTTTTATTGCAATAAGATAGTTGATATTTGACAACTTCACCATCAATAAGCTCGAGTTGATTATGAAATTTTACAGGATAAACCACCAAGCTAAATGAACCTCTTGAGTTTTTCGTATGCCCCTTTTAATGTACCTGAAGTTTTAAACTTCTCAGCTGAGCCACCTGAGAGACAAAAACCAAACAAAAATAATCAGGAACAACCAAACCGGATCAACCCATTTTGACCCATTACTCAACACGCCTATTCTACTTGTTTTTTTCTAATTCTAACTATAATTTTAACCGAAACATTGATATCTACAATCATCTAGTACTCAGACGCCTTATTCCAAAAAACAATAAGCAATCCCAAACACCGTGTTAATATTAGATCTTGAAATTAAATTTTCTGATGCAACATATGTATGACTTGGATGAATTTGTAGTAAAGCATGTTGGAGTTCAAAGATCGCTATTCCTCGTGACTCGAAACACTCGCCCACCTCATTCATGATTGACGCCTACCGCTCGGAGAATATATAATACTTCCTCTTTCTCGTCGGGCCACAGTCGTTAATTTCACGTGAAACATTGGCGTATTAGTCATGACTTACACTTACCATCGACTTTATATTGAAAGAGTTGTCTTTTTTGCTCCAGATTAGAATTAAGAGAAAGGAACTTATAGTGAAGTTACATCTTGGAAACTATTAATTGTTTGTCAGATGTTGACACCAAGAGATTGGTTACAAAACTAACTTCAAGAAAAGAAATACGGTTCTTATCAGAGATATTAGCTTAAGCAAACATTATAAAGGTGTCTTTATACTAACATTTTCTGGTGTAATATTGTATCTGATCTAATTGAATACAAAAATGAAAACATGTTTTTAGATGTATTTTGAAAAGATAAGGAAGCACATAATGAATGGTAATTCTTTTTAAAGATAGTTTGTTATAGTAGAGACTTTATTTCAATGATTAATTTAGCATGTCACTAACCTATACGAACATGGTTTTAGAACGAACAACTTCTGATGCCATCCACTTGGCCTGTTTACCCCATCTAGCCAAAAATGTATAATTCTTATTAAATTTATACTCAATAAGTAGCCTGCAACACGTACCTGGAACAGTATTTTTTAACATAAAAATAACTAATTTGTGGCAAAAAATGTAGAAAACGTAAAAACACTTGATGATCGTGTTTGTTACATTGGTTTCAAACAATTTCACTAATGCTCTTTTTGGTCTGTGTGCTTCATTTTTTATGTTGAAATCTTGAATAACTCTTTCACCCTTTTCAAATTTGATCCAACTTTAAAAGCAATACCGTGATAATATTCTTCGTCCCATTTTTATAAATTTTTTGAGATATGTACCTGGATATAAATGACGAATAAGCGTCTTCCAAGGCCTCTCCATGACTCAGAATCCTCCATTTGAATTTCAGAAAAATGAAGTTCAACATTGTATCTTCCTTTTCTTAACCTGAGGCCATAATACCTTAAAGAGTTTGGTGCTATTCTTGCGGTTTTATACAACTCAGAGTCTAAAGTACCTGTGATTTGCGAAGCGGTTTGTGTAGTATATTGAGGTCCATTTGGGTTTGATATGAAACTTCTTGTGTTGCTTACTGCCCATTTGTTGTTTGAACTTGTGTAGACTGACGAAGCCCCGAGGATTTCAGAATCATCATCAAATCTAACACTATATGTAGATACTTGTTGTGATCCACCACATTTGACAGCAAAAGAATCTACAATGCAAAGTCAAAGTCAAACACACTGATTTTCAACTTAAAATTTGATAAGAAATTCAAAGTTTATTAGAAAAAATTGTGATAGTAATTTTAAAATTTATAATAGACATTACGGTTGGAACAGTTTAACTATCGAAGCTATAGAAAATGTTTATCGAACATGACGTTAAAAATTTGTTTGTCTGACCTTGAGAGTCGAATTATGAATGATGCTGAATAGAACTTACCGCCTTGAACCTTTTCTGTGCACTTGTTATCACCTAGCAGGCAACGTGAGATCTCAGACGACTTCCTGCACCTATTTTTAAGTAAACACATTAGGCTTTTCCACATATAAAAATCCCAAGAGCATGGGACTGTAAATCTTAAAGGAATGGCAGTTTACCCGTTTAGTAAGTTGTCTCCATTCACCAAAGTTCTCCTACAACATTTCTGCAGAAAAAGTATTATGTTTATGTGGTGTTGCGATAATCTGAGGACTTAAAGATGAAATAGAATAATTCAACTCACAAGGATCTTCCAATTATTGCAAAATTAGCAGGTAAATTTCTTGTGATGGAATTGAAGGAGACGTCTCTGTTGCAACATAATGAAACAAAACCGATAAATAGAAGAAAACTAAGAGGTGGCTGAAGACACCATTTTGGTACTTACAGTCCCCGAAGTTGTGGAGTTATGATATTTGATGGGATCTCCCCGTTTAAGCTATTGCTTCCTAGATACCTGAAAATCATAACATTGAACATATTGGTGAGTTTAGCTTATAAAGATAATATATCCCACCCAAAATTTGAGCCTGCATGAATCTGTTACCATCCATTTAACTATCAAATGAACCATCATTGTTACCTTGATAGCTACCACCACGATCACCACCGCCTCCGCCAAGATTAGAATATTTGTAAGCGTTTGTTTTACCTCCACATGCTTATTGTTGAGCTCATGACTTGACGACCTGAGATTCTTTGACTAAAAGCCATTACCAAATATCAGAACTCCTGCAAATATAAAAATGCTTTAGAATGCGATACTCACACAATAATACTCCCAATATAGTATATTAGTATAACCCTCTTTACTTCAACTTCTGATAAACGTCTATTATATTGTATCATAATCATCCCACTTACTAATGATCTTTAATAAAAGTCCGCTGATGTACGTTTTTTTCCTCTATTGCACGTGAAGAGAGCATATTCATAATTATTGTAAGAGGGTACAAAAACATAATCTGATTATTTGGAGCTATAAAGTGATAAAAACACTGGTAACAATACCTTTTTAATGAGATCTAAAACATCTTGGTTATCAACAAATTCAATATAACTCCAGTTGTTGGCCTCTTGCTTATACCATTCTTTCCCTATCATAAAGACATGCTGAAATTCAAACATGGCAACTTCATGATAGTCCTTGCCAACACATCATGCTAACAGTGATCAAGAAGATTAGAAAGTTTCCTAGAGAAAGTGTAGTTGAAGTTTCTCATCTGTAAGTTAATGCAAAATTGCTAAAAGCTACATGTGCATGACAATGAAATAAAATTAACTTTGTGACAACATACCTGATTTGCTGCCTTTTCCAAATAATAAAACGTTTGTTGATCCGTGTGAACACCTTTATTCTGTGCATGAATTAAACCGCAAATCTCGAATGGTCCCAAACTTCCTCTTTGCGCTACAAAGTCCCTCCTAATCTGCAAGCTTAATGATCCACATAAGCATACAGAAACTCAGTCATTAACATGTATGTGTAATTAATAATTACTCGATTAATAATTCGAATGCAACTGTAAGATCACCTTAAAACACAAATGTACAACTCAAGTTGCTGTGACTGCTTCCTTCTTGCATTTAGTTTCTGTGTAGCCGCTATGCTCCACAGTTCCACTTTGCTCACAAGAAAATCGTTTGATCAAAGCTTCATGGTACTGATGCGCGTGATGTGTTGTTGCGGTTTAGCAGTTTTAATGCCTACTCAAGTTTTAAATTTATATTTAGCCGACTTATCAATAACACACACACTTAACGAGCAGTGTACCCGGTCAGTATGAATATAATGGTAAGTAGAGTGTCGATCACTAAGAGTGGAACGTATTATCTCGTTATTCTAATCAGTATTTTAATATCCTAACGCAAGGGGGTTTCAGCCTGAGAGACTGGCACGATTTGTTTGCAATTAAATAATAAAATAAACCAATAGGCACGAATCAGCAAGTAGCACACACGTACACAGATAGATACTCGAGACAATAAGAGGGCTGTCCTTATGATTAAGTAGATTGTCACTTGTTTTATTGATAGCTTTATATGAAGTGTATGTAGTTAACCCTTTCTCGTTGGTCCTATTCTTATCGGCGAGTAAACCCTTAATGATTACTTATGTCTAAAAGTTATTCCTAAGTGATCAATTTAGTAATAACCGTGGGAGCCACATTATTTTCCGCAGTCAAATGCCCGCAAGCCACTAATAAACACAGAGGTTATCAATGCACTAATAAGTAGTAACCAAAGACATCAACATATAAACTTTAATTGATGGGAAAGCAAGTATTAAAGGGAGTGCAATCTTTCGTTGTCACATTACACAAGCCACCAATCCTGATGAATTAAAGTTTGCTAACACAATAAAATAAAACTACTTAATGAATTAAACACATGCAGCACCTTCTTACAGCTCTTGTATCTTCATTTGGTGTGTCTTGTGCTGCCTCCTTGACTGAATTCGTCCTAGGGGTCTGCTACTTCGGTCTTCGAATCTAATTTATTGCCCCCGAAATTCGTCTGGTCTTGGGGTATTTATAGTTTCTGTCTGAGGGAAGATGCGGCGCATCTAGTAAGTAGATGCGGCGCATTGACTTAACTTCGCGTGGGGTCCAAGATTATAATATTCAGGAATATTCGTACACCGCCAGAAGATGCGGCGTAACTCCATGATTAGATGTGGCGCATGTCCTCTTGTATCTTGGATCGTATCTGGTGATATCTTGATAGAGATGCGCCGTATGTAATGAGTGAGATGCGGCGCATCTGGAGCAGATTAGTCTTGATCTTCTTCATTTCAGTAGACTCTTAACTTCTTGCATGTTTTGCTCCATAATTAGTCCAAAATCGCTAAGTTTCACCAAATGCTTGTTTTTACCTGAGAATTACAAAAGTAAACGATTAAGTATCAATCCTCATACATAATATAATAAAACAAGTCAAATTAATAGGATAAATGATAGTAATAAAATGTACTTATTTGAGTTCATCAAATATCCCCCCACTTGAACATTACTTGTCCCCAAGTAAACCTTAGAATTTCTCTTATGAAAATGTGTCCTAAAAGATGTTAGGATTTATTTTTATATTTAAGCATGTATTCGTTTATTTCATAATCACACAACTAAACACTTAACGAATTAGAAGTAAAATAAAATAAGTTGATAAAAGCAAATCTAATCGTTTAACTGTCCAGTCGTGACGAATATTCTATCATAAGCTTGGCAAGTATACACATCTCCTCCACTAAAGCTAAGGAATAACAAGTCTAAAGCGGTAAAAAGGGTTTTTAGGCTTAAGGGTTAATTATTCTTGATCACTATCGATCTCAAATTCCAGAAAAGGCGACAAAATCACAAATACATGATCGAATCCACGAACACGATACTTGCAATTGCTCAAATCCTTAACTCGAATAGGCTAAAGATAGGTCCAAACTTCACCAATAATAATATATCAAAAAGGGCGACAAAATCATAAATACATAATCGAATCCACGACTACGATACTTAAGATTGCTCAAATCCCTAATCTCAATAAATCAAAGGTTCGGTTGGATAAAGAATAATATAGGGTATGGATAATATTTGGGATATAAATTGGTGTAAAATGAAAAATAAACAAAACAAATAAATTAAAATCCTAAGTGTGGTTAATCACTATCCCAACCATCCCATGAATAAGACTCATATCATCGAATAACTCACGCTTTAACACTTGAAACACACGCTTTAGGTAGACACAAATTATACTCAACAAGATCTTAATCAAAGAATAAACCTTAATTGGCGTTCCCATAACTGCCAATTCCCATTCAATCCATAGATATAATATATAACAAATAGTGGTGATATCGACCACTTACATAACTTTACATAAGTTGGTTAAAACTAACTTCCAACTTTTCTTTCTTTTTCTTTTCTTATTTTTTCGATTTTTTTTTTTTTTTTTTTTTTTTTCAAACATAGACATAGATGTGTAAAATTTCACCACATCACTATAATGATAATTCTGGATAATTTTTCCATACTTTTCATACTTCAGAAATAACGGTAATAGTGAAAGTAGTAAACACACGAAAAATAAACTCAAAGATATACAATATTTACTTTCACTCCAATTGCATTGTGCAATTTCCCGACCTAACCATAGATAATGAATTACGCACACGAACACAGGTAATGTAAGGAAACACACTTTGCCTATAGCAATTAACCAACCACGGATTCTAATCTACAGGGTAGGCTAAGTTGTAAGGGTGTAACGAAACATTTTAAACATAGGTGTAAGAAACGAAAGGAATGGCTCTGAGTGTTTTCCTAGGGGTATCTTACTCTAAAAATGAGAGTAACAAAAGGGTTTATACGGGGGTTAACTAACCAGTGTAGTTAGTTAATAACACATAACATATAATAGGCTATTTGGGTGTAATCCTAGAATTTTACCAATTTAGACAAGTCATTCCAATTATATAAATAATACTCATTATGGTGGTCTCGAATAGTATACAAGCCAAGTTCTAAAGTTTACAAGTCACCGGCACACTCATAGATTTGTGAATTTTGAAAAATCACAATTTTTGAAAATAACGTCTTGTGTGCAGTTATGCAACTTAGATCTTAAACAAAAACATGCTAAAAATTTTTAAGTTTGATATATTAAGCACATTTTAAGCATAATTTTTGAAAAAGTTTAGGACAAGTAATTGTTAAGTGTTCTAATTCTCCAATCCCCCCACTTAAGTTAAACAACGTCCTCGTTGTTTGTATAAAAGGTTAAAAACTGGAAAATAAAAGAATTAGAACAGGAAAACTCCCCTGAGATTTGCTCGGTATGATCCTCCATTTGATAAGAGCAAAAATCATCTTTCTTGTGGATTAGAACGTTAAAGCTTCATACTTGATGTATCCACAGGAAATCCAGGAAACTATAATACCACCAACACTTTAAAACACACCTAAGATAAGAAAGGTTCAAACTTGCATAATACATTAGTAGTTAGGAAAAATAAAACTTAAAAATTAAAACTGAAAATCATCAGGTACGCCGTATCGAGCCTGGAATAAATACGGATCAGAATAAAGATGCGCCGCATCCTTAACCAGGGATGCGCCGCATTAAAATAAACTGATAAATAGTTTTAAAGTCGAAAATAAAAATGCAGAAAAATTAAAATAAGATATGACCATTGCAGGAGATGCGTCGCATCTCAGGATTGAGATGCGCCGTATCCTCATGCGGGCCTGACTGACTCGACACAGAAAACAGAATAATAAAAATTCTCCGGGTTGTCTCCCGGTAAGCACTTGTCTTTATTCCAGAGTCTTCAAGTTAGACTCACGTTCAGCTCTTCAATAAGTCCTTGTCACGGTCCATCCTTCTTCCTTCATTCGAAAGATGTTCCCGTATAGCTCCGCAACGTTTTCTTCCGTTCGACTTAATCTAATATAACTCTTGGTCTTTACTGCAACATATTCCTCATCGGGTCCCAAAGAGTATTTGATGATTTTAAATTTCTCAGTAATCATTGCGGGTGGCTTATTGTAAGGGATCCCAAGTAGTTGACACTTTCTTTTGGTGAATTCTTCCTCGTCCTTGTCAACAAACTTAAAATAAGGATCCTTAATCAAATAGTCATCTAATTCCTCAATCAACGACTCATTATTATTATCATCTTGAATCGCCTCCCATTCTCTTTCCAAATCATATTGTAACCGTCGACTAAGCTTCGTGAAATCATCAAACTGTTTATGCACCCATTCCCAGAAAGTAGTATCCGATGTCCCCTTAAGTCCTTTCAAGCGTTCAATTCTGCCCTTTTCTTGTAAAGCCTCCGATTTTTGTGGGCAGTCTTCAACATTATCGTACCATTCATAATCTTCAAAGTTTACATCGTTTCCAACCCGTTTCATCCCAATTATACTTCCCCCATTACAGGTTCCGTCACTCTTATAATCACAGGTCGGCCAAACACTACTCCCATCCATGAAAACGAAGGGTGTACAGGTATGATTAATGTGCTCAACATCCCATGGTTTATCCCAAACCCATGGTACTTGGTCATTCCATTCGTAGCACCAGGTGTTTTTGAAATCATCATAAGTCTTAAATCCTGGTAGATCTCCAGTTAGCACATCATCGTCGACTCGAAGAAGGTAGTTAAATTCTTTGAACTGCTTGCAAAAGGGTGTCTCATAATCGAACACATCAATGTCTATTCTGAATAACTCTTCAATGCCTTCATTGATTGTTGAATCATGAAGTGACGACCCATAATCGCTTTCTACTTCTTCATCTTCTCCTCTCATCCAATATACCCATAATGCATCCTTAGTAGCTCGATCCATACTCTTATGGTTATTAAACTTACTAGCCAACCACTCTGAAAAATCAACATCGTTAGGATCGTGGTTAACGTCAAAGCAAGCCTTCCCAATCATATTCCTTCTTATCTCCATGAACTCGTTAAATTGCTTCTTAAAACTCCGTGTCAACCATGAAGTCATAATCTGCTTGACTTCATTTGCAGGGGCGAATTCCGGACTACCATATTTAAGTTCTAGCCAATCATTGAGGGAGAGATCAATCAATCGTACCAACCTGCCATGAAATAGTAACTCCGCCAAAGCATAAATTCCATCATTGTCCAGATATTTCTCATTTAATCCCCAGTACTGCTCGGAATATGGCATGTAAGAGTTTTGGGTATTGCCTCCACCACAGCTTTCGTTGCTTGAATCCATGTATGCAAGATAGAATTTCCCATCATCTTCTTCGATAGTAGTCCAGTTCAATCCTTTGGATTCAATGATAGGCCATAAGAGCGACAACTCATCTCCAGTGTACCTCACAAATACATCATAAGAGAACACCCCTTCGTCAATGTTGCACAAACGCATGAATTCCTTAAAAGCAGCTTCAAGAGGAGTCTCCCAAAAGAATAAATCCGTATCAATCATGAGCACATTGAAGTTGACATCATCAAAAACCTTCACATCGAATGAATCCGAAAGCAAGAGTTCCTTAGCAAGATATCCGTTCACTGAGATGTCTTCCATAGCAAAACCTGTCATCATAGGTAAAATCATCAGTAGGATTTGTTCGCTAGAAGAGAAATTAACGAATATAGAAACGGATATATGAATACAAATAGCTGATATCTGCGGACGATGCGCCGTATCCAAAAAGTTGGATACGCCGTATCTTATAATCGTTAAAATTTAATCAGACTTTATCCAGAAAATAGATACGCCGCTTAGAATTTAAGAATGCGCCGTATCGAATTTATTAATCAAAAATTGATATTTATTTAAAATTAAATACGTCGTATTAACAAAAGTTAATGCGCCGTATTTTCGTTACGTTTAAAAATACAAGATTTTTGATTCAGAAGATGCGCCGTATCGATAGAGATCGATACGTCGTATCTGTTTAATAATTCGCAAATTGTTTTTAATTAAAATAATAGATACGCCGTATCTGCTAAAGCAGATGCGTCGTATGGCGTTAACGTTTAAAATTTTTTTTTATCAAAAACAGATACGCCGTATCTGCTAAAGCAGATGCGTCGTATTACTCTATCGCTTAGAAAAAAATTTCTTATTAAAAACAGATACGCCGTATCTTGGGGAAAAGATGCGTCGTATCGAATTAATTAAACGCGTTGTATTTAAAAAAAATTAAACGCAATACGCCGTATCTGAGAGATCAGATGCGCCGTATCGTTTGATTTAGCACAGTACAACGATAGCAGAACAGAAAAAATACGAAAAATAAAAACAAATAAAAACACACAAACAAAAATAAACACAAAAACAAAAATAAAAGCAAACAAATAACACACAAAACAACAAATATGCAAAATAATACAATGATGCAATTAATCTAATAAAAAGAAAAACCTAATTAAAATACTTATCAAATTAACAGATAATAACAATTCACTCCCCGGCAGCGGCGCCAAAAACTTGATGCGCGTGATGTGTCGTTGCGGTTTAGCAGTTTTAATGCCTACTCAAGTTTTAAATTTATATTTAGCCGACTTATCAATAACACACACACTTAACGAGCAGTGTACCCGGTCAGTATGGATATAATGGTAAGTAGAGTGTCGATCACTAAGAGTGGAACGTATTATCTCGTTATTCTAATCAGTATTTTAATATCCTAACGCAAGGGGGTTTCAGCCTGAGAGACTGGCACGATTTGTTTGCAATTAAATAATAAAATAAACCAATAGGCACGAATCAGCAAGTAGCACACACGTACACAGATAAATACTCGAGACAATAAGAGGGTTGTCCTTATGATTAAGTAGATTGTCACTTGTTTTATTGATAGCTTTATATGAAGTGTATGTAGTTAACCCTTTCTCGTTGGTCCTATTCTTATCGGTGAGTAAACCCTTAATGATTACTTATGTCTAAAAGTTATTCCTAAGTGATCAATTTAGTAATAACCGTGGGAGCCACATTATTTTCCGCAGTCAAATGCCCGCAAGCCACTAATAAACACAGAGGTTATCAATGCACTAATAAGTAGTAACCAAAGACATCAACATATAAACTTTAATTGATGGGAAAGCAAGTATTAAAGGGAGTGCAATCTTTCGTTGTCACATTACACAAGCCACCAATCCTGATGAATTAAAGTTTGCTAACACAATAAAACAAAACTACTTAATGAATTAAACACATGCAGCACCTTCTTACAGCTCTTGTATCTTCGTTTGGTGTGTCTTGTGCTGCCTCCTTGACTGAATTCGTCCTAGGGGTCTGCTACTTCGGTCTTCGAATCTAATTTATTGCCCCCGAAGTTCGTCTGGTCTTGGGGTATTTATAGTTTCTGTCTGAGGGAAGATGCGGCGCATCTAGTAAGTAGATGCGGCGCATTGACTTAACTTCGCGTGGGGTCCAAGATTATAATATTCAGGAATATTCGTACACCGCCAGAAGATGCGGCGTAACTCCATGATTAGATGCGGCGCATGTCCTCTTGTATCTTGGATCGTATCTGGTGATATCTTGATAGAGATGCGCCGTATGTAATGAGTGAGATGCGGCGCATCTGTAGCAGATTAGTCTTGATCTTCTTCATTTCAGTAGACTCTTAACTTCTTGCATGTTTTGCTCCATAATTAGTCCAAAATCGCTAAGTTTCACCAAATGCTTGTTTTTACCTGAGAATTACAAAAGTAAACGATTAAGTATCAATCCTCATACATAATATAATAAAACAAGTCAAATTAATAGGATAAATGATAGTAATAAAATGTACTTATTTGAGTTCATCAGGTACATAATTTTGTAGTCAGCTTATTGTTGCGTGAATGGACATCTGTAAGTTTATTAATATTTTGCTTTTTAGGCATATACCATATATTTCTGAAATGCCCTGCACACTATCGCCAACAGGAGACCCTATTCTTATTTCTGCAGTGGCCTGATCCAAACACCTTTTTATTTCTGCAGCACCCAACTTTAATCACAAAAATGCAGTTGGTTTCCGGTTATTGTTCTTAGCAGGAGGTTTCTTTTGATCTGGTGCTGCTAGACCAGTTGGTTATGGCATCCAAAAACATTACCTAATAAACATCAAAACAATAATTGTTATTCATGTTAAAACAGAAGCGACATGTGCTAGATTTTAGCAACATTCAGGGTCTATTCTCATTGGATGCTTTATAGTCGGGTGAAATAATGATAATGCACATACTGTAGAATTTATAGTTCATCCAATTGCAAGAAGCAGGAGTCAATAAAACGCTATAAAACGTAATTCGTACACAGAAAGATCGAAACAAAATAAAATGTATTTGATAATGAGTATCTCAAATCTGATATAAAAGTGGACATATTCATGGTACAATATTCAGTAGCTATCAAGTTTCGTATAAGACCTACGTATCCTGTAATTATAGATATACGTTATAGATGTGTGTGAATCATCCTGTATTATATTATTTCAACAAACATATCGACATTATTGTTCATTCAATAAAGAGTGCCTCCTTTCAATTGAATAAAAAAGATTAAACTGAATCTATCTGATACAAACCATTCTTGGTGTTGCTATGATTATAAAATAATTAAAAATAGGGACATTAACATGTAAAGCAACCAACTTTCACAAAGAGCCGATTAATGTAATACACGCAAAGTCACTTGTGTGCCATGCATGTAAAAAGTTATGGCAATTCGCATAGTTGTGCTGAAATGTGAAATAAAAATGTTTGTTTGTTTGCGGGGGGGGGGGGGGGCAAATGATCGTCCCACATCTGGAAATAGTATAGCTGTGACAGTTCATGTTTAGAAAAAACTTACATGATTATTGACAACCGATTTTCGGTCGAGATAGTATTGTAACATCTGCCAGTACGCTTCAATCCTGTCCATAGGTTCCGAACATCCAAGTAGATTTCTATTTATAACCCTCGATATTTCCAGCATTATTTAGTATTCTTTCTACTGTCCCACCAGTCCAGTGACCGCCATCAACCTTTAGCCATCCAACAAAAATTATACTTAACCACTTCATATCTAGAGTATAACAAATTGCAAGTTTATCATTCAAAAGACCCACATCCAGCACACATTCTACCATCCAACCCATGCCATTACCTGTTACTTCATCCGTAAACTTGACTTTTTTCAAACCATTATGCTTTAAAAATTCCCACATATCAACAATTTCTTGAACAGGGACAAAAGTATTGACACTAAGACTCATAATTCTGAACCTCACCACGTTTCTAATTAGGTTAACAACATCCTCAAGAGCTCTACTTTTCACTTGAAAGATTCTCAAGTTTCTTTCTGCAAACATAATTGAAACAATCAAAGAATCAGATTTATTAAATTCTTCGAAAATGTATGCTTCATGGTGATAGTTTTGTAGCATACCTTTGCACTTAATTTACCAAGACTATCATGCTTCACGATCTCCATCAACACAGTTCCAACTCTTCAGCTCTGGAAAGAAGAAAACACAATAGGCAATTAAGAGTAAAATGTTATATCATGAGAAGATTCTTGGATTCTCAGCTGAGTATGGTTAATAATGCACCTGTAACCTCGAGATCTGATTCACCACAACTGAGTGCGCTTGAATGAATCGTAGGAGCAGTCATACTGTAAAAGTAAAAAATAATTATATTAATGAGAAATAAGAGTAAAACGACAACCAAAAAAAAGGGAAAAAGCAATAAACGGCTAACAGGGGTAATATTTGTTACCCGATGATCTGTAGCTTTTAGCTTGGGGAGTAGTTGATCTAACATCTCAAGCTTCTCACAAAACCTTATAATATTAGGAAGACAATGGTTGGGCATGTATGGTGAACCTGAAAAAAACAGAACATAACAATATCAGTAATCATCAAAAATAAGCCTCAAGATTCAAGGTTTTCATTCAAGGTTTGGGAAAAGCAGTGTTTCAAAAGCATTAACATCAGTACCATATTCATATCTAAATGAAGGTGGTTGGTCGACTGGTGTGCTAAGTGGCTGTGACAGCTAACAATAAAATAAACTGATCACTGTTGTGCATAAATATGCTATTTACCTGTATTTAGAACCATCAGCAAGGTATTCCTCGTAACAATACATGCCCTCATTAAGCATCAAATAAAGCACCTTGATGTCTTGTGTTGACAACCGACAATGGATTTGTGGTGATTGCAGTGGCTGCTCCGAATAGGATCCGGCTAGGTTCCATGGAATCGCTCCACCGGTACCAATGCAAGGTTGTTTATCTGCTATGTTGATCCAATACTTGTTTAGTAACAATGGAAAAAAAATAAAGTAATCAGGTCTGTAACTAATTTCTAATAAGGGTATTACACATATCACGCTGTATAAGCAATCCATAATCTTAAAGTTATCATAACAACAAAAATCTGAGCACTACATTTAAGTTTTACTTAGATAGCTACATAAAGTAGAACATAATAACCTCATCTATAACTCTGTTGACCAATGTTTGCACGATACCACCGGTTGCAGTTGTAACACGATTCAAATAATCTTCAGCAGCTCGAACAAACATATCTCGGTCTGCAAAATACCGAAGACAAAAAGAACACTTAAGTAAGACGTTTGAGCCTTGTCAAATCCCAACACAAATCACCCTTTACATGTGCATAAAGGGCAGTAGCCGTGCAAGATGTCCAACTCTCACCAGCTTTACTCTAATCCACAAATAAAACACAAATTTAGAAACTAAAATCGTCGAAAACCATTATATATAATGCTTATCGATCGTCTTTAACAAAAACATATATATAATTGTGTTACTTGTGAGGAACCGGTACCCTATTCATATCTAAACCAAGGTGGTTGGTCGACTGGTGTGCTAAGTGGCTGTGACGGCTAACAATAAAATGAACTGATCAGTGATCACTTGTTCTGGTTCTGGCCATTCCGAATTACTTTGACCCAACTGATTTGACCCATTCTCTAACCCATCCAACCCGCCCGTTTTTCCGGTTCTAATAATAAATATTACTCGTATTAGAAGCTTAGAATCAAATGCAATATGAAGAACATCTTACTGTTTTGGAAATGTCACTGGGTCTAGGGAAAAAACCCCATGTAGAAACTTTGGGCTTATAAAGTTCTGAATCGTCTTCTGTAGTTGTATTAAATGGATCACTTATCGGAACCAAGCCAGCTGGCAACCCCCACTAAGATTTCAGCTTCAGGAAAATCCCCTGATGAATAAGGATCACTTATCGGAATCAAGCTAGCTGGCAACCCCCTGCCTTCCTTCTTATCGACTAATCCTAACCCACAAAGTTAATTGCAGAAATTTTACCTTCGTCCTTTTTATCAGGTTTCTTTTCAACAAATTCATTCATTACAGTTTCTCTTTTTTATTGTTCCAATCCTATATCACAAATACCCAATAACAAAATATTATTAAACATTCGTAATGATATGAATTCAAATTTCTTACGCTGGGTAATGGGTTGTCTCGAATTACATTTTAAGGGAGTACATCAAATTGGAAGACAAGTGAAACTGAAAAATAAAATAAGTGACAAATCATACAACCATAATCGAGATGGCTGACCGACAAATACGGTAAAGGACAAGATTAGCAAAAGTAGCATGTGGGATAATCCAGTATTTGATGACATAAGCTTTTCATATACGCATACACATTAGACCGTGCAGTCTAACAATGCAAAAATGCACAAGAGATTATTGACTAACCTCAAAATGTAAACTTCTAGGGCGAATTCTTTCTGCAGATCAGTGTTTATATGCTCAGTTTTAAGTATCTTGATAGCCACTTCTTGACTATGATATGTACCTTTATATCTACATTAAAACACACGTCAATAAAACGGTTCTAATCCACAAATGTGACCATTATATTATTTATTTAAATAGACTTACAGGTAGCCATATGAGCCAGATGCAACTTTGTGGTCAAGTATAAGAAACGGAGAATCAATTTCCCATACATTTGTCCCATCATTAGGTATTGCTAGGTGATTAACTTGCATTGGTGCATTTGTTACAGATGCTAAAAAGGAGCTGACATAAATAGATAAGTTTCATATTAGACACGAATGCATAGTTAGAGAAAAGAGATAGACAAGTTCCTCAATATGTGTTAAAAGGTAAAAGCAAATTCTAACCTTTCTGAACCCATGTGAGAAGGAACGACAGAAGTACTTTTGCCTGTCAAACTACCGTCACCTCTGCCAAACAGAAATTAACATAACCAAATCAGTCTACAAACTAAAGATATACAATATAATCAATCTAGAAACAAACTGAAATAGACCATATTCTTCGTTTGAACAGACGTAATTACTGAATCACTCAGACCACCAGCCTTCTTAGAACTTTCAGTACCTACATATATAAGTTTGGTATAATTAAAAAGATTGACACTTCTCATCATAGTGATATGAGAAAAGAAAAACCACCTAAGGGAGCGTTTGGGATTGCTTATTAAGAGTGGTTATCTGCTTAAAATCAACTTTTAAGTGCTTGCAAGTCATAAAGTAAAGAAATCTGAACTTTTTTAGTATTCAGAATCAAGCCGATAACCTCCTAAGAAAGCTAATCCGAGCACCCAAAACATGTTTATTAGCCTAACAAACCTGCAAATTCCTTAGATGCAAAAATCTTACGCACTCCACACCACGAAAACCAATTTCGTTTTTTTTATTCATCTCTATAGATATCATCAGGGAAATAATAATCGAGTTGAAGAAGCTAATGTATATTGTTTGTGTGTTGTGTTCTAGGGTTCCAGGATTTTATGAATAATCATGGAAAGGATTCAGAGGATTTTACTAATAGTTTAAGGTGTATTGGTATTCTGTTATTGCATATGGAATTGGTTTTGTAAATTATATCACAAAAGGATTGGTTGCTCAGAAGGTTGAGGTCTCTGTGTTTGTTGAGTTGCGAGTCTCATGTTCGAATCTCACCAAGTACAAATTTTTAACATTATTTCTGTCCGATTTTTCCTACAGCAAGAAATGCCAAGTGGCATAATTTATGATTATGTGGCATTATCCACGTGTAACGCCTCCTGTTATATATAATGTAGATATATATATATATATATATATATATATATATATATATATATATATATATATATATATATAGAATCTGGATCGATCGAGAAGGTTTTTATTTTGAGAAGATCGAGAAGATTTTCAAAAACGATAGATTTTTAACTTTGATTCATGTTTTTCAAGCGTAAAACTCATTTTAATGTGATTAAAATTCAAAATGTGTAAAAAAATAATTGAATCAATGTTAAAAATCTCTCGATTTTGCGATATATGTAGAATACTGAATCATCTGTACAAATTTAATGAATCATCATCATAACTCGATTTTAACAATGATTTGTGAATCAAATTTGTAGTTTATAGATTCGATTCACCATAAAATGATGTTTTACTTGTGAATCAAATCAAAAACATGAATCAGTTTGTTCAAACGAAGATTTCTCAATATTCTCAAAATAAAAACCTTCTCAATGGAACCGGATCCTATATATATATATACTAGATCCAAGGCCCGCCCCGCTGGGGCGGCTAGCTTTGAAAATTTTATTATACGATAAAATTAATATTAAAATAAGTACGAAGGTGTAGTCGCATCCATGAGACGAATATGAATAAAATAAACATGCCATTATCAAGAAAATAATAACGTTAAACAAAACCTATCATTCAAAATAACTGAATTACATATATTAGAATATATGAAGAACTTCTCTATATACAACGTTGGTTGTAGAATTGGTGTAGTTGTCGTTTTTGTCACAATACAACACTTTTAGACCTATCTTGCTTTTTACTCTTGAGACGGTTACATAAAGTTGTCCGTGGGAAAAAACAGACCGTTCCACATATAGCACAACCTTAGACAATGTTTGGCCTTGACTTTTGTTTATAGTCATGGCAAAACAAACGGAAATAGGGAATTGTCTCCTATTAAGATAAAAATGCAACGTCGTGTCGGATGGGCTTATAATCACTCTAGGTATAGAGCGAACCTCACCCACTTTACCATCTCATATAATCTTTGCCTCAATGTTATTGATTCCCATTCTCAATACTTGTAACCTGGTTCCATTACACAATCCACCTCGTTGATTAACATTGCGTAAACACATAACCGGAATGCCAATCTTCAAAACTAATTTATGGTGTGGAAGTCCAGACACTTTGATTGTATTCAAACAATCTATAGTATACATATCCTCGCTATAATTAAAATCCACGTCAAAATTTGAGACTGTATCCAAACTATAATATACTTTTTCTCTGCCACTAAGTTGAGAAATTATTCGGTCATTAATTTTGTCAACACCCTCATATGTTGGTGCAAGAATGGCTCGATCTTGAAAATAAGATGGATCCCAAATATTTTGCTCCCAATTATCGTAAGTTTCTTGTATCACAGCATGTACATGATCATCAGAATCAGGTATTAGCATTTCTTCTGGGAATTCAACCTCAGCAGTACCATCTTTAGTGCCACCTATTGTCCCATCACCAATACTCAAAATCCATTCAGCAAAATCCTTAATTTGTTCTGCATCTACAGGGTTGCAACCAACACGAAGCCTCAAGGCCTGCCCGTTGGGCGTCTAGTTTTTAAAATTTGTTTATAAGATCAAAGATAAATTAAAACGCGAAATATTAAAATGATTGATAGAATAATGTTGCCCGTGTGAAAAAATAGGTCGTTCCAAATAGAGTCCGACCTTAGGCAAGGTTTGGTCTTGACTTTTGTTTATTGTCATGGCAAAACAAACGAAAATAGGGAATTGTCTCCTATTAAGTTGAAAAAGCATCTTCTTGTCGGATGAGCTTATAATTATTCTAGGTATAGCGCAAATCTCGCCTAATTTACCACCTAATATAATCTTTGCCTCAATGTTATTGATTCATATTCTCAAAACATTTGGTTCCATTACACAATCCACCTCTTTGATCAATATTGCGCAAACACATAGCATGAGCGCCAATCTTCAAAGCTAACTTATGGTGTGAAATGAAATTGTGATGGAGTAAAAAAAAAACTTAATGTTGTGGAAGGCCAATCTTCAAAGCTAACGACGGGCGGGCTAGCTCCAATAATTTTTCAAAAATCATAGATGCAAGGCCCTCCCGTTGGGCGGCTAGTTTTTATAATTTGTTTATAAGATAAAAGAAATAGTAAAATGGTTTGATAGAATAACGTTAAACAAATTTAATGTTGAAAATAACCAAATTAAAGATACTTTATTGTGTATAGAAAAGGGTATGGATCTGTTATACAAATAGTTGGAGCCTTCAAGATACCATCAATGGCTTTATTTAAGAGCATATGAAGACGAACATGAAGAATGCCAACAAAGAGTAGCAGGCATATACTCTGTATAATTTTGATCTGTGAAGAGAAGATTCAAAATGAAACTTTTCGAAATTACAAACACAATACATAGAAATTTAAGTTTTTAATAATTAGAAAAGTAATATTAAAACCAATTTAAATTGAGATGGCAATTTATCATCTAATTGAATTGCTTCATATCTGAAACTTCTGTTTAATATTATGTATAGATAGATTACTACAAGTATATTTTACAATACAACACTGATGGTACAATCTATGAAAATGATGGATAAACGACAGACGTAACAAAAAATGTATAATCTTTACAAACTTTCTCTATCTCATTTGGAAGTTCAAAGCCGTCAGGAAAATGGCTAGCTTTAAAATTTTTATTATACGATAAAATTAATATTAAAATAAGTACGAACGTGTAGTCACATCTATGAGACGAAAATGAATAAAATAAACATGCCATTATCAAGAAAATAATAATGTTAAACAAAACATATCGTTCAAAATAACCGAATTACATATATTAGAATCTATGAAGAACTTCTCTATATACAATGTTGGTTGTAGAATTGGTGTAGTTGTCGTCTTTGTCACAATACAACACTTTTAGACCTCTCTTGCTTTTTACTCTTGAGACGGTTACATAAAGTTGTCCGTGAAAAAAAACAGACTGTTCCATATATAGTCCAACCTTAGACAATGTTTGGCCTTGACTTTTGTTTATAGTCATGGCAAAAAAGGGAAATAGGGAATTGTCTCCTATTAATTTGAAAAGATATCTTTTTGTCGGATGGGCTTATAATCATTCTAGGTATAGAGTGAACCTTACCCACTTTACCATCGTGAATGAAAAAAGTTTTTTTTTTTTTTTTTTTTTTTTTTTTTTTTTTTTTTTTTAAGGTTGAAGATGAAAGTATATGACGAAGTATATTGATTTGTGGAAGTGTGAAAAAAAAAGTGGTGTGAAATGGGTATTTATAGAGAGTTAAATTGGTTTTGAATTTTTTATTATTATTTTTTTCATTATGTCGTTTGTATTCCAACAGATAGAATTTCTAGGGGCTTAAATGAAAGTTTTTTTTGAACTACAATTGATAGATAGCGATAGATTCAGGGGCCGAAAGTGACAAAAAAAAAACTTTTTTTTTTTACGTATTCTACCCTTAATGTGGCGTTAAGGGTATAACGCAACTATTAACGCCGCGCTAACGCCAGTGTGTACCAACGGTTAACTCCCTCTAACGTGCGTTAAGATGGAAAAAAAACTCCCTTTAACGCAGCTATGCGATATACGTTGGAAGAGGTCTAAGAAAGGGTCTTATGAGTTTCATATATTTAATTATTTCCTAAAAGCACATGAAGTTATAATAGGCAGTCCCAAACACCCCATTTCCGTGGAAATTGAAATTGTCATAGGCGCATACCCCTATTAGGCTAAACTCAATGATGCATCAACAATTGTATACGGAAAAAAAAGATAGAAAAAAGGTGGACCAAAAACTTCTACTTTTAAGTGATGTCGTAGAATGTAGTAAATAAAATTCCTTATTACGAAGTTATAAGTTAAAAAAGACCACATCGAGATAAACAAACGTAAAGTATATAGTTGGTAATAATCAAACATAAGTTATATGAAACACAATAGCAAAAAAAATCCTAAATAAATATAAAAACCATTAATCCTTTATTCTAAGAATGCGATGTATATGTACATGCAGATGTGATCATAAATTGTGTATCACTTCTTTGTAGACCACTCTGGTGGTGGTATTACTCATTTTTCCGTTTTCGTCACGAATAACCATCTTCAATCCTTTTTTACTCTTACCACGAATAACCATCTTCAATCCTTTTTACTCCTAACGCGAGAGAAGGCTACATATAGTTGGCCATGTCTTGTCATAAAATTAGTGATAATAAAGTCATCTTCCTCTCTTTTATAAACGTAGTTTGGAAATGCAACCTAATTTTTCTAGAAAACTTATCACTCTTTTTGAAAAACTTATCAATGCAAAATAGTATAGGTCGAAGCATAATTTAATTTTAAGTTAGTAATAATAATTTATTTTAAAATTAGCAATAATAAAGGGCGTCTTTTTTTTTTTTTTTTTTTTTTTTTTTTTTTTTTTTTTTTTTGGCCTTATTTGCTCTAAATTCAGCCAAACCTTCATATTTTCAAGCAAATGAAATTTGCATCTAACACACCCTAACTTAGGGGCCGCTTGGTATGCTTGGTGGGGAATGCAAAGCAATGCATTCCCTTTCCCCCCAAATTATTGGGTAATGCCCCATTACCCACTACTGGGTAATGGGCCATTGCATTCCCTTCCACCAAGCACAATCAATCATTATATTACCCATTACCCACCCCATTATCCCCCCAACCAAGCACCCCCTTAGTGATATTCCAATCCTGAGGTTGACGAAGGCAATAACAACATTATTGTTTAAAGTAAAATCATTAACAGTTGACATAAACAATCAAAGAGAGGAAGATGACTTGTCAACGCGATCTCTAATTTCTCTAAAAGATTTCATTATCTTCAACAATTTTAAAGATCTTATTAATAAAGTTTTGTTGAGCATGAGGATCAAGATCACGAACATTAACAATATATGTTAAGTAGAGACGTCTTCATGTGATTAACGACTGTTTTACCCATCATGACCACCACCACCACCTCTTGTAAACACGTCTTCTATATGCCAACCGCCATTCTCTTTGCTAAGACCTTTACTTATGCTTCGACCTATACTTCGACTCACACCTAGTATCCCCACATCTGCCATGTTTCAAACTACAATTTGTCACTAAAGAGATAGTGAAATGGAAACTTAATTAGTTATACATAACATCATTCTAATTCCCAGACTGTAGTACAAAGAGATCCAAATATCTCCAACATTAAAACTCATTGGGCTATGTTCATAATTAAAAAAATTCTGATGCAATCACGTTTTCGATGTTATGATATACTCTTAAAATTATCATCATAAACAATTCAAAAATGGTACATACTTCATTCTTTTTTAATGTATTCCTTCATTTATAACCCAAACAATCCATCTCGTCCATATATAGGTCAAAGAGAATGATAAGTTTTATAAAAAATGTAAAGGAAAACAAAACATGAATGGATATTTAAACCTCATGAAAGGCCAGTGTTGAGTAAGTAGTGGTATTGATGTGTACAACAATTCATGAACCTAACTATCTAGTCTGGTGTAGTTAGGATGGAACTTCCAAGCTATAATGACCTCACGATATACACAATCATTTTATAAATATCCTTTCTTTGTGGTTAAATAAATTAAGCCAGAGAGAAACTCACAGCCTTTCTAAATCTCTCTCTCTCTTAGACACGGGAAACAGCTCTTATTTGATCATGGTGCAGGTGGCAAAGTACTTTAAACTTGCCCAATCATGAAAACACAATCTGTTAAGATTGAGCCATTAATAGAGGTGTAGTAGACCCTTATATTAGTGTTAATTTGACTTTGTGGCAGTCGTGAAATTAGGGAAAGGATGTGTACAACTTAAACTAAACACGCTCAAATTATAACGTATCTTTAATTATCTTGGATAGTATAAAAATTATAAACTTCAAAAATATTAACATATATATCGAATGTCTAATAATGCGTACTGCATCTCTTATAGCATGACGTAACTCTTCAAATTTACATTATGCCAAACACCCCCTAAAACTGCAACTCTTATAATAATAATAATACTGTAATTTTTTGGATTTAAATTTTCTATTTAAGGTATAGCTCAAGCATTAACCTTTTTATACCCCTGTATAAAGAAATAATCTCTTTTTTTATATGATTTAACGCATAACTGTATACCAAATAAGAACCAAATATTCGGACAAAAAAGTGTTTCAGGCCAACCTACCCGGCCTGTTACCCAAACCACCCATTTTGCATCTTATCCGGTGTCCTTCCGCAGATGACTAACTAAACTTAAGAATTACCCAAAACTGGAATAAACAACATTTGTACAAAATGTTTAGTACTAATCAAGTACCTGACCACACCTTGAAGAACTCCATTCAAGGAAGAACTCCCATTGTTGGTTGAAGCGTGAGATGTATCAAGAACCCTGTCTATCAGTTGACATAACTAACACTTGTCTATCAGTTGACATAACTAACGCCTGCGTTGAAGAATCAGCATTGCAGTGTTTAGTAACTCTCTGGTGAACACCCAGCAGACTCCATATCCCTATAGATCAAGAGTTATGTTATGCATAATCACACAGACTTTGTAGCACTTCTTTGTAGACAATGTTTGCGGTGGTATTCGTGAGGAACCTTTTTTTGTTGAAAATAACCAATTTCAATCCTCTTTTCATTTGGGAGTTTAATGTGAGAGACGGTAAAGGTAGTTTGTGGTGTGCCTACTCGACACATGTTACTGTATATAAAATACTTGTTACGAAAATTTGAAAGATATCAATAACACATGTAATTGATAAAATCATGTTCTTATATTACTAATAGTTTATTGTAAAATTAAAAATCTTTAGATAAAAAGTATACTGGCTCACCCAACCCGTTTTAGTTCGTAAAATAACAATGACATGTTTCGACCCAAACATGTTGTGAGATCAGCTGTTAACTAAGAACAATTTAATACCTTCTCAATACCACAAGTGTCATGACTGAGAGCTCACCATTTGGTCAAACCTGTAATTAAACACCAAAATGGAAGAACATTAAACTATAAAGCAAAATGTCAAAATCAGTTAGAATTTAGAAATATTAGGGTGATCAAGATTCACGTGTATGGTTTTCTCATACAAAGAATCTGGCATCAAAATACCATACCTTTCATTCATCTTTTTTTTTATTTTGATCCAGAATTGTGCATTTTGATCTGCACTAAACACAATATATATAATATTATTAAATGGGTGTAATTAATGTTAATAGAAAAAGTCCCTGACATGTTACTATATGAACCAAATATTACGAAATAATGCTCTAACTTATAAATCATAAATTTGCTGACACAAAAAGCCTAGAATCAACACCCTACATATTTATTTAGGAGCTTACTGATAATGTATCATTGTTTGCTCATAGACAATTAAAGACATGCATAAGCCAATAAATTTGAAATTTGATGCCTACCTACTGTTAAAGTTGATTTAAAAAACTGTGAAACTGAGAAGAACGATTTGAGAGCCGAGACACTTACCCTTGAATTTAAACTACACTTTGTGATGGACCTCTAAGCTCACTCCAATATTACGATCAATAAAACGATTTCAAGTGTAAAACCGAACTATATGCTTCTTGCTCCATGAGATGAGTTTGTGCTTCAATGTGAGTCTCCCCATACATTAATATGATATTGTACAGAGCCAATAATGGCGGGTAATTCCTTTACCTGCAACATGGCCACCAATTGGAATTCTTTTAATGAGATGGCGGAAGATCATCCTCAATTCCTGCAATAAATGCAAACAGCCAACACAAAGTCATCATCCAGTTCAAGTGGGCCTAGAAAATGGAGTATGCAATGAATGCAAATGCTAAAACTAAAGAGGGAAAAAGGACTCAGAACTCCCATCTTGATTTGAATGCTAAAACATCAGTACGTCTAGCTGAGGATCGACTTCGTGGCACAGCAGCAAGCGCTATCACATAAACATTGACATAGTAATCCATTAAAAAACCTGCAAAACCAAAAATAACTATTTCTGAATAACTATATGGTGGTTAAGTAGTTTGACCAGGTGGTGGGTAGTAACAATCTTAATGGGAGATCGGCATTGGCATGCTCAAAGAGTTTTGGTTAGTATGCTGAACTGGAGGAGGCAGGAGGAAACTGTTGGTGAGATTTCGATGGAGCAGATGCAATTGTGGTTGCTGCTCAGGCTTTGAAATTTGCACTTGTGAAAGCTGCAGCCGGTCAATTTTGTGCTTATCCTTCACATACTGTACACCAGCTTGTACCTGCATAAAATAATCAGTACCGACTAATTCTGCAACAGACTGTTTGGGGCTACTTCTACTGCTTGATATTGAGCTGATCACATATCAATTGTTTTAGTGTTCGCAATTGCCAATTCTATAATTTGTCTTCTAGATAGACCGCTCGTATCAATTATCAATCATTCAATCAAATACACGCTATTATACATCAATGTATTGTTATGTTGTCACATAATTTACAGTTACTCTTTTCGTAACCTGCAACATGAATATATGATAAGCACACGTACAAAACCTAACGGTCCAAAAACAACACATTGATCTAAAAGAAGCTCTACACAACCTGTCTGCTATCTGTAACAGTCTTTGTGGCCTAAATGTACCTTCAGCATCAATGTACATCGCCTTCCCTTCACCTCCACCTTGAGCTAACGGAAGCTGAAATTCATAAAGTAAAAGTTTAACACATATATCATCCAATGCAAAATAAACACTGATTCAACTTAATCAAAAAATGCATTCTTACTTGACAAGTTACACACAAAGTGTGACAAAGCTGAGTCTTTCCTGAACGAAATTCACCATACAACTCAGTAATAGATCCAGTCTCAATTCCTCCTTCAAATACAGAAAACGTAGCATTATTAATTATTAAGAGGTGTTTCTAAAAAACTTTAACATGAAACGGCGCGTATAAGTACCATCTAATATCTTGTCCAGCTCTCTAGACCCTGAAGATATCTGAATTATTTCCTGTCTCTGAACATGAAGTTGGCCTGCGCTAGTGAAGCCCAAAGGGACCAGTTTCGAAGCTGTCAAAACACAAACCAAACCAGCATTTAAAACCTCGCATTCTGCAATAAGCCAAATAACCTAAAAATTCAAAGCAAACTATAACAAATGACATGCCTGCTTCAATAATCTTATCAACTTTCGCTTCACTAATTCCTTTAATTTGCATAAGCTCCTTTCGTGGAGAGTACGCTACTGATTCAACAGTAACATAAACCAGCGTCTTTCAGCTTCTTTACATCAACAGTACTGATTCAACACTATTATAGAATGAGACGGTAGTTAAAACTGCAATTTTCCCCAAAAAAATATAACGAAGTATTCAATACCTGGGTGACAGGTGAATCAGCTTCCAGTTCAGTCATAAATGCACTGACAAGGGCTGAGTTTGAAACCTTGATCTGTTAAATAAGGAAATTATTAAAAAAATTAGATAACATAAGAAAAAGATGCATTCGTTGTAATTGATTAACTTGATAATCTAGTTCCTTATATAAACATTGCAAGTTTGCAACTGCTTTAATTCAAAAGTATAAACATTGTTCATATTGTTGGTTCAGAAACATACAGGAATCTCTCTGTTGATCACATAAACGGAACTTTAGCAAGTATCTGATCATATGGTGCTTAAACACACTTTCGTGTATGAGTAGTTACCAAAACTTTCACTCTAAATTTTGAGCCCATATATTTATTATAAAACATCGGCAATATAATCCAACAACACATCATAAACATCATAAATTTAAGATCACATAAACTGAACTTTGCAAGGAGAAAGTACATGTTCCTTGCCTGCTTGTTCACTGCTTCACCTACAATTTAACCTCGCCATGTAACATTTTACTCGAATCCTTAATATATCATATACTTAGCAAAATCATGATAAGTAAAGTTATAGGACACCGGTTTCTCCAAAAATAACTCCTGACATCATGTTCGCATCATCAATTAAAAAAATTTAATATCCTAATCATTTTCTTTGATAATGAAAACATGTAAAATTACAATATTTAATTGAGCCGAAATTCCTACCTTAAATTTTGTGTTCGATTTTCTGATCAGACATTAAGCCTAAATTTATTTATTCCCATAACCATGTTGGGATGTGAGATCGCATTTTTTCGACATGATTCTCCAAACGAATTCTTCAATCAACAACATACCAGTCACAACCTTGATGAAACGGAAAACATGATTTTATAACTCGGATTAACACAATTTAAAAAAATTATACATTAAACCATAAATCATCAACAAAAATTGTACCTTTATGTCATCATCAGAACATTGTTGTTGTATGTTTTTAGTTCCTTCCCAGATCCGTTTTTTTGGGGGGCAGGGGGTTTTCTTTCTAGGGTTTTGATCCAGTTTTAGTGATTGTGTGTGTTTAGTTAGGGTTTTGTGATTGGGATGATAATCGATTCATTCAATTGAATATGGTTTCTGAAATCTTGATTTTATTCTTTTACTTTTCCGGTGAGGGTTTGAGGATGAAAATCAAAATCTAATAAACCAAAATTGAGATTGGTTACAGACTAATCATTTTTAGATCTTGATTTATCAAAACTTGATTTAATTTGTGTGAATCTTGATTATGATTTTCGGTGTTTTTGATTTTCGAATAGGGAGGAAAAGGGGATGTTGAGAGAAAGGGTGTGTGTGTGTGTTTTTTTTTGAGATGGGAATAATGAAATGAACAGATGGTTAGTTGTTCCGCCCAAAACATGTTCACAAAATCGACGGCTCATGAATATTTGCGAATTTACACGTGGCAATTGATTAGAATTTTCAAGGAAGATTTTGTAGGACAACACTCCTTTATATAGGATGGAGATATAATAAAATATAATATTGTGTAAATTCCCTTTAAAATATTAGCGCCCCAATTCTTTCTTTGGAAGCTCTTTATTTTGGCGCCCAACAAACCCTTTTCAAAAAACACTACTCTTCCTCATCTCATTTCTGAATCACATTTTCTTGTTTCAATCTCAAATAACAACAATGGATCAAAGACAAAGAAACCAACAAGAACAGCAACATCAAAATAATGATGATGATCAGCTAGATGATATTCAACATGGCCCTTTTCCAATTGAACAGCTTCAGGTTTTTAATTCAATCTAATCTTTACTTTTTTTTTTTTTTTTTTTTTTTTAAATTTTTTATCGCTTAATCTTGTCTTTTTATTAATGGGTTTTGTTTTAATTTGATTATTAGTGCTTATTTTGCTATGTTCTTGATTTTTCCCCAAATTATGTTCTGTAAAATTAGGGTTTCTAGATTGAAATTGGGAAATGGGTGTTCGAATTTAGTTTGATTTAGCTTATTATTGCTTAATTTAGGGTTTTTATTAATGGGTTTTGTTTTAATTTGATTATTTTGTTATGTTCTTGTTTTTCCCCAATTTGATTTAAATGTAAAATTAGGGTTTGTTAATTGAAATTAAGAAAGTGGGTATTTGAATTTAGTGAGATTTGATTCATTTGGGATGTGGATTTTTAATAATTTTCATTAATTTTTAGTTTTAGGGTTTTTCAAGATTTGGTTTAAATGGGTCAGTTTAGAGTTATGGGTGTTTGATGAAGATCAAAACACGATTTGTGGGTTTGATGATAGTTTAGAGGCTAACATTGACATGTGATTGTATTTTGAAGGCGTCTGGGATTGCTGCTATTGATGTAAAGAAGCTGAAAGACGCTGGTTTTTGTACTGTTGAATCAGTAGCGTACTCTCCACGAAAGGAGCTTCTGCAAATTAAAGGAATTAGTGAAGCGAAAGTTGATAAGATTATTGAAGCAGGCATGTCATTTGTTATAGTTTGCTTTGAATTTTTAGGTTATTTGGCTTATTGCAGAATGCGAGGTTTTAAATGCTGGTTTGGTTTGTGTTTTGACAGCTTCGAAACTGGTCCCTTTGGGCTTCACTAGCGCAGGCCAACTTCATGTTCAGAGACAGGAAATAATTCAGATATCTTCAGGGTCTAGAGAGCTGGACAAGATATTAGATGGTACTTATACGCGCCATTTCATGTTAAAGTTTTCTTAAAAACACCTCTTAATAATTATTAATGCTACGTTTTCTGTATTTGAAGGAGGAATTGAGACTGGATCTATTACTGAGTTGTATGGTGAATTTCGTTCAGGAAAGACTCAGCTTTGTCACACTTTGTGTGTAACTTGTCAAGTAAGAATGCATTTTTTGATTAAGTTGAATCAGTGTTTATTTTGCATTGGATGATATATGTGTTAAACTTTTACTTTATGAATTTCAGCTTCCGTTAGATCAAGGTGGAGGTGAAGGGAAGGCGATGTACATTGATGCTGAAGGTACATTTAGGCCACAAAGACTGTTACAGATAGCAGACAGGTTGTGTAGAGCTTCTTTTAGATCAATGTGTTGTTTTTTGGACCGTTAGGTTTTGTACGTGTGCTTATCATATATTCATGTTGCAGGTTTGGATTGAATGGCCCTGATGTTTTGGAGAATGTAGCTTATGCGAGAGCATATAATACAGATCATCAGTCTAGGCTGTTGCTGGAAGCTGCTTCAATGATGGTCGAAACCAGGTTTTCTTCATTTATTAACTTGAAGCATATCTTGCTATATGTTTGCATGATTGCATCATTCTGTTTCTTGTAGCGTTGTCTTAGTCACTTGCATAATGCAGGTTGTAATCTCATTTGCTAAGTGGGTGTTTGAACGTGCGTATCGAAATTGATTATGTGGTATATAATATTTATACTTAGATAATTAACTGTCATAGAACACAGCATGTAGGAAATGGTGTTTTGATTTGCTTTGGCTATTTGAATTTGTAACAATTAAAGCAGTAGATGCTTTGATGTTTGTAAACTTCTGAGTATGCTTAGATGACCAAAAAAGACATTTTTGTGAAAAGTGAGAGTCTTCTTGTACTCGTCAAATGGGAGTAAAATCCACCATAATTAGTTTAAAATAAAGTGTAAATAGGTAATATCATTCAACTCAAATTTAATAGATGACTGATTTTTGAACCTTAAAGTGATTATAAAATTAGAAGCAGATTATGCCGTAAGAAAGAAATTTGAAGTAGATTATGTTAGTAATATGCTTTCATGTGCATAATAGATTTAGTTGAATGTGGCTACCATATAGTCTTGATTATAGTGGAATAAAAAATTGTAAGTTTAGCTAAGCTAATTCTAGTTCTGGTTTCTTCAAGGTTTGCGCTTATGATAGTGGACAGTGCAACTGCCCTCTATAGGACTGATTTTTCTGGGAGAGGTGAGCTGTCAGCGCGACAGATGCATCTTGCAAAGTTTTTGAGGAGCCTTCAAAAGTTAGCAGATGAGGTAATGTTTGTACCATCAGTCACCAACCATTTTTTACTTGTGTTAAAGGTTTAAGCTTTGTTTAAATACTAAACGTTTTTATACATTCTATGTAAATTAGTTTGGTGTAGCGGTGGTGATAACTAACCAAGTGGTGGCTCAAGTAGATGGTTCTGCAATGTTTTCTGGGCCTCAAATCAAACCGATTGGTGGTAATATCATGGCTCATGCTTCTACAACAAGGTATGTTTTATATTACAGTATATGTTAAGATGCCACGTGTGGTAGTCTGCTTTTGCAATTAGTACAATTTAAGGTAGTTACTTACCATTTGTAATGTGAAACAGGTTAGCTTTGAGGAAAGGAAGGGGAGAAGAACGGATTTGTAAAGTAATTAGCTCTCCGTGTTTAGCTGAAGCTGAAGCAAGGTTCCAGATTTCAACTGAAGGTGTTAATGATGTCAAAGATTGAAGAGCCTGTCAAGATCTTTTGTTTCAGTATTCTATTCCAAATTTGGTTCTGTATCATCAACATGTCATAGTATGAAATACAGTAGTCGGAAATAGCTTTTAGCCGTTTTGATATTTAGTTTTTTTGGCGTTTTTGTCTTGAAAACGCATCAGAAAGGAAGAGAGATTAATTGTACAACAAAATACTTGATAAAGATTTGACATCAATTGAAGATTTTCCATTGGCAACTACATGAATTGACTTTTTATCCCGGCTTAAAAGTATTGATACAGACATAAGGGGTGTTTGGATGTGAGTTTTTTAAGTGACTACTCTAATTCATGAATCAGTGTCTTTTTATCACCAGGGATGATTTAATAACTGTATTACATTTCTCAGCAATTTATTTTATTGCAATAATGGATCACATGCTATGTGAAATCTGATAATTTTCATTAAAACTAGTCACATCATTTTGTTTCTCATGGAACTAGAATGTTTCTCATGGAACTAGAATCAGGGGGTGTTTACTTTGTTCTGGGGAAAGGAATGTGAGCCCAAAACCTTAGTCCCTCTTAATTGAGAGAGACATTAAAGCTTCACTCTTTTTTATAAGAGGCTAATTAAAACCATTATATCAAATCACTTAATTTAGTAAACATCCCCTTAGCTTAGCTAAAGTTGTTACGCCTCAAATTTAATACTACCTCCATCTCAAAATAATTGTTAGGAGACAAAAATCACACAATTTAAAAAAAATGTGATAACTATACTTTTCAACCAATCAAATAAAATATTCTCTCATTAAAGTCTTTTTTATTGGTTAAAATGAAAAATAGATAATTATATTGATACATCATAAAAAGAAAATATGGATTATAATTTTGAGACGAAAGGAGTATTAGTCGTTTACATCATACCTTTGTGTACTCGCTCCGGCGAAATTGAGTATTAGTGTTGTTGATCGGAAACTAGTAACTTACCCGCAAAAGCTATATAGTTAGAATGATACTTTATAAGCTTTTAGTAAACGATTTATACCATCATTTGTATCACTTTTTTTTCTTTAGGAAAGTCAAATTTTTAACACAATATATCATTATTTCAGAATGTTTCTAGCAAGATTAAAATTCACAACTATCTGATTAATATTTTTGCATAATGTTTCATTTGAATCACTTTTATTAACTTCTACTAGTAGTTACTCCCTCCGTCTCAATTTAATTGTCCATATTTCCTTTTAGGGGTGTCTCAAATTAATTGTCCACTTTCTCTTTTTAGTAAAAACTAGAGAATATAATAGAGGAATATTCTCTTTGAGTAGTTGAAAATAAAAGTGGCCCCACTTTTATTAATATCTGTGTTTTTTATCTCCTGACAATTAAATTGAGACGGAGGGAGTAATATTTTGATATCATCACGTGTCTGCCTGACTAGCTAATATGTATTCGCAAGGTTACTTTGGTAAATTAAGGCAGAAGCTACCAACTTTGGTAAAACATAGATAAAGCACTAGTCATATAGCTTTTGGAGTATATAAGGTACGTAGCAGGAATTATTAAACCTTTTTTTTATGGCATCGCGTGTGAAAGGTCTAACATTCGTTTTAATGTTACAAGAAAAAGCAAAACACAATAAAACTAACGTGGATGAAAAGAAAACCTATTATAGGCTCTTATTGTGCCACGCATTAATACGCCAACCCAACAATTATTGTAGTTGTGTCATAAGCAAATGCTCCCCACCTACCACTTGAGATTTGCTAAACACATGGGAAAATGTTACTTTCAACTTTCGAGTACACAATCAAGTAAAAGAATAAGTCTGAGTTTTGTAATAAAACGAGCATGGCTGCGAACCGCCGTGTTGCGGTGGGGCAGCGAGTTCTTTGTATTTACAGTCGCATGCAAAAGTTGCAAAATCACACTGCCGATACCAATTTACATAACAAAAAGCAAACAATAATTTACATAACCAAAACTTAAGTCAACATAGCTCCATGTATATGTTTTTTTGAGCTAGAACCAATCAATAGAATGAACAATTGTTCTTTACGTCTACATGTGAAAGTGCTTTTAATATTAAACCTTGCATGATCGGACGACTTAAAATCTGCATTATCATGGCTGAATATTTGTAACTTTACACAGAAATTGCGATGCATCTGCTGCAACTGGAAACACACCTCACAGATTAATTGGCACATTAAGCGCAATCACAACTGTCCAATCTCGTGCTTGTACATCTGCTGTAGTTGTTGTGGACTATCTGCAAACAAACATATGTTTTGTTATCCTTCTGCCCCACTATGTTGTTTCCTTAACCCATATGAATATAACAACAAACCGAAAACTCAGCCCAAAAGCAATATCCTTTCAGTCACACATGCCTGACTGACTTCGGGGTAGTTTATTTGAAAACATGAAGTATACTTTAAAGGATCAAATTCTTTGAAGCAGCCTCTATATACTCAATAACTATGCCATTTAGGGATATCAAAGTAATCATCAGGTATTTTTATCTTTTTGATATTTTGAAATGGCATTGTGATTTAAAAGAAACAATTATTACTCTATTATTTGTGCCAGCTTTTGATGGGTGTACATTAATTATTTCTGACTATTTTGGATGCTAGCATGGTTGAATAAAAGATAGTGAAAGTAGAATAGTCATATATGTGCTGTTGGTTTTTTGGCAGGATAGGTCACAAATTTTTTTTTTTTTTTTTTTTTTTTTTTTTTTTTTTTTTTGTGGTTCGGTTGCCTATTTAAGACTGCCTTGACCTGCATTTATTTTGGCAATACAATTTTCTAATTTGCATGCAAAAGTAAGAAGATAGAATGTCTACCCGCCCCAGGTGTGACTAACTTAGAGTTGAGGCAAACTCTAATAATTGGTCTGAGATGTTAGTGTTATATTGCCGTAAATCTGCAATTGAAGATATTCAGATGGCACAGCAGATGAACGCAATATGTGCGAGATTGCTTGGTGTCACTCGTGAAAGGGCAAATTTTATTCTAGAGCTAGAAAGTGTTGGAAATATTTATGCGCAGAAAACAGCCGCGTTCCTTGGACAGGAACAGGCGAAAGATGACCAGAAGGTGATGAAAATGCAGATAATGACAGCAGAACTGGAGCTGAATGCTCGCAATAAGGATATTTTTATTCAGAAGCTTAAGGGTGTTATAGATTTCTCGGCGTCTGTTTAGCGTTAATCTATCCTGATGCTTGTATTTTGAATTCTGTTGTAATGTTTTCATGAAGTGTTTGTGATGTGGTTGTAATATATTTTGGTTGGCAAAAACGATGATGTATATTAAGTTAGGATTCATAACTTACCTTTTCGTCTCTCGGTAGATGTTGGCTCATGGTTGAAATAATTGTTTTTTAACTGCCGTTGAACTAATTTTTTCAGAATGAACTCGAAAAGAAACGTAAGACCAGACAGCTCCTTCAACAAAAAGTCATGGCGAACAATACGTTTGAATTCTGGGAGATCGGTGGAAAATGAAATAAGATAGCATGTAGAAGTAACCTGTATCAAATCACTTGAGATAAATAAATGTATTATGCACTAACCATGAACTCATGGGAGTGTAAAGAGCAGCATGTGTTGGCAATTCATGAAATTCATCATCGCACCAGTATTTGATATTGCAAAACACAAACATAAAAGAGAACAGTTAGTTTTAAATATAGTATAATGTGGTATAGAAATGAGGTTTTTAGAAAAAAGAATGGAACCGAAAAAGAAAGCATGGATATAAATTTGCACTAAAACATATCAAATTGCCAAAGCAATGAATTATTTGTTTTTTTTCGGTATACCGCTGAACTCGGCAAGATGTATAAACTTGTAAATATGTCGTATGCATTTAACCATAACAGCAACCACAGATGATGTACACCACCTGTCAATATTAAGAAATGAAGAGTATCTGATTTTCTTTACTTGTCGATACTAAAAGTTGATGCATCGTGTCTACGATGGTAAGTTTGTTTATGCATGCTTGTACATGCAGTTTCACAAAAGGTCCTGATCAACAATACGCTTCGATTAAAAAAGATAGATGGGAAACAGAAGAGGATGGTGCGAAGAAGTGATTTGCACCAAATCACTTGTCACAACATTCTCTTCTGATTCTCATCTACCTTTTAGAATCGTATCATATTGGTGATCAGAACATTTTGTTTAGTTGCAGGTACAAACATGCGAAAAAAACTTAGCATTACAGACACGGTGCATCAAGTGTTAGTATCGACAACTAAATAATACCAAATAGTCTTCAATTCCTAATATTGACAGGCGGTGTACAACATCTATCGTTGCTTTTATGCTTAAATGTAGATGATTTATTATGAAAGGGTTTTGTAATATATATATATATATATATATATATATATATATATATATATATATATATATATATTATATATATATATATATATATATATATATATATATATATATATATATATATATATTATATATATATATATATAATTAATGTTTATGAATAAAGGTTGGTAATACAACTTTGTAAGTAGTATAGAGGCTACAAATATTACTGATTCTGTTTTTCGTTTCTGTGTGGATGTATAGCAGATAATGCACATACCATGTGAATACAGTAGTAGTTCAAGTCAGCATCCAGACGTCCATCACCGATATTTCATCTACTTTTCATATAGGCTGGTGAATATAGAAAATCAGTTAGCACAAAGAAATTAAAGAGGATGAATACAATGATTTAAGTCTGTAAATCCTAACAATACTTATCTTCTGTTTGTTGGCGTGTATGAGCGTGCAAACCTGAGGAGCAGGAAAATATCGATAAAGTATCCATGTAAATACAGTAAGTATGAAAATATTGAGAAACTACGAATATTGAATGCAGTTACCATGTAAATACGGTAATGGTTCAGAACTCATCAAATCCGCCAGGCGACAGTATTTCATATGAAGAAACATAAATATAAAAGAGAATAGTGACTTTTAAATATTCTATAATGTAGTATAGAAATTTTCTTATAATAAAACTGATGAAATGTATAATATATATATATATATATATATATATATATATATATATATATATATATATATATATATATATATATATATATATATATATGTATGTATATATATGTATATGTATGCATATATGTATATATATATATATATATATTGTGTATATATATATATTATATATATATATATATATATATATATATATATATATATATATATATATATATATATATATACATTATATATAACAGGAGGCGTTACACGTAGATAATGCCACATAATGCCACCTCAATGCCATGTAATTGTGATTTAATGCAATGTAATCACATTATGTCCACCTAAGCAAGTAAAGCCATGTCATCATATTTGTTGGCAACTATGTAAATTCGGATTTTTAATTTTCTAAAAAATAAGACTACATGGGTTCGAACTTGGGATGTTAGGCACAATTAAACAACACCTCAACCATTGGAGCATTCCAATGGTTGTGAAACAATTTGCAAATCATAATTGATATTGCATTAACCTGTCAAATATTAATGTATTAAGGTTTTTATTTACAGAACAATATATATTACGTTATTAAAAAAACCAAAACCATAAATCATTCATTCATCATGAGGCAAATAGGAGGATGAAGAAGAGGAGGCTTCTGAGAATTTAGTATTCAAGGTATATTGATACTCATCTGTTGTTGATAAGATATGACTAATATCATTCATTCATCTTTTGAATAATAGAATAACGACCATTACAAAACAATTTTTCAACAAATGCAACTTTTGGAGGTAAACTGTTATGTTATGTATTGACTTTATTTTTCCAGTTACACAGGTGATGTGTTTATTTTACTTTCATATTATCAATCGTAGATCATGCATGAAGAAACTGTGCCAACATTCTGTCGTGGGTCACTGTATGTTTTTTTCTTTTAAAAGCTTTTTTATCTTAATAGCTTTGGTCTTTCAGGGTTACTTCCAGAAGTTATATGATTTGATGACCACTATCTGAGTTCTCTCAGGTTACAGATTTACATCTTCACAAAATTGACCATATCACAATTCTTAGCCCTTGTGGTCCAGAGTTCAGTCAGCTTCACTGCTCCAAACTGCTTTTGGTTTTCAAATTTACAGTATTCTAATTTTCACATAATCAGCCTAATATGAGTAATTATTGAACATGTTTGCGGCTTTTAGATTGTTGGATTCTCACAGACCTTATGGAAGAAGCAAGGCTACATACTACAACATACAATAGGTAAGTTTATTTTTCATATTAGGTCACTTTAAGTTTCAGGTTTGTGTCTTTTTCGGTTGTTGTTTCGAGTGAAGGTATGTTGCTTTTTCGGTCAGGGGAGACTGCCTTTTGGGGGCATCATAGGTGTTAAGTTAGGTATCTTTTGGCTTTGATATTGGGAAAGAACAATGGATTGCAACTATACTTCGAACATATGTGATAAGAAAAACGAAATATAAGCACCAATATGATAATTATCTTTTTTGTTTCTGTTGTCATTATAATATCGGCTATTTGCATCTTATTTTGATATGTGACAGACTTGGATGCACTCAACCAAGACGGTTGGCGGCAATTAGCGTCACTAAAAGTGTGACTGAAGCGAATAAAGATGAGACTTGGTAACTCAGATATTTGGCAGGTAGTTAAAACTGAGCGATGCAAAAAGAGATAAAAAGAAGCACACAAATATGGAGTTGAGTTGGAAAACACATGATAAGGCAAAACACATGAGCTGCTCTAAAATTTTCAGAAGGTGTGAAGGCATGTGCAGTTTTATCTCATTTTTCGTCTTTCTTTTGGGTAATTTTTTCAAATTAATGTTTATTTTTCATTGTGCAGCATATTCTTTTAACAACAGTTTTGGCCTGTGAGCAAAGGTGAATGACTAACTGAAGTTGAGTACCTAAAGCATGACAAGGCAAAATACTCGCTAGGTACCAGAATTGAGGCTTAAGATGACCTAGACACATATGATTTTCGATTCTCTATGTTAGGTACTAACGAATGTTATTGTCTCAATTGCTTTTATGTCGTAGGATATCTTTAGTGTCTGGCTTTTGTGTCGTAGGATATCATTAGTGTCGTATTAATGGTGCAGACTATATTGGTGCGTTTGAGTATGTTGATGACCACATATCAGAAATATTGATGTCGAACTGAATGGATGCTCGAACAAATGTGGTATCAGCAGCCCACGTTCTGATGTTGGTGTCATGGAAATTGTGCCATCGAATGCTATGCTTCTCAATCATGGACTTTGTGTGTACTGTGTAAGTCTATTATTGGTTTTAAAAAAGTGCAAAAATGTTGGGTAACAATGATGTTATATCATGGTCATCTTATTTAATGCGTTGTTATGCTTTCAACTGCGCAACAGGAGCACTCCTTGCAGCAGCTAAGCGTTTGCATACCCCTCCAGCAGTTGCAACCGGACTCGCCTGAATTTGATCCGTATGAGCAGAAGCGTAACAGCGTGTCATTTCCATTTAGTTCAAAGAAAAACCACCAGGAGGGGGAGAGAAATGGCAGGGGATCAAAGGATAAGAATTGGGGGGAGTCGGTTAAAGTCCTGTGTCTTGGCGTAGCAAGCCTTGCTGACTTGGTGAGTTTGCAGCCATGACAGTTTTTGATAAGTGGAAGGAAATTGGTGTGTGTTTTTTAAGTGTGTCTTTAATCCGCTTGATGGTGATCACACTTCCAGTCAATTTCTTTGCTGATTCTTAGAGCGTGTTTTGCTTTGCTGATGCACTGCAGCTGTGAACCTTACACAAGTTATTAGATAACCTTTGATAATTTTAATTATTTCTTTGCACTTATTTGTGATGTTCGTACCATTGATTATCAGACTTGACTTGAGCGACTGTGAAATTTGCGGAAACTTACGAGCAGGAGGAGAGTTTAAAGTGGCAAAGATGACGCCAATTATCTTATTTCTTATGCAGGCCTTATGGAATTGTGGTGCGGTAGTTCGTTACACCTAAGTAGCGTATCAGTGGTCGAGGTAATTTCATACTTATTTGTTTCCCTTGCATTTATGAATGGTTCACACACTTGGAGATGAAAAAGGGGTGTTTGGGACTGCTAAATAAAAGTAGTCATTGTCTTTTCAAATTAGCTGTTTGGAGTTACGCATTATAAACTGCTTATTTAACTCACATATCATCAGATAACCAGTTTCAATGAGCAATCCCAAACTGCCTCAAAACAACGTATCTATTTTATTGAACCGTAATCATCAGATTTAATAATTGATCCTGAAACGAGCAAACCCACAACTTCTTTTACCAACATACCTATATATAGATGAGAATAACATCAAGAGTCCATGATGACACGTGTATAAATAATTGGACAAGATGTCATTGTCAAAGCCAGGGGGAAAAGTGTTCTCTCGTGGTGAACCGAGGCACAAACAAGAGATAGTGAGGATGCTTAAGGAGATGGGTGAAGCCGTAGCAATGACAGGAGACGGTGTTAATGATGCTCCTACTTTGACACTTGCTGATATCGGAAATTCTATGGGAATTACTGGAACATAGATTGCTAAAGAGGCTTCAGATATGGTTATAGCTGATGATAACTTTAGTACCATCATTTCTGCTGTTGGCGAGGGTCAATCAATCTAAAACAACATGAAAGCTTCTATCAGGTAGTAATTACCTTATTCCAGAGTTATTTTGTAGTTCCAGTATATTGTATTTCATTTGACATGATTTTTTAAACCTTTAGGTACATGATATCATCAAATGTTGGGGAAGTTATATCCATTTTCTTAACTGCTGCACTGGGGATACCGGAATGCTTGATACATGTGCAGCTTCTGTGGGTTAATCTAGTTAATGACGGTCCACCTGCTACTGCTATTGGTTTTAACCCTGCTAGCTGATGTTGATATAATGAGAAAACCACGTGGTAAAAGCACTGACCCTCTCATTGATTCGTGGGTTCTCTTTCGCTACTTGGTTAGTCTCTTTTTTCCGATTTTATCATGCAAGACATATGGTTGGGTTTTGACCCATTTCTTTTTAAGCTCATTTTTTATATTTGACTCAGTTAATGATAAATGGACTAAAAGTGCCTCTAATAAATACCATCTTCTGAAAGTATTCCTTGCCAACCACCCTTCATTGGTATCGATCTAATAACAGACGGCCATTACGGTCGTTTCAGTATCTCATATAAGAAATTGAGGGGTCTATCCAGGTACTAGATAGTTTTCTTAATACCTATGAAAACATTTACTCTTTGTTTTTGTCTTTTTTTGCATTAATAGGTAACTAAAGGTTTGATAAACCTCAAAAACTTTAGAAGAGTTTGATTCCAGGTTAGCTATCTATAATAGATGGCTTATTTATGTTTTGAGAGAATTTGTGCTTATTGCAGTTGTGGGAAATAGTAATTCTAACAGCTAATGGGAAGCCGGTTACCTCCTAAATTTGACAAGAGGCAAGATTCAGAATTTCATTCTTGCAAAGTATGTTTATCTCTTTCATTATTACTATATATCACCATTTTATGTTTTTGCTCTATATATTACTATACCGAGTAGAATAGTAAATGATTTTGCTCAAGTATGTAGACAAAAGATAGATATATCAAGATCGAATGGTTGAATCTCATCTAAGTACAAGATGACCAGAGCATGTCATGAATTATAAACCCAAGTTTAAGGCTCGATCTTAACTCACCTTCAATCAAGGTATGTAAGGGCTATTTTTATATGTATAATCATGTAGTAGGGTACACCGATTTCCTTTATCTTGCGAAAGGAAGTTTGGAGAATCTGCCATGACTGTAGTTGAAAGACAAGTTTAAGGTGGATACTACTTAAACATGATCTAATATGAGCTTCCTTTTATTTAGCGACAAGCGTGGAAGCCATACCTTCAATTTTAAAGAAGTTGGTTCTTCCGGATGGATCAGTTATGCGAGCCCAACTGCTTGGAAGACCAACACTTGATTGTCTCTTTGTTGATCAAGCTTGGAGATGGAACTGAATATTTTTCTTCATTCCTACATTTTATTCTATCATTCATGGTTAACTCCGTTTGATCACAAGCCATTAGATTTTTACTCTTTTCTTTCTACAGCTACCATAAGTTATGGAATGTGAATAAGTGTACAGACGCTGTAGGTGTATCTAGCTGTCATGGGCAGGTTGGTGCTAAATTGAAAAGGAAACCCAAATCTATGATGCATCCCCTAGAATTCTTACTGGTGTTTTTGAATCAACCGATGTTGATGCCTTATCTCAAGTGATGGTTAGGACTGACATAGGGAAACAATTGGGTATTGCCAAAGATCAGGTACCACACCCTTTTAAACTTCTTTTTAACTAATTATTTTTATTCCAATACTAAATACTATTTTAAGATAAAACTATTTAAAAGATCATAATTATTAAATAGATTTTGGACAGAAGTCTATTTGAGTCATTACCCTTTTAGCCAATTTTTTTGACCTTAAATTTAACAGAAATCGACACATATGATGATCACAAAATGGCCATGGCTTTCTCACTTGCGGCATGTGCATACATCCCTGTCACGATTAAGGACCTTGGTTGACGCCGCAAGACCTTCCCTGGCTACTTTGAAGTTATTAAATGATTCACCAAGCATTAAATCTAATCCTTTTATGATAATTTGATGTTATTGAAAGATTCTTTATGTTAGATATGTATGATTTTTTATGCATAATGCCACAATGTATGAAATTGGCTATTATTTAAATAACAGCGAGTTATTTTAGCCAAGATTTCTGAAGGAGCCAAGATTTGTGAAGGGGACATGAATGCTTCGACTTGGATGCAAATAAATGTAGTAATGACTTTTTGTTGCATATTCTCAGACCATCTAGGACTACGTGCACCAGATTGAAAGGGCAGGCCGTGTGGGATCAACTGGCCGGGCTACTTTATTGTTTATAAACCATGGTATAGTTTTCCTCTCTCAACCTATTCCTTCTTTTAAATTGTTTCCCACACGACCACCCCTATGATACATGGAAATTGCAACATTTGACCGAAACCTTTCTATTTATTTTCTGACTTCAGCACGTGCAACAACCAAAAGGTATATCTTCTATAGCTCAATAATTCACATGTAAATATAGTTAAACCAAATATTTTGACCAAACTATTTATGAGGACTAGCAGTTACCTCTCATAAACAGGCTGCTTATTTCATATGTGATATGTAACCTATTATGAATGAATTCATTTGAAAACTTCTAACTATTTTTTATCTCTTAGTGATATTGGGTTGTTCACAAAATAAGAAAATCCAAACACTATTTCTAGAAGTACTTTATAATCAGCTTATACGTAGTTATTTTATCAGATGCATAAGTGGGAAAAAATGAGTGATTTTAAACATAAGAAAACACATATGAGCAGATGACGAATTTAAACAAAAATCTATGTTTTCAGCTTAAGAAGCATGCAGATTCGTCCACATTTCCTGAAGCATTCTTACAAATAAGTGACGAATTTAAACTTAGCTAAATTATTAATCCTGAAAAGTTCTTTACATTTTGTATTGCATTTCAGTGTTCTACTCACCTGCTTATTAATGGGTTGCATTGGGTTATGATTTGTTTCAAATGGGTCAAGTTTAAAGATTTAGATAATAGGCGATCGGGTTGAATGGGTCAACTGAGTTGGAACTTGAAAGCCATCCAAAACTTACTTCACTATTATTAATGTTAATTGCAGTCTTGAGTCAGAGGCTGCCATTCTGGAATGAGTTAGAAGTTTGACCTAAATTATAGCAGCGAGGTATGTTATCATTCTTATGAGTTTTCACCATTTTCATTAGACAAACTCTATCTCCAATTATCTTCATGTTTAGGAATCATTGGAGACTTCACTCGCTATGACCGCGTACATCAATGTTACCTAACCAAACCATCTCTATAGAGTTTCAAGTTCTTTGATGTGAAAAAGAAACATGATAGCTTTCAAACCAAACTAGACTAACCACTTCTGTCAAGGTTTAGAGTGGATTCAGTAGTCCTAAAAGTTACATTGTCATAATAAAAAAATTGAATTATTATAATAAATAAATTAAATTTAACAAAATGACATTACCAAAAAGAGGTTTATGATTGCAAACATCAAAAGGTTTATTCTTTCCCAGGCTACCTGAGTTAATATATTTAAATTTTAATGCGCAATTTTCATTAAATATAAGACATTATGACTAAGTGATGCATTAGATAAACCTAATGCCGTGAGGATTTGTGTTATATTTGATAACATTTTTAATTGGAATTGACGCATCATATGGAAATTAATGAGATCAAGTTTTTCACGATATATGTATAGAATACAGGTCTCATAATGGTGTTAAATCGATGTTACTGATAACCATGTATGAAAATACGAAATGCATATTGTTCTACTCACAGAATTGTAATATATATTTTTGGTAAAAATTTATTTTGACGCCCATGTATCAATTTTTTATTCTCAGCCAAGTGTTTAAATGATCATGACAGGGCGATAGGAGATGCATATTGTTCTACTGACAAATTTATCCTCGAGAATGCCATGCACTACAGCATGGTGGCTCAACTACAGTTATTTCGATTGTCATCGATGACAGAGATCTATGGATGCCAAATATAGAAGATTCCAAAGTTGTTCTATGCGAGAGAAGATCTGTAACTAAACTTCCATGTAAAAAGCTTCCACAAAACTTCACTTTTCAAAAATATGACACTATGATGTTACACGCGAGTGGTATTACATGTCAAAACGGGTCACTTTGGTAAATATGGTTAACCTGAACATTTTTTTTTTCTAAAACGTTACTCAATAATATTTTTATGTCAAATATAGTATGTTATTACTAATATTAGTTGGCTCTTTCAATAAATGACGTTCGATCCCTTTTTTTTAGCTAATATTAAAATTTCACTTTATGACCCGTTTAGGAGTACATGTACATAGGTCGGAATCGCCACATCTACCTTACACCAGTAAATGACAGCAAAATTGACAAAATTTTGGTTTATCTTCCTATTTTGGTTCAGGTCACTGTGTTATAGCTTTAACAAGCTCTAAAGTATAGTCAAATTGTAATTATTCTTTAGGTGATGTTCCCCGAGTTAATGGTCAACTTGCTGTTGCTCATGCACATTTGGAGACCAGAGTCTTAGAGCACATCTATGTTCAAAACTTTGCCCTATCGATTCCTCAATAGAGCTTGTGATAATGGCAATAGCTTATGGAAGGTTCATTATTTACTCAGTATTAAGTGAATATGGTATCATTGTAGTACTTTAGAGAAGATGTTACTTAATGGCCTTGATAATTGTCTATCACATGTGGCACAATGAGCAGGCATTGAAGATTTATTGGGCATTTGAGTTTAGTTGAATTGATAACATATACTTTGTGATTGCAGATAATTTATTAACTTTTATTTTCTCATATCGGATAAACATTTATTTTTTTGTTCTTAATGCATTCAATAAATGATTTGGTATGTTTATAACTTATTTGCGTTAACTTAAGTTTTTTTTAACGATATTCATAAGGCTTCCTCGCCCATCGGGCGGGCTTTGAAAACCACAAATTAAATAATATTGAATTGCTTAAATTCATATTAAAGTACCTTTCATTATTACCTATGTCTTAAAATGTAATTTTACTACCCTTCTTTTGCTATAGAAAAATATGCCAACAATATTTATAAGTCATGCCCGCCCGATGAGCGGGCTTTGAAAGCTAGTATATATATATATATATATATATATATATATATATATATATATATATATATATATATATATATATATATATATATATATATATATATATATATATATGTGTGTGTGTGTGTGTGTGTGTGTGTGTGTGTATATATGTGTGTGTATATATATCTCTACATTATATATAACAGGAGGCGTTACACGTAGATAATGCCACATAAATGCCACCTCAATGCCACATAATCATTTAAATGCCACATAATCATAAACTATGCAAAATTCGGAATTAATTGTGTAAAAAATGTAGGCCTCACAAGATTTGAACCTTGGGCTGGTCGTCAACTAAGAAGAGACTCAGCCATTAGACCATGTCACAAATTGTGACATACCATTGAAAAACAAAATTAATATACTAGACCAAAAAAATTAATTAACTCATCTCATATCACATTCTACGTACCCTTTGCAACCCTAAAACATATCCATGCTGCAACCCTAAAACACAACACATCATTCGACAATACTTTAAGATCTACAACATCAGTAGCCACCATAATAAGATTATCCATGCTGCAACCCTAAAAACACAACACATCATTCGACAATACTTTAAGATCTACAACATCAGTAGCCACCATAATAAGATCTACAACAATACTTTAAGGTTTTGTATTTTTTATTCCCATATGATTTTTTTCATGTTGATATATTGTGTTACTCATTGGTTGATTGAATGATACTCAAGACCTTGCAGGTCTTATGTGGTATCTTAACCACTGAAACACCACTTTTTTTTGTTAAGATTGTGTATGCCGAAATCTATATAGGAAGTCTACATTGTTTAATTTTTTTTCCATAACCCTAATATTAGCGTAATACGTCAACCCTACAGACCTGTCATTCATATTACGTAATACATATTGTATCTCTCTTTCTTCCAAAACCTTTTTAGGGTTTTAACAATGGCTGATTTAAATGGACAAGATCATTCGGTATGTATAATCTTTTCAATCCCTGTGTTAGTTACAATTTTTTATTATGATTCCAGGCACCAGTATTTTGGTTTGTAATTGTTTGTTTCTGATAATATTATTCCTGAGATTAAAAATATACCTTCTACAGATGCAATGATACTGGAAGTTAAATTCTATCTGTGTCACATGTATGTATTTCCAACAAAGTTATTAGCTGTAATGAAAAGTTTATTTTAGTTAAACCGGAGTTGAGAATTGCAATGGCCGATTTAATTGATGTTTTGCCTGCTGCTGCTTAGGGGGAGAGATTGTGGCTCTTATAGGTAGACGTGGTAAAGATTACACTAGAAGTGCTTGGTGGTTATAGTGATTGTGAAGGATCATAGTCCTCAAGGTGGTAAGTTTTATACAAGCTACTTGAGTTGTTAACTTATTTTATTTTTGGTGGCCGTATACTTCAGCAATGTTATTTTTGGTGGCCGTATACTTCAGCAATGTTGTTTTATAGGCAAAGGAACCCCAATAAGGCAGGTCATGGGTATCAGCAAGATGATATTAGGGCTGATAGAAGGACTTCCAACAATGTTGAAGGGTGAAGTTGCAATGGTAAGTTTTTTTTTGTCTATTCTGCACTCCCTCAGCAGCATTCGTCCGTTTGAACATTGGGACAGTAATGAGAAAAATGCCCCACTCCTCCACATTCATAAAATTTAAGTGTAATGTGTATATGAAGTAATACTAAAGTAACCGTTTGTAAGATATGCTTAATATACCGACTGTGCTGGAACCTGATCTGATTGCTACTTACCTTTTAGTGGTCATAGCTTATTAAGCACTTGAAGCTCTAATTGTCAATCTAAGTTTCTTTAAATCTTTAACACATGTTGTGGTGCTCTATGTTTCAGTTAAAAATGAAGCCTGAATTGCATTACGGAGAGGATGACTGTCCAGTCTCTGTTCCAGATAGCTTTCCAAAGGATGCTGAACTAGATTTTGAGATTGAGTTGATAGAGTTTGCTAATTTATGATTTCATAGAGAAAGCAAAGGCACGTGCTGTAAACCATGTAGTCGGTGATCCCTTCAGGAAGGATGTTGACCGATCGGGTAATAGAAATGAAAAGATTTGGGTTGAATTATGTTGGTCCGGGTTAATTCGTTAATCAGCCAAGACTTTTTCTTTTTTATTATACAAATAACTAACAGTAGATCAAAAGTGAACCCAAACAATAATTTTTGCATTGTGTAATGTTAAGCAATCCCAAACAACCTCTTTTTACATTTGATTGCATACACTCAATTCAATTATAATAAGGGTGTGTATATATTTGTTTTAGATTGATGAGAATGTTTCCAGGGAAATTATAAATCATAGATCCCTTCGAAATCCAAACATAATTCGATTAAAGAGGTAAATGTACCACGATTTCATAATCTTCGGATATGTGCTGGTTTTTATTCATAATAAACCGATACTTTTTGGTGCAGTAATCTCTGAACGGACGAGCTTCATATCTTCAAGACAACACCGGGCTACCATTTTCTCCATCTTTCTCAACTCAATCTGGTTCACCATCCCCTAATTCCCATCAAAGTGGTTAGTATATTTTACAGATAGTTATTACCATTGGTAGTTCTATTTCTGAATTCACTTGGTACCCTTTATATGTAAATTAGTCATAATTGCCACCTCTAATTGGCGCTTTTTCTGTAAAATGGTGCACCTTTACATGAAAACTTGTCTTTATGCAGTAATTGACACTTTAAATTCCTTGAAGTCTGATCCCTACAAGAGAGGCTTAAAAGCTCTTGACAACACTTCAATCGATCTCTTACCTCAATTTCAGACAGAATGTTGTCATGTAGACCCTCTCTTCCACTTGCAATGGTTCTCATGTAATTACTAATCAATTAACCACTCTCATATTTATGCATATTTTTTATTATTGTTTTCTACTATACTTATTGCAGGATGAAAATTATGTGCTTTCCTATGTTTGGGCGAATAGAAGAGACGTGCGAGAAGCTCTTCACATTCGTGAGGTCTGTGTTCAGTTTATTGGATAACCGACTACCCTAGCATTTGGTACTTCAAGGACACCTGCATTTGGCGCCTCGAGTACTCCAGTGTTGGGCTCTTTGATGCCTACTCCTACTTTTGGTGTTTAAGTCACTGTAGCTACTGGAGCTCCTCATTTAGTCCGGTGTTTGGTCAATCAGCATTTGCATTTGGCAGCAGCCCTAAATTTCATGTAAAGTTCTTTTTTATCTGAATTTCATGTTGCAAGTATAGCCGTTCAGGCAAATGTTGATAAAGATCAAGTCAATGCAATTGTTTTTGATTAATTGAATTATGGAATTTTTGTTGATATTTAACAACAGGGAAAGAGTCATGGTAAGTATATTATCATTAAATGCATCATAAACCATGGAGCATGACAGGGATTCATTAACTGCATCAGCTCCAGGATCATCGGTATGGAATTGTTGTTGATATTTAACAACAGGGAAAGAGGCATGGTAAGTATATTATCATTAAAGGCATCGTAAACCAATGAGCAGGCCAGGGATTCATCGACTGCATCAGCACCAGGATCGTTGGTAAGATCTGCAATGTTAAAGGAAGATATTCTTGCAGGAATTATTGATGGACGTAAAGGTAATGTTTCTTTTGACGACATTCCATATTATTTTAAGGTTTTATACACACTTGCTATATGTGACTGGAGTTAAAATTTGGTTTCGTTTATATAAATTGTGTAACTTTTATCCATATTATGTTTTCTATTACCTGTTTCACCCTTTAAGATAAAACATAACCGGATCAACCCATTAATTAGTACATGGTCCACTACTTACAGGTACCATGTTCTCCCTTCATTTTCTCACAACAATTTGGTTAATGATCAAGAGTTTGGTGCTAATGTGTTTGGGTCTCATGATAATGATCATTCAAATTGACACTTCTAGGTATCTGGTAGGACATCTGAGATAAAGACAACAATAGACGCTGGTCTTCTGCACCGCGGAAATCTGTTGCAAATAATAGGAGAAAAATATGATCGGTGGAACCTTTTGGTATGTGTTGTCTCCCTTTCCATCAAAGTTTTATCATGAACCACACTTTTTCATTGGACAAGGCATGTGGAACCATCTGCGGACTTAGGTGTGTCTTGGATTACTTAATTTTCAGCTTATTGAGATAAGCAGGTACCAATGTTCTTATCAAGAAGGGCTCATCACAAAACAGGTGTTTTTGTTTATCCTTTTAGGCTTTTATTCCTTATAGAATATAAAATTTAGTATAAAATTAATAACCTTCTCTTTTAATGGTTTAATAGGATGCCATGTACCATAAAGGTGTAAAACTATTATTTTCTGTGTTGGATATCTCATTTCACTGTTGCTTACTTTTGGGAAATTTAATACACCGTCAATCTTGGCATTATGTTGATTAAATTCAGACCATTTTAATATTTCTGCTCTTAAGTATGATCTAATATTTGGAGTTAGTAATGAGAATTATGAAAACATGCTGACAGAGGTTGTGTTTGGGTGCGTTCCTATTTTCTGAAACGATTATATGTTTATAAAACTATACCCAAATACTTGGAAACTGATAACTCAAAATCCAATAGCCTAATATTTGGTTCATTAAAATTCTGTTTATGTCAAACCCATAGCTATTTCCATATGAAGGTTTGGTCGCTGTTTTAAATACGAGGTTTGAATATGGAGAAGCTGTTAGCATGTTTATGTTGCGTTGTGTTGTTTCTAGCTAGAAGCGTATGGATAAACTGTTGATACAGGTATAAGATGCAGCCGACCTCAATTTCGCTGTAAAAGTTGGGCTCAAGGTTAATACTTATAAACTTCATTATCTGTTTTTTCTTGGTTTTAACATTTTTATTTATTTAAGAAATTATACACCTACAAATCAGTTAGGAGTTTGGAGCTGACCCATTTTGTGCTTTGGAGTTCTAATTACGAAATTAAATATAGCATGGTACCATCTGTACTAACCTTAATTTATATACCTACAGCTCATTCAAATAAAAAATACGATAGAAGTTACAAACTCAATATAGTATCTTTATGTTTGTTCAATTGGTACTTTGAAATGTGGTTTATTTAATAACTGACATTACTGATATGTACTGATTTTGTTGAGTTGGTCTATGAAGAGTATTTTATCTTATTGGAGGGTATTTAAGTATGTTATCAAAGCCAAAAGAGTTTCAGGGGAAGTGGTCATTTAATAGTACTGATAATTACATCTTTGCAGTTTATTATTTGGCACGTTAATTACGCTCTTCGGGCACTTTATTGTCTGTGTAATGCATCTACAAAGGAAGAAATCTTAAGACCAGCAGTGGCGGATACAATAAAAAGTATGTAGTTGTTGGTGCTCTTATCATTAGCTTTAGCAATCTTGCTCAGTCATTCTTAGATAAGCATGTCCTGGAAAACCCATCAATATCTCATCAGACTGTAATAAAGGTAGGCTAGCAGCATCACTTTGATTGAATAGTGACCAACAAGTGGTGCTTGCGCAACCTTCCTCATTGCCAACACATCTGATGTCTTGACCAAAATTGGAGAATATGACTGCACTAGGCTGCAGCTGCTGGATCATGCTAATCCAACTTTGAAAGAAGTATTTTGTGTCCACTCCTTCCCCAATCTGTAAATGTAGTATCAATAATGTACAATTCATGCGAAATATAAAAATGAAAGACGAGGTGATTAGTCATTATATAAAGTAACATTCTCAAAGAATCAGAATTTGCTAAACACTCGCTCACCATTTAAACATCCAAGTGTTACAATTTTTAAAGAACATTAGCACTTCTGAACGTATCTCATAACACCCCTTTTATTACAATAATATGATTCTGATTTTAGTATAACATCATCAGTTTGAAAAATAAGTTTGTATAACAGCTTATTCCTTCTTTTTATTTGTTAATTGAATGTACAATAATATGATCGCTGTTTCTTCACACTCTATTGTTAAATCGATAGATGGGCCCACTAACAGAGATGACTGTGAAACCGTTGGAGGATCATCGACTACTATTACCAGGTTGAAATTCAAAATAGCTACTAAAATAAAACACTCAAGAAAATGAGCTGAGATAACCAGGGTAAAACTTTTTACAAACATGGCACATACTTGACTTTGTTATCATCTTTTTTAGTATTATTATTTTATTGTCGTTTTTGTGTCTGTGGTAGCTCAATCTAACAGCTGCCAAAACTTACAAGAACAAGAGAAAAGTAGTCCAAAATAAATACTTGATAAAACAAAAAACAAGGTGTGTAAGTTGATGAAATATTCGATAAGAGCTTATGTGCAATCTTGCATTTGCGCATTTTCAGTGAGGGTAATAGAGAACTTAGGCTGTGCAAACTGTGGCTTCTGATCGAGTTCTTCTTTAGATCTTAATCTAAGGCTCGAGCTTAACTCACCTTCAATCGAGGTATGTAAGGGCTATTATTTATTTTCATGATTATGTTGTAGAGTACACCAAAGAAATGAAGCTTAGAACATTTTGTCATGAATGTGGTTGAAACACGAGTTTGTGGCATTAGGGGTATCTAATGGAGGTTTGTCTTAGCTTATTTGATGGGCTCATTAGCTTTGAGAATTGGATAAGCTCATAAGCTCATCTTATGGCTTATTAGTTTATCCACTTGAGCTTATAGATTATATATGTTCATAAGCTTAAATGGATAACCTTATAAGCCATAAATTGACCTTATGAGCTTATCAAGGTTTTATTTAGTAAGCTTTAAAGCCCATTAAATAAGCTAAAATCTCAACATGGATCGACGTTAACATTCACTTTACCTTATAAAGTTTCACATGTGTGTGATAGTTCAGATGATACTGACGAGTTTGGAGATATGGCTGATAACGAGTATAAAGATGATGACATTAATTGTGGCTTTTTCCAATTCCATGCACACACTTTAGGCTCTCTGCCAATCAGCATCAATATCGTCAATATTTATCTCTTAATGACTCTGTTCCATCTTCGCTCTTGATTCTTTCGAAGTAACTGGTTATTGACTATACTTTTAAATCGAAAATTTTAGCATATCACTTAGGTTCTGGAAGAACTCTCAAACACTAAACGACATCTTTGTGTATCTATTTATAGCAGACCTGATTGTAAGAGCTCTATAGTCTGTGCATGCAGCCGTACGCTCTCCAGTTCATTGGTTTGTGCATGCAGCAAAGGTAAACTAATATTTCGAAACCTACATTTGTCGAAGATGTTAACTAATTATATACTTTCCGGTTTTAAAAGAAAATACTTCCCGTTTGAAGTACGGGCATAATGGATTGCATCTCTATTTCACCTACATATCGAGTGGGCTAATTTTACTTTATCATAGACGAGAAAATGGGAAAATATGAAATAGGAACGAACTGTAGCAATAGTTTAATGCATGTTTCCTAATGAGATCTATATGACGAGGTCGTATAATTAGTGAGATGCATATGAAGAGGTCGCATAATCTGTCCCGATGCAGAACAACAGTCATCACAATGCATATTGAAGAAAACTTGACACATATCTTTAGATTGCAGGTATGTCTATGATATAGTAATATCCTTTTTGCTTTATCAGGTAGTAAACACATATTATTATTATAAGTGGTTCCGTTAAGCTATCACTTATATTTATGTTGAGAGAATTGATAAAATGTTCACAAGTACATTCCAGTTTTTTGAAAAACATTACATGTTAATCAGTGTGCTTTGTTTTATTGTAGTTTATAAATCTTTCTTAGCAACTGGAACAAGTTTGTCGAAGATGTCAACTATACCTTTCCTTTTTGAAATTATATACGATTTGTATGTACATATCTTAGTAGGTTCACAAGATTTGATTATTGATGTAGATGAATTTTAATATCATCACACTACTGAAGCAAAAATAAATAGACATATGTAAATAGCTGCTGTCGACATCCTACAAGTGAAGGAAATTAAATCTAAAAGTTTTTATGTACAACCATTTCTTTCAACATGTACACTTTCCAACCATTTTTTACCGCTCTTCTTTCGCTATATTAAAATATGCCAACGATAATCTTCGGATACAGCAAGTTTTAATTTATAATTAAAAACAGTTGTGGTGTGTTCTAACAACAAATACATAAAAATTAACACTAAAATATCACTAATATCCTTACAACATTAAATTAAAAAAACAAGTCATGTCCACAAGTCGGGTGAATACATTAAAAATAACTATAAAAGATCACTAATATACGTACATGATTAAATTAAACGTAAAATTACAAGTCATGCCCGCCCATCGGGCGGGCTTTGAAGTCTAGTATATATATATATATATATATATATATATATATATATATATATATATATATATATATATATATATATATATATATATATATATATATATTACAAAGGTGTATCGTAGAAGAAATTTGTCGATTCTAGAAGAACATGTGAGTATCGGTACTCGTGTTGAATGGGATAATGAAGGAGTGTGGCCTGTCATGAACAATACACACTATATCATTATCAAAATCAACACGTCTCAGTTATTAGAGCCGATCTATCAAATGATGTATATGACTTCCATTGTTTAATTTAACAAAACTCTCGACAACGTTCAATTTAAACAATGGAAGTAAGATACATTGTTAGATAGATCTGCCCTAATAACTGAGACTTTCAAAGCGAAGTTCAATGTAGCCAGCTGTGTATGGCGACGTTACTTTGTAGATGCCTGTTTTAGGTCGTAAAAAAGAATGGAACCGAAAAATAAATATAGTTAATCTATCTAAGTCCCCTTACAGTTCCATTTGTTGTTTCAACTTCCTTTGTGCAACCGCCTGCACCAAGCGAGTTGCTAGGTTGTTGAAAGAACAAAAGGAACTGTATGGGAACTTAGAATGAGTAACTATGTTTAAGTTCCATACTAATTTATTAAGTTAAAGCATTCATCGACTAAGTAATGTGGATATCCAACACACAGGTCGCTACTTTAAACTTCTTTTTTGAACAGTTTGATAGAATCCGCAACTATAATTTACGATAAACCTTTGGTATTGCAAGTTACGGTCAGTGAAGATTAACAGCTATGGTGACGTAAGATAAGGCAGATGATATACCTGTACATGCATGACCATCTTATGTTTCAGCTGATCAACAGACGACTAAATTGTAAGGCGTTCGATAAAAAAAATTACCATAACAAATGAAGACTATCTGTTACTTTGTTTGTTTGCCGATACTAAAACTTGATGTCATGTGCCTCTGAGAGTTAACTTGTTCTCGCATATCCACAACTGCAGTTACAGAAAAGATGCTGATCAGCAGTATGGCTCAATCATCGAAGAAAGATGGGAAACGGAAGAGGATGGTGCGAAGAAGTAATTTGCACCAAACTACCTGCCACACCATCCTCTCCGGTTTCTCATCTTTCTTCAAGAATTGTACCTTAGTGGTGATCAGGTCCTTTTCTGGACCTGCAGTTATGAATATGCGAGAAAAAGGTAACTATTACAGACACATGACATGAAGTGTTAGTATCGGCAACCAAAAAAACTACCAAATAGTCTTCGTTTCTTATGTTTAGAATTTGTTTTTTTATCGACCGCCTTAGCTTTCTTGTTATCTCCTGCGCGAATGAAAATGCAAGAAAAAATTAAGTGTGACAGATATAGAATATCAGCTGTTAACATCAGGAAATAGAAAAATAAGCAGACAATTGTGTCGAACGGTTTAGGAGGTGTTAATAATCATAGGTGGAAAATCTGACCTCCCTCTCGAACCCCTTTTGTTATTTAAATGGTCTTTAAACAATACTCTACCCCAGACATATTGATAGACCGTTAAAATACCAAAAGGAATTCGAGGGGAAGGTCAGGTCAACCATCTTGGTTGTAGTCATGTGATCATTGTTGGCACGATGACACACTTTGGTACTTTGAGCGTCCACTTGTATAGTACGTAGCGCCATTGCTGAATGCGCGATACCTGTTACAGATATTGATAACATGAAAAAATCTGGTTAAAATGAGTATAAACTTGAGTTTTGTAACGTTCAATTGAGGTCTTTCTTTACCTGGTAAAGGAGAAGTGAAACTGTAATTGTTATATTTCTGTTGGCTGGTATTTTTCTATTTGCGGATACAAAAAGTTGATGTTATGTACCGGTCAAAGTTAAATTTTTTTTGGCATAGACGCAACTGTAGTGACACAATTGGTTCTGGTCAACAATATGCTTCAACTACGAAGGAAAGATGGGAAACGGAAGAGGACACTGCGAAGAAGAAATTTGCTTCAAATTACTTGTCACAGCATTCTCTTCGGCTTCTCATCCCTCTTTACGAATTGAACCCTATTCTTGACCAAAACCATTTGTGCCACTACAGTTATGAATATGCCAAAAAAAATTATCTATGATTGGCGCGTGGCACCAAATGTTAATATCTGCAAATAGAAAAAGATCAGATATTAGTAGCTGCTGCTATTCGTGGGTTTTTTTGTTCAGTATATTCGTAAACGTAGTTCCGCGACATCTTCTGATCAAGAATATGACTAAATTCTGAAAGATCAGTGGGAAATGAAATAGGATGCTGCGAAAAAGTAATTTGCATCAAATTACTAATAAGACCATCCTCTTCCGTTTCGCACTAATCTTTCAGAATTTTATCCTATTGCTGATCAATGCTCCATGTATAAACGGTATCACGAATATACGGGGTTTCATCATTCAAAGATGGCAGAAAAGATAACAAAAAGCCTAAGGCGTACGATAAAAAGAAAAGTTATCGACAAAATAATGTAGTCATCTGATACATAACTTGGTATTTTCAACTTCTTTTTAAAACACTTTTATAGAATCGACAATTATAATTTTTGATTAACTTTTAGAAAGAGAATTCTTTATATGATAGCGAATTGTTACCTGCGTGTTGCCACTTTCAGAGTTGCTAGTCAATGTGCCTGTCTCATCTGCGTATTGCCACCTCCAATGGTGCGCCAAAGTCCTGCTAAACCCATTTGCTTGTGTGTGTTACCAGCCTCAGTAGTAGGAAAGGATTTTGTAACCCGTCGTTGCATTTGACGATAGCAGCAAGCACAGGTGTTTTGCATCATTATCTGCATATAGAAAGGTAGTTATCAGAAAGTTTAAACACATAATTGATACGAATAGCAGATGTGGTTTATGTATCTTGCCACGTTCAGGGATAGAAAAAACCACAGATGATATACATCGGTTGTCAATATTAGCACATACATTGTACTGAAATAGGTGAATGCAGAAACATGTGAAGCGCAAAAATATTGAGAGAATATCAATGACGGATGTACAACAACCATGCAAATTTAGCGATAGCAGCCATGCTTGGTTGCGGTACATCCATCATCGCTATTCCGTCTATTTATCGATATTTAACTTCTGAAGTACCAAGCGAGTTGCTTCAAGTCAGCATCTAGACGTACATCACCGATATTTCATCTATTTTTGAGATAGGGAGTATAAGTAGATTGATGGAATACAATCATTTTCATGTTGAAGCATCGCATTAAAAAAATCGAATAATACTTATCTTTTCTTTGCAGTCAGCGAAATGTACTGAGGCACGTCAGCGTGAGAACTTGTGTGGTACAAAAACATTGACAAAGTATCAACGATGGATGTACACACCATGGGAAATTAGCAGTAGCTGTGCTTGGTGTCGGTACATCCATCGTTATAGTATGCAGGTCAAATCTAGTATGACTGACTCATATGATATGGTTTAGCCTTAGCCCCTTCACTTTCCGATACCTGCACTTCAAGAGGAGAACCTGCAAATGGTGTATGCGGATTTTATTAGTTAATTTAACGAACCTGTCTAAAAATGTTCGTGTTCTTTACAGACAAATGAAAACTACCTGCAATTTCCGACTTCCGAACTCTGTCTTGAATATATAAGCATAACAGTGACAGCTTATACAAAAAAGTTCCAAACCAATGAATGTAAAATTCAGAAAACATAAAATTTATAGAATATATCATTAGGCTCAGATCTGTGAATGGTAAATGGTCAAGAAGTTCAGAATTCTGCCATGGATGCAAAGAAAGGCGGTTGCATAATAGTAAGCATGCCATCACGCCATCCGGTCATTGCAATGGCAATTTATAGACCTCTAATAACCTATATCATTGGACTGACATTAATGAGTAATCGTAGGAAGTGAATACACCTGGCGCGGTTGTAAATCCAAAAGGTTGCCCTGCCAAGAGACGGGGATTAACTTCTTTAATCAGAGCTACAGATTCATCATGGCCTATTGTAACTAATAAACGGCGAGTGCAAACACAACCACCGATTAAACCACAGGGAGAAGACACGTGTAACTCTCCATCCGGCAAGTATGTTGTATTATTATTGCGTAAACGGATTAAAAAAATGGAGCGAAAAAACAGGGAACCCAAAACGAAAAAAGCAGCCCAAAACAACAGGTATATTTCTGATATTAATCTTCATACAGCAAACTACTAAAAAAGGAGGCTCAGACATGTAGATAAAAAATCGACATTAAACGCACGCTATGGCTGCAACCACAAATCTGGTTACCCTGCCAAGGAGTGCGCATTCAGAAAATGTAAGTGAACAAAGTTATCATCATCGCCTTAGTAACATGCCTGCAATTCCTTTTATTTTTTCTTTTTACTTTTTTTTCTTCTCTTCCGGCTACAAAGTCATACGTGTCTTCTCCCTAATAGGATATAAAACAAATATGGTCAGGCCTGCACATGGTGACCGACCTACAGAAACAGCTGGAATCGGCCGTGGCTGCAAAATAGACCCGGTTGCTTAGTTATCGTATATACTATGCTGTCCGGTAATTGCGCTGCCACTACCTTTAGATTTTCCAGGCTATTGTGTTAGTTAATTATATATTATATAATGAAGCGTCACAAAACGACCACAGTACCGCCGTATTGGGCTTCCCCCTTATAGCAGGGCATTGAAAAATGAGGGTCAGACATATACATATAGAATCGACATTAAACACACGGTGTGGCTGCAACGACAATTGTCGTTGCCCTGCCAACGAACGCGCATAGCGAAAATGCCACTGTAGGTGACAGAAACAATTTAACTTGAGCATGGCTGCAAAACAAAGCCGGTTGCATAGTTAGTATTTATACTATGCCCTCCGGTGATTGCCCTGCCACTACTCTCAGATTTTCAACGACTCATTTCAAGTTCCCCAGATTATAACAATTATGACAGCCCATTTTCAGAAACCCAACACGCCATTCTTGTGCAACTTCCAACATTTTACAGGGGTTTTTGACAGGATATTTATAATGTGGCTGCATGAAACGAAAATCTTTCATTCTACCTCACATAAATATCCTCCAAAAAAATGGCGCATATAAAACACAAACACCATTTCTGTAAATGGCAACATTCAACATGGTTTTAGAATACATATTAAACCTGTTAACAAACATTTTTAACAGGTATGAATACAAAATCTGAAAGCTAAACGTGAAAGCAAGGAACTAAATCTAAGAAATGTAATTCAAAAGAAAATGCAGCAAGACAAAACTAAAACCCCAATAGGTAAATCGAGTTACCAAAAAAAAGTATAAGACATTCGTTAAACCACCTGATATGGCACTCATACCCGCTATCTCTACTGATAACAGATATAGGTGACATATCAAGTGATCCAACAAACGTCTCACGATCCTAATATTTCACATTAGCAAACACAAATACTGTAAATCAAACACTAATTGCATCGGTACTGTAGTAGTTTTGAGACACTGCATTATATATCAAAAATATCACAGGAACCCACAATCACTTAAACATCATCACATAAAAGTATCATCACAATCATTCGACACAAATTATACAAAATACCAACTTCCATCACATCAGCCTTCATTTCTCAATCATTCGACACAAAATCAGCAAAAGGATGATCACCAAAAACATCAAATTACACAGATATAGCTTTCATTCAATCAACAGTCACATTCAAGTTAATATCGAGACATAAAGCATAAACATCATCACACAAAAGTATGATCACAATCATTTGACACAAATTATACAAAATAGCAGCTTCCATCACAAAAGGATGATCACAAAAAACATGAAATCACACAAATATAACTTTCATTCAATCGACACTCACATTCATGTTAATATCGAGACATAAAGCATAAAACATACAAATAACAGGCACATGAAAAAGATAAATCACACATAAAGCATAAGCAAGAGATGCACAAAGTTAATATCCACCGGATCCTATTCGATAAATCAAACGTAAAGCATAAGCAAGAGATGCACAAAGTTAATATCCACTGGATCTGCCAGAAATGCAAGATCTAGGGTTTGCACGACTAACGATAAAAGCTCAAGGAGAAGACACCAGAAGCTGCGCAACATACCTAAAAATAACCAAGGCAGATAACCTAAAAAGGTAAAAAGGTTGAATAACGGACCGCAAAAACAGGGAGCCCAAAATGCAAGCAGCAGCCCAAAATGGCGGTACTGTAGTCGTTTTGCCACGCTACATTATATTATATATAATTAAGAAAAAATTACACGGATGGTCCCTGTGGTTTACACGGATTTCATGTTTAGTCCCTATTTTGTTTTAATTACGTCAGAGATACCTATTTTTGAAACGTTGCACTCTTTTAGTCCCTATTTTGGATGGGCCGTTAGCTTGACCGTTAAGTGTATAAATATTATTTGCCCGTTAGTCCCTCCGTTAGTATTGTTTGCATCGTTAGTCCTATCATGTGAATTTGGCATGTCAACGCATCAATATACTTTCAAGTATATTATACCAAAACTCAGATTTGTATTAATTCAATGATATTACCATATCATTAATTGACAACGGACGATACATGCAAATATAGGACACAATTTATTATTAATGAAAATAAACGTACCAAGTACTTAAATTCATTACAAATAATAAACATTTACTCCCTCCGTCCCAAAATAAATGTCCAGTTTGACTTTTCAGATTCAAACTGGTTCAATTTTGACCTTAAATATATTTTTTGTGTTATATAATATTTGATAAAAAAATATACTAATGAAAAATACACTTAAAACCCAATCCATTCATATATTTTGAATAAAGTATTATATAGCACCCGCAAAATAGATAAGGTCAAAGTTGAATCAGTTGTACTCTGAAAAGTCAAACTGGACACTTATTTTAGGAAAGAGGTAGTAACATCCTTTATCCAAATACTAAATAGATCAATGCATGAAAATTCTAGTTGATGAATTATGTCTCAAGCTATGACAATCATACTTGTTGACAAGACATAAATCAACCAACTTTGATCTATCAGAATTTTGAGAATACTTATTCCAAGAATTCAATTGGTGAAGTTCTTGTATGTGTACATTCAAATAATTTGATAATGCCACATAATATTTCATAAAGTGTGTGACATCCTCAATCACCAATTTATGATTATCAAACTTTCAAACAATTTTAAAGTTTAAAGTATTCTTATTCTTTTAATGTATAATGCAACTATGCTCTTAGTTAAGCATAACTATTACACATGGTCATTAACAAGGATGCAATCCTACCATGACTAGTATTGAGTGTCATCTCAATTTTATTAGCATCATTGTATGCAAACAACAATATGCTCTTTAAAATTCCGTAAACTTTAATATCTACTGTGTAATGTTTGATGCCTTTCAGACTTTCAAGTTTGTTGGATATGACAATTTGCACAACGATTGACAAATTGTTCATCTATAGAATCTGGAAGCTGTTCCAGGCTGAGGATGTAATTCTATATCCAAACATATTCCAATTAAAATATTCATTACACTAGTTATCTAATAACCCTTTAATTAGATATCAACATTGTCATAACATCTTATAACAATTCATTTATGTAACATGATGGTCATGAAAAATCTTCGAGTCATACTTAGATTTCATTCATGTTTTATCTTATTTAAAAGATATTTATTCATTTAGACATTCTAAACAATATATCATGTTCTATTAGATTTATTTACCGCATATGTTTATAATAATAAACACACATTCCAAGGTTGTATGTTTTTCTTCCTAAATCTTTATTTTGAAGTTTCATTCCAAATTAAGTCTTAACATTTTGTTGTTCCCTTAACACGCTTAGAGATAACTAAAAAGTTAATCTAATTGTGTTTATGACTGATACAATGTATTTGATTAATTACAACTGATAAGTAAAACGTAAATATAAAAACACAAAGTTTTTCAACGTTTAAATTCTTATTAGAAATCAATCAAAGAATCTATTACCCAAGTGTTTTGCGGAACAAACACTTGGGATTGAATAGACAAGGTATGGTGTGTCTCCTATCTAAACTCAAGCTATGCTTAAGTGGTAACAATATCGACCCACTGAGCTATCTCAGTGATTGGTTACTCTTTGTAGGAGAAAAGGATTTTGTGAAAGTCTAAGCTTTTAATGCACAAAACTTAACCCACTTTTCTCCATCTATTTGCTATTTATAAGCAAACATTCAAAGAGTCCTGAAGATTAAAATACATAAAGAATAAGAAGGCGTGTCTGACAACTACAACAGTATTTGTCATTTCCAAGAACCAATAGGAATGCTCCAAAAAGTCTTCGAGTGTCAGTTCTGACACTTCTTGACTTTTAGCCGCTTTAGGGATGGTTTGTTTCTGGCCCGATAAGACTTGTCCTTATCTCTTCAAACTCTTCCCGCTCAATCCCGCCTTTCTTTCAGGCTTCAGGTTCTTCAGTCTTCGCCTTCAGTCTTCAGTCTTTAATCACATTGTTGTTGAGGAGACTGGGGTTCAGTGAGTTCTTCTCCAACACTCACTGAACCCATTACCTTCTTCTTTGTCTCAAGTAACAATCAGGGAGATCTGCCTCCCTGAGTGGTGAGTCTTTCTCCTAGACTCGTCCTGAGCATCTTGAAGGTAACTCACTGAGTGACTGTTCACTCAGTGACTTAATTATGTTTTCGGTTGATTAACACTTAGCTTAATTTGTATTCAAATCCTGTTTTAAGGATCCTTGGGTACTGACGGACCTAACAATCTCCCCCTATTTGGATATAAATTATGCCTAAGTGTTTTGATCAATTATGAGTGAGCTAATGACTTCTTCTCATACTGAATATACTAGACAGTTATTAAGGACACTGAAATAATAAAAACATGGGCCATCAATTTCATTTATCATTTACAAAGGTCCTAACAACTATACAAAGTACAGGATAGTGGTGGTGTTGCAGATTCATCAGTCTAACTTGTAACCAAGGGCTTCAAGCTTTGGTCTCTTAGATTCCAGCTCATGTTGGTCAGGATGTTCTTGGATCTTGATTCTTAGGTCATGACAGAACCTCACATTTTCATGACTCTGTATTGGGGAGGCTATCATGAGTTAACCAAGCATTGTTTTAATTCCTGCCTTATCAATGTCGTTCTATCTTTGGAAGGATGGGTCACCAAACGCATCAGTGAAGAAGAGACCTCTCTCAGGTTGTTCAATGACCATGTTGTTCACAAATTTAACTCCTTCAGGGAGGGCTCTGTTGCATTCAAGGCCAGGAACTTTGATCTCAGGCTCAGATTCAATTTGCTTCCTCTTTCTTCTAGAGGACTGAGAGGGAGCAGGCTGATTGGCTGGAGCTGGGAGAGAGAGGGAATACCAAGTTCATCAGGTGTTGCTGTCAGTTTGTCATATCTTAGCTTCAGGGATTTCATCAGATCTTTGACAACAATGTTCTGCTTTTTCAGTATGATTGGACCAAATTCATCCAATTCAGTGATCCCAAAGTCAGAGAATCTAAAGGGATCATGAACCTCAAAGTGTCTCTTGTCTGGACCTCTGAAGACACTGATGATAGCAGGCTTGGTATTTTGATGAATCTTGACATCAGTGATTGGTTCAGGTCGCAATCTGCTTGTCATAACCCACTGGTACCTCTCAATTCTCTTTTTCCTTATCTCTTCAGCTTTTTTCAATCTTTCATCCCTTTTCTGCCTGAGAGCAATCATCTCAGCATCCTTAGCTTTTATAAAGCTCTCACCACCTTTTCTTCCAGCAAGGGCTTTTGGTTGTATTCCAAGCTTTTCAGCCTCTTCACTGACCACTTGGATGAGAGCTGACTTGTTCAGCCTTTCTTCTTCAGCTGCTTTCTTTAACCCCTCTTCTTTCTCCATATGAGCCTGAATTTCAGCCTCAGTGAGATGATACAACACTCCATTTATTTCATAAGGGACCTTGACTGGTTCATCAGGGTCAGGCCTTCTCTCCAAGGAAGCAGGCACTAATTTTGGTGTAGGTTCAGGCTCTGTTGTTGTGAGGATGCCTTTGCCTTTATCTTGGTGAGTAGATGATGGGGTTGTTTCAGGAGCTTGAGTTAGTGGTATCTCCCCCTCAGTGTGAGAAGGAGGTTGGCTGAAAGATGCCTCAGTGACTTTCTCCCCCTCAACTGTTGCTTGAGCCATCGTGAGAGCAAGAGTTGGAGTGCTCACTGAAGTTGAGGGAGCAGCATGACCTTTAAAAGCCTGATAGATCTCAGTCATCATGGTTTTGATTTCTGAGGTGTCTTGCTGAAGAGTGGTCACTTTTGCCTCAAGAGATGCTTGAGAGGTCTCTATAGCAGTCATTCGAGGCCCAAGATTCCAGGCCAAGGAATTCGAAGACTTAGCCCAAGATGCTAAATGTGCCTCCATAAGAACCAGGGAAGACTTGATGGAGTCCACTGAAGAGCTGAGACCCTGAAGGTTAGAGGATGTCAGCATGTTGACAAGCTCAGTGAACTGAGTTGACTGTTGCTGATAGGTCTCTGAGGCCTGAAGAATCTTCTTGTTGAGCTCAGGGTCATCTTTTAATGACTCTTGAATAGTTGCAATGCTCTTCGTAATGTTGGAAAGAGTAGCGTTGAACATTTTAAGGTTTTGATCAAGAGTTGTCAAGGATTAGGAAATCCCTGATTGTTGCTCATTAATGTCATCATGATAAGCTTCAACGGATTCCTTCAAGTTGACATAATGAACTGCAGCTTCACAATGTTGATCAAAGATTTCTTCAGTGAGCCCTTGAAAAAGAGCATTGTTGGCTTTCTGCAAGAACTTGACCAACTGTCTTTCAGTGAGAGGAAGAATATTGTCATACTTCCTGAGGTTGGCTGGGCAGGATGATTCAGAGTTTGATGAATGATCAGCCTGAGAAGCTGATTCTTCAGCCTGTGGTAGAGAAGACTGATGCGATTGTTCAGTGGGTTGAGCATCAGTGTCCAGATCATTACCTGCCTCAAAATTTTCTTCCTCACTGTCATTGCTGAGCTCATCATCAGAAAAGAGAACAGCCTGAAAATCTGCCATGGACTGAATCTGCAACTGGGTGTGGCCAGGTCTTGACCCTTCCATAATAACTGAGTGGGTTTGCTCAGCCTGGCTTTTGGAGCCAGTTCCCGAGGGAATGGATCCGCCTTGAGGGGGTTGTGGTTCCATATCAGTGGGTGGTTGCATGCCCCCTGAGTCTTTGTCCCCATGTGCGCCTTCAAGCACTGGTGGGTTTTTTTCCAGTAATATCACTAGGCACAGTTTGTGATTGTTGATGGACCCCCTTCCCATCAGGGTTGTACTGCCCTTTTGGGGATTTAGGGTCCTTGACTCCCTGAGACTCTGAGTGTGATTTCTCAGAGCCGTGAATGAGATGTGATTGGGTGTGGGTCCCCTTCTCAGTAGAGTAGTGCTGCCCTACCGAGGTTTCAGGACCCTTTACTCCCTCAGGCACAGATTGTGATTTATCAGTACCTTCATCGGGATGTGATTGGGTGGAGGTTCCTGACCCCACTGACTTGTGTATGTCAGTAGAGCCATGAGGAAGGGTTTTGCCCGAGGATACTGAGGATGATTTCTCAGTACCCTCTGTTGGCGTTTGTTTTAAGATCAAGAGGGTCTCAATGATGGGTGTCTCTGAGGTCTTGGCCATTGTTTCCCCTTCTTTGGGTTTTGAGGCAGAGGTCTCAAGGATGAGTGATTTGGGTTTAACCACCTTCTTGGACCCTGCCTTCTTTTTCTTTTTCTCCTTTGTAGGAGAAGGAATGAGTGAGATAGCGTTTTCACCCTGAATGACTACCAACATGTAGTTGGTCAGGGCGACTGGTTGTACCTCAGTAATGCCACTGGTATAATTGGCCTTGTGTAGGACGTCAGGTTTAGATCCTTGAGCGTTAGGGCTAATATAATCAGAGCCAAGTAGGTCTTGAAGCACACAGGAAATGAACCTAGGGTAAGACATGTGTCTTTGCCTAGATTTTCCTGAGAGCTTGGCCACGAGGTCACAGAAGATTATTCCTCCAATGTCAATTATTCTACCCTCCAGGAGACTGAACACCATCAATTGTTGTGATGAGTTCAATTGCTTCGTGGAGGATTTATTTCCCCCAAGGACCTGAATGACAAAAGTCATCAGGATCCTCCAGACAGGATGGAACCAGGTTTTGACGATAGGCGCTATGGCCAAAAGGGATCCTGAGGCCACATCAGGGTGTTTTGGGTCATGTGGCCCTAGTAAAAGCAATTCGGCCTTTACTTCTTGGTCAGTGGGGTTGGACTCATAGTTCTTAGTAAAATCAAGACCTGTGGCCTTGATGAAGGTTGGGTAATCTAGGGAGAGGGTCCTTCTCCCATTCATCACTGAGAACGTGATAATTGAGTCTTTGGTGTCTTCAGGGCTAGTTGCCACTGTTGTACACCAGAATTCCCTCAAATAGTCATTGTATATGACTGAGGGGGTCTTTGTGAACGCCGTAGCAAGAAAGCAGTTTTGAAGGCATTTAACCACATTCTTGTACGCCCAAAACTTTTGGGGGTAGGCAAAGTTTCCTACCATGTTGTTCTTGGTCATGTCTACGCCCTCGATGAGGAATTCCACATTTGGGGCGTATGTGATAGCTTTAGAAGTAGCCATTTTTGTTTGGTAAGTCTGGGTTACAAAGATGGTCTGGGTTTCTAAAGACTAAGAACACACACACAAATTTTTTTTTTTAAAGAAAAAGGGCAAGAATTTGCTTAAGATTTTCTAAAAAACGTGTGTGTGTTATTTTGTTTGGGGTATTTATAGGGAAGTGGAGTGGAGGGTGTTTTGGGTATTAAGCGGTTTTTAATTTCTCAAAAGAGATTTTTGAAAATTGTTTTGTATAAAAACGTTTGAGATCCGCATTTAATGCTCAACCACTCCACTTTCCCTGTTTTGCGCAACTGTCGAGGTGAACAGTTGTGCCGTCTGCAAAAAGTGTAATTTGCAGGGTTGAGTCATCACATATATTTTATGTGATTGGAGAGGCATTAAATGCCAAGTGGGAATGTGGGGGCCCATGAGGTGCATGCCAGAAAGGCAAAAGAACAAATATTCTTATATTAAATAAGAATTCAGTTACCAACCTCGGACATTTACTAACTAGATACTTAGAGCATTTAAGTTAGCATTGAATGTCTTATGAGGGCCCTGAATGACTCTTCATTCAGTGAACCTGCTTGTTCAGGACTTGGGTTTAGTTCCTGATGGTTCAAGGGTTCAGGGAAGGTGATTCAGTGATCTTTTTCACTGAGGAACACATTGAGTCAGGGACCTGGGGTTTTCAGAATTTACACTTAGTTGGATGGATTCAATCAGTGGACTGAATCTCAATATCCAACATTCCTAATTCAGCTTTCAGTCTTGTGAAAGTTGGTTCATCCAATGGTTTGGTGAATATATCAGCTAGCTGATATTCAGTAGGAATGAAGTGTAATTCAATGTCACCATTCATGACATGGTCCCTGATGAAGTGATATCTAATATCAATGTGTTTTGTTCTCTGATGAAGAACAGGGTTGTTTGAGATGGCAATTGCACTTGTGTTATCACAAAAGATGGGAACCATCTTGTACTGAATTCCATAGTCACTGAGTTGACTTTTCATCCAGAGTACATTTGCACAACAACTGGCTGCTGCAACATATTCAGCTTCAGCTGAGGACATGGCAACTGATTGTTGCTTCTTAGCACTCCAACAGACTACTTTCCCAAATAGGATTTGGCAGGAGCCTAAGGTGCTTTTTCTGTCCATGTTGCATCCAGCATAGTCAGAGTCTGAGTATCATTTGAGATCAAAGCCTGAACATTTTGGATAGTATAATCCAAGGTTTGGAGTACCTTTTAGGTACCTGAGTATCCTTTTCACAGCTGTGAGATGAGATTTTCTTGGGTCAGATTGATATCTGGCACATAAGCACACTGAGAATTGGATGTCAGGCCTTGATGCAAGTAGATACATCAGTGACCCAATCATTCCTCTAAAAAGAGTTTGATTCACTGGTTTTCCAGTAAGGTCAGGACCAAGGTTGTTTGGTGGAACCATGGGAGTTTTGACTGAGGCACAGTCACTGAGCTCATACTTCTTTAGTAGGCTCCTGACATACTTCTCTTGACAGATAGAGGTTCCTTTATCAGTCTGCTTGATTTGCAGTCCAAGGAAGTAAGTCAGTTCTCCCATCATGCTCATTTCATATTTCTTTGCCATCAGTTTTTCAAACGTTTGCAAAGTTTATAACTTTTTGAGCCAAAGATGATGTCATCAACATATACTTGTACAAGTATGACATCATTATTCGACCTATATATAAACAATGTGTTGTCTATCTTGCCTCTGACAAATTTATTTTGGATCAGGAAGGCTGAGAGAGTTTCATACCATGCCCTGGGAGCTTGTTTCAGTCCATAAAGGGCTTTGTTAAGCTTATAGACGTAGTCAGAAAACTCATGGCTTTCAAATCCAGGAGGTTGCTGAACATAAACTTCTTCTTTCAGTGACCCATTTAAGAATGCACTTTTAACATCCATTTGGTACACCTTGAAGTTCATGTAGGTTGCAAAGGCAAGGAAGATCCTGATGGCTTCCATCCTTGCCACTGGTGCAAATGTTTCTTCATAGTCGATGCCTTCTTGTTGGTTATAGCCTTTGGCTACAAGTCTGGCTTTGTTTTTATTGACTATGCCATTTTCATCAGATTTGTTTTTGAACACCCATTTCATGCCAATGACTGAAACATATTCAGGACATTTGACCAAGGTCATTACCTTGTTTCTGTCAAATTGTTCCAGTTCATCATGCATGGCCTGAACCAAACTTGGATGATTAAGTGCTTCCTTGATACTTTTGGGTTCAATTGTGGAGATGAAGTCCACAAATAAGCATTCATTGGCTGAGGCTGCTCTTAGTTGTGCAGCCATGCTTCTAGTGAGCATGCCTTGTTTCTGTCAAATTGTTCTAGTTGTGCAGCCAATGACTGAAACATATTCAAGACATTTGACCAAGGTCATTACCTTGTTTCTGTCAAATTGTTCTAGTTCATCATGCATGGCCTGAACCAAACTTGGATGATTAAGTTCTTCCTTGATACTTTTGGGTTCAATTGTGGAGATGAAGTCCACAAATAAGCATTCATTGGCTGAGGCTGCTCTTAGTTGTGCAGCCATGCTTCTAGTGAGCATGCCTTCAGTAGGCTCTCCAATTATATTCACAAGTTCTATATCCTGAGACTTAGTATAACTGTCCTGAGGTCTTGGAAACTGATTAGAACTTGAGGAGGCCTGATGGGTAGGGTTAGGATCAGACACATGATGATCTTTAACATGTTGAGTGTCTGAGTGGGTTGACTCATCACTGTGATTGTTTGGTTCCTGAGCACTGTGTTCAGACTGAATGATTGCATCAGTATTTCTTTGTGCTTCAACAAACTCAGTGATGGTTGGGTAAGGAAGGTTGTGAGGGATGATGTAATAGGAGATGTCAGCATTTGCTTGGTACTGAGTGGAAGGACCATTGTCAGGATGATGTTCATCAGGAGGGTATTTTGATGAATCATCAATGCCTATCTCTTCCACTGAGGTGTTAGAGACACTGATTGCATCAGTGCTTTCATCAAAGGTAACATGAAATGTTTCCTCAGTTTGCTGTCTCCTAGTGTTGAACACCCTGAAGGCCTTTGAGACAAGAGAGTATCCTAGGAAGTATCCATCATCAGCTTTGGCATCAAATTTCCCTAAGTGATCCTTGTGATTATGAATAAACACAGGACACCCAGAGACATGAAAGTAGCTGATGTTTGGGATCCTTCCCTTGAATAACTCATAAAGGGTTTTGCTATGTCTCTTGACAATGATGGATCTGTTTTGTGTGTAACAGGCAGTCTTAACTGCTTCAGTCTAGAAGTGTTTGGAAAGGACTGATCCATTTAGCATTGTCCTGGCAGCTTCAATGAGTGTTCTATTCTTCCTTTCAGCAACATCATTTTGTTCAGGTGTGTAAGGAGAGGAAAATTTTTGGGAAATTCCTTTCTCATCACAGAAACATTCAAGTTAATAGTTTTTGAACTCTGTTCCATTGTCAGTCCTAATCAGTTTGACTTTAATGTCATTTTGATTTTCAATGTTCCTGACAAAGGACATGATTGTTTCAGCTGCCTGACTCTTTTTGATCAGGAAGTAGACCCAAGTGTATCTTGAGTATTCATCCACAATGACCAGAGTATACTTCTCATGGTTAATGGATCTAGGACTGACGGGCCCAAAGAGATCCATATGAAGAAGATGAAGGCAGTTCCTGATGGAAAAGTTTGTTTTGGTTTTAAAGGATGCTCTATGATGTTTACCGTTTTCACAGGCAGAGCATGGTTTATCCTTTGAAAACACAAGTGATGGTAAGCCAAGGACCTTGTTTTGTTTTACAATATTGTTTATGTTTTTGAAGTTCAGGTGGGAGAGTCTCTTATGCCAAATCCAGTTGAGAGTTTCAGTGGCCTTAGCAAAGAGACAAGTTCCATTCTGAGTTAGACTGGTCATGTCTAACACATAAACATCTTGCCTTCTTGGTGAAATAAGGACAACTTCCTTATTTGCATTGAAGATGGTCCCTTGCTTATCATCAAACTGAACTATGTACTTTGCATCACATAGTTGACTGACACTGATCAAATTGTACTTAAGACCATTTACATAAGCTATCCTAGTAAAGACTATACCACCACAGTTTACTGAACCATAACCTTCAGTGAGACATGATGAGTTATCAGCAAATATCACCTTGGGTCTTGGTTCTTTTACATATTTGTGCAGATAATCCTTCACACCAGTCATGCTCCTTGAACATCCACTATCTAGATGCCAAACAGGCTCCCTGACATGTCTCTGTACAAATGGTAAATTGAGTTAGTTCTTTCTAGGAACCCTCATCTTAGAGGGCTTGACTTTTGTAGTCTTAAAAGTATCAATTGATTCATGGTCAGTGGTTGAGTGGACTGAGCTACCACAAGTTTTGCATTTGATTTCGGAGGTAGACTCAGTAGACTGAGAGGATGATTTGGTCATACCTCTTCTGGTCTGAATGACCTTTTCATGTCCTGAGGTGTTGTGAGTGGAATCTTCACAAATTTCACAACAGTTGCCCATTAGACAATCCTTAGGATGGTGGTCATTGAAGCCACAATGAGGGCAAGGTGCAAAAGGCTTGGCCATTTGTTTCTGTTTCTGTTTAGAATCAGAAGGGTATTTTAAATCATGCGCTTTAAAGTTTGCCATTTTTAATGTGGCTGTGTATGATTGGTGATCTGAGGTTCTGTGATCTTCCTTTTTGCATATCATGCAGTAAAGGATTCTATAGCAATCATCAGTGAAATGATTGGTATAGTGACATAACTCACACCTTTTCAGGGGTTTGGAGGGTTTTGGTTTGGTGCTTGAGGAAGCTGATTTGGGTTCCTTCATCTTGGATTTAGAAGGTTTCTCAGAAGATTCAATCTTCTCACTCATCTTCCTGACAAGTTCAGCCAACTGATCAATTTTTGAATCAGGGCTTTCAATTTTTACTTCAGAAGGGACTGAAGTTGATGAGTCATCAGAATGAACTGAGACTTCAGGGGTTTGCCTTTTCAGGATGGTTTTTCCCATTCCTGGATTCTCCTTTGGAGAATACTGAGAGTAGACCAATGGTGGGAGGTCTGAGCTTGGTGCAGCACCCTGAAGGATATTCAGAGGTGGGAGTGGTGTGAATGATTCAGATTCAGACTCATTGACTGACTCAGTACTACTGGGTTGGTCAGTGAGTCCAAGCATATTTTTCAGTGCCTGACTTTCAGGAAGCAAGATTTTTCTAGTCTCAAAGTTTGGTAACTTACTGACTGGAACGTCCCTGACAACCTAGTCATTTGACTTGGGTTGCATTTCTTGCTCAAAAGATATGCCAGCTGGAATAAAGTCCATTTCACTGTGACTCTCACTGGGGGTTTCAGTGAGTGGGTCAATTCCTATAGTTATCTTAGGAATTAAACCCATAGTATCAAAGACCTTGGGGTTCTTTTTAGTCCAGCCTTCAATGACAACCTTTTCTTTGTTAAGTTCATTTTGAAGAGCTTGATTTTGCTTCAAAATCTCAGTGTTTTGAATTTGTAGTGTAATATTTTCTAACTTGGCTTGTTTTAGTACAAGCAATTCATCTCTACACTTATCCAATTCTAACACAAGATTGTTATATTTTGAAAGCAAGTTAAGCCTTTGTTCTTCTACAAACTTAAGATCTACACAAATATAATTCATATAGGACTGCCAGTCAGAATCATCATCCATTGAAAGTAAAGTGTTTACCTTCTTTATGGTTATGTTCAACCACTCTCCATTCCTTGCATGGCTTTTTCCAACAGCCACCTGATCACCTTCAGAAAGTGCCATCAGTGCACTCACTCTAATTTCCTCATCATCTGAGGAGACCTCTTCATCATCCCAGTCATAAGCTTCTGCTACAAGGACCTTGTTCTTTGTCTGAACAGGTTTGGATGTTTGAGCAGCCTGAGACATTGAGGGATTAGTTTCAAGAAGTGCAAGTTTAGCCTTAGCTTTCCTATATTTAGTCTCAAAGTCTTTTTGACCCTTTTGAACATTATTGTTTTGAAAATGTTGGGTCGACTGAAACATTCTAGGTTGAAACTTGCTAGTTCCTGAGGAACTGTTTCCATAAAATTTATAAGAGGGTTCTGAGATGGTTTTTGAATAACAGTCTCTAGCAAAGTGGCCCTTTTTACCACATTTGAAACACTCAGTGGTTTCACTTGCTTTAGTTTTTGAAAAGTTGGACTGATTTCTTTTGATAAAACGTTTTGAATTGGCTAGGAGTGCCCTTTCTTGGAATTCCAAGTTTAGGTCATTCAGGTACTCATCACCAGTTCTTTCATCAACCTCATCTTTAGAATCCTCTTGAAAATCATGTAAAATACCATTAGAATAAAAGGCAGTTGATATGGGTGAGGAGGTCAAGGCCTTTTTGGTCTCAAGAGCTTTTGAGTCTGGGTATCTCCTAGAGATTAAGTTATCTTCATAGACAAATTTCCCATAGATCTCAGGGAGCTCAAGGGTCTGAATGTGATTAGCATTCCTGAGGCCTTGTGAGAAGTTTAGCCACTTCTCAGGGAGACTGTTGACAAAGCCAACATTTATCTCATGCTTAGAAAAAACTACACCATCATTTGATAATTCGTTTATCAGGGTCTTGTATCTGGTATATGTCTGAGAGAGGCTTTCAGAGTCCTTTGCCCTGAAAGTGTTATACTCAAGTTTCAGGTCCATGATCCTGTTTTCCTTAGTATCTGAGGGTCCTTCAAAGCTATTAATCAAGTCATCCCAAGTTTGCTTGGCTGTTGAACAGTTGATGACTGATTCCATTATATCGTCAGGAAGACAAGATATAATTATGCTTTTCAGGCGTTGGTCTTGATTGACCACCCTTCTCTCATCAATGGTCCACTGAGCTTCAGGCTTGTTTAGCCCCTCAGCAGTCTTAGGGACATAAGGACCTTCTTTGACACAAGTAATGTAGTATGGTTCCATACCAGTCAAGTAGCAAAGCATTCGCTTTTTCCATTTGCTAAATTTTCCAGCTTCAAGTCTGGGGGCAACAGCTGAAAAGCTACCACCCTTTTTATCGACGAGCTGGGGCACATTAATATCAGCTATAGTAGGATCTTGGTTTTAAAAACCTTGAGCACTCTTAGTTTTTGAAAGATTTTATAAACCAGAGGCTCTGATACCACTTGTTGTTCCCTTAACACGCTTAGAGATAACTAAAAAGTTAATCTAATTGTGTTTATGACTGATACAATGTATTTGATTAATTACAACTGATAAGTAAAACGTAAATATAAAAACACAATGTTTTTCAACGTTTAAATTCTTATTAGAAATCAATCAAAGAATCTATTACCCAAGTGTTTTGCGGAACAAACACTTGGGATTGAATAGACAAGGTATGGTGTGCTATGCTTAAGTGGTAACAATATCGACCCACTGAGCTATCTCAGGGATTGGTTACTCTTTGTAGGAGAAAAGGGTTTTGTGAAAGTCTAAGCTTTTAATGCACAAAACTTAACCCACTTTTCTCCATCTGTTTGCTATTTATAGGCAAACATTCAAAGAGTCCTGAAGATTAAAATACATAAAGAATAAGAAGGCGTGTCTGACAACTACAACAGTATTTGTCATTTCCAAGAACCAATAGGAATGCGCCAAAAAGTCTTCGAGTGTCAGTTCTGACACTTCTTGACTTTTAGCCGCTTTAGGGATGGTTTGTTTCTGGCCCGATAAGACTTGTCCTTATCTCTTCAAACTCTTCCCGCTCAATCCTGCCTTTCTTTCAGGCTTCAGGTTCTTCAGTCTTCGCCTTCAGTCTTTAATCACATTGTTGTTGAGGAGTTTGGGGTTCAGTGAGTTCTTGTCCAACACTCACTGAACCCATTACCTTCTTTTTTGTCTCAAGTAACAATCAGGGAGATCCGCCTCCCTGAGTGGTGAGTCTTTCTCCTAGACTCGTCCTGAGCATCTTGAAGGTAACTCACTGAGTGACTGTTCACTCAGTGACTTAATTATGTTTTCGGTTGATTAACACTTAGATTAATTTGTATTCAAATCCTGTTTTAAGGATCCTTGGGTACTGACGGACCCAACACATTTAACTTATATGGAATGTTACTTCCTATATGTTATCCAACATATATGATTTAAGAAAGTAAACATAATACTCCCACTAGCTTTCAAGAATACTTAGGAGTTATCTTATTTTAAATTATAAATCAAAACTTGGATTAAATATTTAAACATAAGACTCATCTCCTAGATGCATGCATTTATCCATACTTGAATTCTTGCATTTTGTACACTTTCAAAAATTATATGAATTCATAAAACTCTTAAATTACTTACCGTCCTCGCTTAAATAATTATACAAGAAAGAGTTTAATAATCCATTGTCAAATTTCATATTCATGAAAATAAATATGACAATTACCATCTTTGTATATTTAATGCGCTTATAAAAGAATATTCAATCATAGTTAATTGCTTAAGTATGATTAATAATCTTGTCATAAGACATGCATTAAAATATGTACAATATTGTCCATATGATTTCTACACAAAGATTTAAACCACTAGGGTTACCTTATCTTTGAAGAAACTCATCTTCATTCTCTAGTCTAACTATTAAGAATTAAGATAAACCAATTTTCCAAAAATTGATTATTTTTATGGACAACATCTTTAACATTCATAGTATGAGTAATTTACCCAATTCAATATTTGGTAATGCATCATAATATAATCCTCAGCATATTAATCAAATATCTGAGATATCCTTGCAGATCTATGAATGAGAATTCCATCATCTTGAGGTCTATCATTTACATGTTTAGCCTCATCATGATTTTCACTAGTGTGTTTTATAAGATTATGTATCTTGTAATTTTATCTTTTCAAGATAAAAACTCCCACTTGCTTTTTGTAATTTATAGACTATCTATAAATACTTAGCAAATAAAGCAACAATACAATGTTCTCTTTTTGGGACATTACAGATACATATTGACAGTTCCTGACACTTAGTTTGTTAATAACCTACTCATAAGTAGTTTAACAAATTCAGAACTTCATTTTAAGACTTAATGTGATTCATCACATTCCATAACAAAATGGTGTCTTATTAATCTTCTAGATTGGAGTCTTATTGAGTATATCCAATCCATACTCAATTTTCTAACCTTGATAACTTTTGGAAGAAAAGAAGATATAGTTATCTTGAATCAAACACTACAACAAGAGTTTGATTTTCCTAACTGAACATACCATAAACATTTTGTATTTCATTAGGACTAATATTGTAAGACAATCTTACAATATGTAAGATAAATATATTTCGTTTGGCTTATCAATTCACAAACTAAGTCAACTCAATGGTATAATAGAATTTTCAAGCAAATTGCATGCTATATAACATAAGTACTTTTTGACCAAGTCACTTCATGTCCATGTCTCAACAAGAAGACATAAACTGTTATAATCCCACTATACGTTATAAATCATTGATCAACTCAATGACTTCTTGTATATGTCTTAATTAAAAAAACATAACACGTTAACGTCTTACTTTATTATAACTCTTGTAATAATTAAAAGACTTCATGTTTATATCTTTACAATGAAACATAAACATGTTTAACTAAAGTAATTATGAACACCATCTCTTGGTTTTAATAGTTATTTCAAGTTAATTTATTACTTCACTTATTTTATGTCATTTCAAAATTACATAAATATTCAAATTGAAGTAGTATTAGATTACTTCATTTATTTATGTCATTTCAATAATACATAAATATTTAGTTTGAAGTAGTCTTATTATCATATTGACACTTGTTCTAATAGGTATCTAATTTAGAAACTGCAAATTAACATAGTTTCATTACATCAGTTGATCTGCTAGTAATAAAAGTATGAAATTTACCTTTCCATTGTAATCTAGTCCAAGCTCTCACATGACGTAGATTACAACTTCAAGTGTTCTATTAATTAGATGTGATTAAGTCACATTAGAACATTAGTCTCTTACCTTGCAGTCAAGAGAATCATTTAAATCATATTCCTATGTGTTGTTCCTTGCACACAATAAAGATTTCTCCCACTTGTGCATGGAACAACATCTTGTATCAGATAAACAACACGTCACTCGTTTGTTTATGTGATAAATATGATTGTGTCGTAGATATTATCATAATAAGTAGATATAGAACCACATTGTCTAGTAAGGAAACGTACATGACTATCTTTAAAAACACAAGTGTCTACTATTGGAAAGTAATAATCTCAAGACATTCTAGAGATAATCTGGGTTACTACCAAGATGACAAAACTTGTAGCTCCCACTGAATTACAGATCATTGCAATAATTCATTATTCAGTAATTATAACACAATACTCCCACTGGATTTGACAACATTATAAGTGTTTTATAACCAGTAAAAGCACATAGTGTGCTATTTACTTTCCTACACCTTTGAGAAAACCCATACGTAGCAATTACTTAGGTACTAAAAGAATGTATTCTACTTTGTTAATGATGGACTATCCATCAATGCAATTAACTTGAAAAATTGGGCGTGCAATTTCTTCCTTAATAGGTCTACCATCCCCACAATGGTATGTAGCACCTTTAAATGGTCAAAACAAAACAACTAGATAAAATATACTAGTTTGCCTTTTACCATTTTGTGGTAATTAGTCTAGTTTCTAATTTAATAACTCATAAAATGTGCAATAATCTTAACTATTAAAGTTTGCTATGAGTTATGTATTTAGAATTTAGACAATTCTAATTTTCCTATCATATCTTTCTCATTCATGAAAAATAATATGATTAAGTCTCACGCTTCTCTCATGGAAAGAAGACTAGGTCTATCCTTTTAGTAAAATTTACTCTAGCCAAAACCCCCTATGGGTGTAGATCAATTTAACAATAAAAGAATATCCCACGTTTACGGTTTAATGTTGCATTAATACATTTAAAAGAATTTACAAAATTCAATTTTAGTATTTTCGATAATACAATCTTTAAGAAAATTAAATACCCATTGGTTTATATTCATATGAACCATAGAATTTTCTTAAAGCTAGGATCCTAATTGACATAATTCCATTACATCAGTTGATCTGCTAGTAATGAAAGTATTCAACAAGGTAATTGTCGAACAATAATTGGCAAACAATTTTCAATTCCTAGATCATTATGGGATTTATATTGGCAAACAATTTCCAATATAAGCATGTTTTATCCCCATCTTATGCCTTGAGTCCAAGCTCTCACTTACAACTCAATTAAGTCGTCTAATTAAAAAACTGTAAATTACCATAGTCCCATTACATCAGTTGATCTGCTAGTAATGAAAGTATGAAATTTACCTTTCCATTGTAATCTAGTCCAAGCTCTCACATGACGTAAATTACGACTTCAAGTGTTCTTTTAATTAGATGGCATTAACTTAATTTTAAAGGGTACTAGTTTTTTATGTTTATAATCAAAATATGTACGAAGAAGCATGCATACATCTTCGTATCATAAGTTTTCAAAACCTTTTTATTTACCAATTTTAAGCTAAGATTTAAATCAACAAAGTTTTAATTGAGGTATTGGGTTCACCAATCAAAGAATTACCTACAATTATCGCCCACTATATCCTACTACTGCATGAGTCAAAAGACCCAAGTTATTCGGATAATTACCACAAAGTGGCACGTGGAATTGAGGTTAAGGTGATTTTGTATATAAAATAGTCGTATTTGGTAGCTCCAATTTGACGCACAATATAAGTGCCAATTAAAAACGCGTCTCTTTTGGTTTGACAATTTAATGTCAATCCTCCTTAAACCCCTCTTATAGTTTGTCACAATTGGGTGAGCTGTTCGTACTATTGGTACAAAACTCATCACTCAATTAAAAGTTTATGACTTTAAGTCTTAAAAACATGTTATAAATTATAACCTTGCTAGTCTCGCCTGGGAGCAAATTACCGTGCGAAGCGAACCACTATCGGCACATAAGACTTTGCAAGATTCATAATTTATCACATCAAGTTTCACCATTATTTAGTCAATTTATTTTCTATTCAAAAATTACCCTTTTTTTGCTTAAATTATTGGAGTCTTCCCCAATTCGACATCTATCAATTAACTTACATGTGAAAACAATTTAATCATCGCAACGATGAATCCATGCCAAACATGCACGTTTGCATGGATTCTACCTAACAATTAGCAAGTTGCCACAAGATCGCATACAAACACATAAACATGTTAATCCTAGGGTTCCTAATCAAATTAAATAACCAAACATAAACCCTAAAAAATAATAAAGGGCAATCGGCCCTAAATTAAAATTAGGGTTCGATTTGGAATTAAACCCTAAATCGACTAACATGTTTAAAACACAATCAAGATTTGTTTTTTATGTGTTTCGGTAATTAATTACACGTTATAACTGCTGGTGATGCCACTGTTGTAATATTAATATCATAACAATCATAAATTAAACATATAACATCAAAGTGTTGCGGAAGCGTAGGAACAAATAACATATAATTAATTAACCGAATAATAAATAGTATGCGTACCTTTTGATTCTAGCCAAACAAGAATCAATCTTCAATTGAATCACCAAGAACCCTAATTAGGGTTTATAATTGGATTAAAGAATTACCCCTTACCGTTTTGTAATTCAATCCAAGATGTAAATAATAGTATTTTTACACCACTTTCTTGTACACACGTACTATTAACGAAGTAAAGTAAATGCTAGTTTAAGAAACACAAAACTAAAACCAAACGCTTTGTTTTTGAAAAATAAAAGTCGAATACCCCTTAAAAGAGGGTGTTCGGCCGAGCTTAACAAAAGAGAAGGAAAACACAATTTTAGGGTTTATTGTGTGTGTACAAGAGTTACAAAACAATGACCCCTTGGTTTTGTATTTATAGGATGACAAAACTTGGAGAACAAGTTGGAGTTGGGTTGGGTTTTACCCCTTCATTTGGCCGATCAAATCTAAAGCCCACAAAGGGTTTCTAGATCTTTCTTGTTCTCTAATTTTTCCATCTATAACCTTTCCTTTTATTAGTTAACGGTCGTTAGTCAATTTCCGTTAATTACTAACGGTCGTTATACGTTTTGTGTTATTTAATAATTAAATACAACATTTTATATTTAATTATTAATCTTTAATTCTGATACGTAAAGTGTGCAATCCCGTGGTTTCGAGTTCGATCATAACATACGACTACTAAAATAATGTCTATAAACTAACAATTACATGCATTCATTTTTTACGGGGTTGGTTATACTTACCCTTTAAATGGATATTGGCACCCTTTTTCTTTTTTTCTTTCTTTATTTATTTTTATAATTTTGTTTTTATTATAAAAGCTACAGAACTGAAAATACGAAACAAAAAATATAAAGTTTGATAAGTTAAAAGTATTTACTAACAGAAAATACGAAACAGAGAAGTATAAAACGTGTCTTTTCCCGTCCACAAAATAAACAAAGTGGGTATAAGTGACTTATGAGGGGTGTCACTAACTACAAAGTTACACTTATGAGGGGTATTGCCAAGGTTATAAATAGCTCGAGGCGTGGCGTGGCGTGGCGGCATGACCAAGCCTCACGCCTTAGCAGTCAAGGCGAACCTTTTGCGTTTATAAGGCGTAGCATAAGCCGGCACAAAATATGAAAATATTCATATATTTATATTATATTTCATATATAACAAGTTTACAAAAAAACGTGGCATAAGGCGGCATAACGCGTGACGTGACGACATAACATTTTTGTAGGGCCTTTGTGGGACCTTTGCGTGCCTTTTAGAACCATGGGTATTACATGTGTTTTGAAGGTACCAATATCCAAATCCCAAATAAATAACTACGGAGTATATTGTACTTAGTAATTAACAAATATTTTGGATGAGAACATGTCAATGAAAGGATTTGACCATTTGACCCATGAGTCGAAGTTTGTATTCTATACGACTCAGCAATTTTGGAAGAATGTTAAAACGGGCCCACAAAATAAAGGAGCAGTGGAACACCATTGGTAGTGAATAACTTTTAGAGAAAGACGACAAAAAGTTACAAACGTGACTGGGATTTAGCAAATTCATGTGTCTAACCTGATTAGTGTGGAGGTGTGGTCATTGGCTTTCTTTCGGCTCATCAGCTTTTTTTTTCACCTCATCAGCTTTTCCTCAACCATTGTAGTACATTCTCTCTCTTTCACAATTTTTTTTTTTATTTTTTATTATTTAAAAATACCCCCAACACATATCCTCACAAAATATACACTCAGAAAAGTTAAAATATTAATTTCTCTCTCTTCTATAGCTTGCGGGACTATAGTGCCGAATTGAATTTTTTTGGAGCCTGCCAATATTCCCAAGACAAGAGGTGTTGGTTTTCCCTAAAAGAAAGAGACTATCCTTTTGTTTTTACCGCTCCACACCTAGTACCCTTATACCATACACGTATACTATATTAAACTTCTGAAAAGTGAGAACTTTACTTGATTTGAGTTTGTGTGGTGATGGTTTCAAACTTAATGAATTAGTCGGCTAAAAAATCGAAAACCATGATAACCCATAAAAACGTTGGAAACAGGTCACAGTATCACGGGAGGACCCAAGAGGGTTTCCGTGAAATACATGAATTTTTGTCGCGTATTGTAAACTTTTTTTTTTCTTCAAAAATCAAGTTTATTTTCTCCAAAATTTTGTGTTACGTGTTTTACTTAATTAATATGGGTCCATCATCGAAGGGATACCTCAATTAAACCTTATACATCTAAGTTAACAAGTAACTATCGTCATTGTCAGTTTATATAATATATACTCATTTATACACACGTAAATAAACAGTTAAACACACATTGTTCTTCTCCCCTCTATATATAGAGCATTAACATTCTTTTTGCAGTTTATCATTTTCTGCAGTTATTTTCTTGTTTAGTTGCTCACCAAGGTATGATCATTTATCTATCTTGTTTTTGAACTTGATCAAGAAAGATTAAAAGAAAAAGGGTACTAAAAGATTTTGTAACTTTTTATTCCTAGAATAAGGGGTGTTAATGATCATAAATCTGCTAGTTTTAATGTTCATCATAGTTTAAAGATTTAAGTATTTAACTGATGACTACTGGAGTTCATATTTAAATATTTTGATTTTGAGTAGTCAAATATAGTGGGCCATCAGCTGACTTTAATTGTTTATATTTTTTGGAAACTTTAATCTTTTTGTCTTTAACTTTTTTATGTTTTATAAGATAAACATGTAAATGATGTTGAGGGATCATAAAAAGCTTGTAGCCTAGCGGTTTAATGAGATATTAACCAACCAAGCGGTTCTGAGTTCAAGTACCGTAAAGGACGTGGTATATTTGTACTGTATATCGTTATAAAAAAATATTTGAACTGTATAGCGAGATTGTGTAATACTTTGTCTTCATAAAAAAAAAAGTGATGTTAAGGGACAAAGGGTAAAAGGACATTCTCAAAAAAAAGGGACAAAGGGTAAAAGGACATTCTCACTAATCTAGAGAGTTTTGTGACTTTAACTTTTTTCACAAGTTGTGGTTTCTTGCACAAGTAAGTTGATCTACTATTAACTCTTAACGGGTGTTTGGCTCATTGTTGGATACTTTTTATTTTGTTGTGTCACAGCAAGGATTCATAGCTTGGCTAGTTATGGCTGAGCGCGTTCTCACCGGTGTTCTTAGTCTACATGAACGCCTCACTGATGCTCTTGCCATTCAGGGTAATGAATTCGCCATGCTTCTTAAAAGGTACATTAACATTAGTCTTATTACTTTGTATAATAATTAAATTTCATTAGAACAAAGTATAAGTTCGAATAATTGCTTTTGAAACAAATTTGAAGGCTTGAAAGCAATGGAAAACAAATTTTGAAGCCCGGCGAGCTTAAGACCGAGTTTGAAACGATCTGCAAGGATGATCAGAACAAACTCCATGATGGTTTCGTTGATGAAGTTCTCAAAAGCACACAGGTTCGTTAATCATTGCATATCATGACACATATGTCAAATTTGAAGTTATTTATCACATGTGATTGACCTCAAGTATAATTGCATATGATAGGAAGCCATTGTGTTGCCTCCATGGGTTGCACTCGCTGTACGTCTAAGACCTGGTGTCTGGGAATATGTAAGGATCAATGTAGACTCCCTTCTGGTTGAGGACTTAACTGTTCCTTGGTATCTCCATTTCAAAGAACAACTCGCCAATGAAACGTAAGCTATATTTTCGGCATTTCATAACAGTCACTGTACATAAAAACATGAAGTTGTTTGGAATTGCTTATTTTAGACGCTTATCTGCTTAAAAAATAAGCAATGCTTATTAACACCTGTAACCAAAAAATCATAGTGACTTGTCTTCTTAAGAATAAGCAGTTTATAATTTAAATAAGCAAAACTAAACACTCTAACATGCTACAATTTTCATATGTTGCAGCTCTAATGACAACTTTATACTCGAGTTGGACTTTGAACCTTTCACTTCATCCTTACCACACCCAACCCTTACCAAGTCTATAGGAAACGGGGTCGAGTTTCTTAACCGACACCTCTCAGCTAAAATGTTTTATGAAAACAATAGTATGCATCCTCTCCTTGATTTTATCCGCTCGCACCAATATAAGGGGAAGGTATGATTTTGTCACGAGCTAACTGATTTAAACTTTTAGACAAAATTCTAATTTTTTTTTATGTTGATATGTAATGCAGACGATGATGCTCAATGACAGGATCCAAAGTTTGAGTACTCTTCAATCTGTGTTGAGAAAAGGTGTGGACTATCTAACTAAATTTTCTGGAGATACGTTGTATTCTGAGTTTGAAGATAAGTTTCAAGAGATTGGTTTAGAGAGGGGCTGGGGTGATAACGTGGAGCGTGTGACGGAGATGCTGCAGATGCTACTTGAGCTTCTAGAAGGTCCTGATGCGTGCACTCTCGAGAAATTTCTTGGAAGGATTCCTATGGTTTTTAACGTTGTTATACTATCTCCTCATGGCTACTTTGCTCAAGAGAATGTATTGGGATTTCCTGATACTGGTGGCCAGATTGTTTACATTTTGGATCAAGTTCCTGCTATGGAGCGTGAAATGATTAAGAGGATTAAGGAACAAGGACTTGATATTGTTCCTCGTATTCTCATTGTGAGTCAGTTTGCGGATTTTATGTTCTATATCTGGTCATTTTATGAATTTATACTCATGGGTTGTCGTGCCTAGGTGACGAGGCTCCTCCCTGATGCAAAAGGAACCACCTGCGGGGAACGTCTTGAGAAGGTCTTTGGAGCAGAACATTCACATATTCTACGTGTCCCCTTTAGAACCGAGAAGGGGATTCTAAGAAAATGGATCTCTCGTTTTGAAGTTTGGCCGTATCTTGAGACTTTCTCAGAGGTAATAATCTGACAAATCAGGTGCTTAAGCTAAAGGATAGTTTAGTAAACACGCATTTATCTGAACATCAGTTTTCTTGCATCAACAGTTAGCATGTTTTACGAATCTAGTTGTTTTGACTTCTAATCCTAACTAATCATCTTAATAAGACATCCAAACACCCCCTAAAATATATACATACTTATGCTGTTATAATAAGAGCTTCTTGATTTCTATTAGGATGTTGCAAAAGAAGTTACAACAGAGTTGCAAACGAAGCCGGATCTGATTATTGGGAACTACAGTGACGGAAACCTCGTTGCCTCCTTGCTCGCTCACAAATTAGGTGTCACTCAGGTATGAAGTACATGATTGGTAATTTAAAATCAGAACTAGATGTAAAAAGTGGCAAGGTGGGCGTGTTGGGTAACGGGTCAAAATGGGTCATTTTTGTACGGTTGAAATTGGGCCGGGTTAGATTGGGTTGACCAGCTAGAATCTTTGTTTTGTTTAGAAACACAATAGTATTGCTATAAAGTTTTAACTTTTAGAAGAAAATGATTTAGAGAGTTTATATGCACTAAAAATCGATTTTGGGCGACTTTTAACCCGTTGTAGCAAAAGGTTTTGATTTGACCCGTTCAGGATAAAAACACAGCCCCAAAATCGGGTTTAAATGGTTCATTTCTGTACGGTAGAGCTGGGCCGGGTCAGACTGGGTTGACCTGCTAGCATATCCTTACAAAAACAATACTATACAAATTACTTTAAAACTTTCTGAACAAAATAATCAACGGAGTTTTTTATGCATTAATATGCGATTTGTGCGACTTTCAACTCGTTGTAGCAAAATGTTTTGATTTGACTAGTTTGAGATTATAGAAAAAGCCCCAATCGAGTCAGTAGACAGCTTGCCACCTCTAGTAGAAATTGTTGCTAGGTCTAGCTGACTAGAGGACAATTTTTTCCTGCAGTGTACCATCGCTCACGCATTGGAGAAAACCAAATATCCTGATTCTGACATCTACTGGAAAAACTTTGAAGAAAAGTATCACTTCTCGTCCCAGTTTACTGCTGATCTTATAGCAATGAATCATACCGACTTCATCATCACAAGTACTCTTCAAGAAATTGCTGGAAGGTAATCTTTTGGTTAATCGAATATTATCATTCATTTTGTCATATATTAATAAAAAATTTATAATATATATGATTGATGTTATTGATAGCAAGGAAACGGTTGGACAGTATGAAAGCCATACAGCTTTCACAATGCCTGGACTCTACAGGGTGGTTCATGGGACAGACGTATTCGACCCAAAGTTCAACATTGTTTCACCTGGTGCTGATACGGGGATCTACTACTCGTACACTGAGAAAGAGAAGAGATTGACATCATTTCATCCTGAAATTGAGGAGCTTCTCTTTAGTTCTGTCGAGAACGAAGAACATCTGTAAGAAATATATTTTTTTCATGATCTTTTACTCTTTATAAATTGTCAAGCGATTAAATGTAAAAAAAATAACAATGTTACAGATGTGTTTTGAAAGACAAGAGCAAGCCCATTCTGTTCACAATGGCTCGTTTGGACAATGTCAAGAACTTGACAGGACTAGTGGAATGGTATGCTAAGAATCCAAGGCTTCGTGAACTGGTTAATCTTGTTGTCGTTGGTGGAGACAGAAGGAAGGAATCAAAAGATTTGGAAGAACAATCTCAAATGAAGAAAATGTATTCTCTTATCGATGAGTACAAATTAAACGGTCAGTTCAGATGGATATCTGCACAGATGAATAGAGTAAGAAATGGGGAGTTGTATCGTGTGATTGCTGACACCAAGGGAGCGTTTATTCAACCTGCGTTATATGAGGCGTTTGGATTGACTGTTGTCGAGGCTATGACTTGTGGTTTGCCCACATTTGCAACACTTCATGGCGGGCCTGCTGAGATCATTGTTCATGGGAAATCTGGTTTTCATATCGATCCTTATCATGGTGATCAGGTTAGTAATCTGCTTGTTGACTTTTTTGATAAGTGTAAGAAGGATCCTTCTCACTGGGAGAATATCTCGAAAGGTGGCCTGCAGCGTATACAAGAGAAGTAAGTACTTTTTCCATGAATTTCACCTAAAAGTGAAATATAATAGTTATAAAGTTTAACCTGTTTGTCGCTTATGTTAAAACAACAGATACACATGGCAAATATACTCAGAGAGATTGTTGACACTTGCTAACGTGTATGGATTCTGGAAGCACGTTTCAAAGCTTGATCGCCTTGAGATCAAGCGCTATCTTGAAATGTTCTATGGTCTCAAGTATCGGAAACTGGTAGAGTTTTTTTATCTTCTTCTTCTTTTTTTTAAAAAAAAAAAAAAAAAAAAAAAAAAAAAAAAACTGGTGCTTTGGTCTATTTATGTTGTCAGTATAATATAATATGAGATGCATTGACATGGCTTTTTTGTCAAATTACAGGCAGAATCTGTTCCGTTGGCGGTTGATAACTAAGCATTTACTTCTTGGTGCCTAAGCTCTCAAGTTGATGTTCTAGGAAGGAGTTCTAGGCATAGTGATAATAACGGACTTTATGTAATTCGTTTCCTTGCCATTACAGGAAAGCATAGTCCAAAGCTGAAACAAATTTAAATCTTTATATGATTTGTTCGTGTGATTGCCATCGACATGCTTTTTGACATGGGCCAAAATTACATCTGCTTATCTACTTATTGGTGTTTGATACAGCTAGTTAAGTACTTTTGTGGGTATTGTAGATTTTAAGCACACTGTTTGTCTGATTATTTGTGATTAATTAAAATAAGTTGTTGTTCTTATAATAGCTTATTGTTAAAACTAGTACTAAGTAATTAAAGATCGAATTTCCGAAGCATACCCTTAATATTAGGAGTAAATATGATATTACTAGAGAAATGAATTAAGGTTTGTCTAATGGGTGCGCTCGGGGCAAGGTTTAAAGTGAATATAAAAGGAAAGTTTGAGTTTATTTAAGGGATTAAGTCGTAGAATAGCAATGTACTTTTCAAAGTGTACCGTTTTGGTATGTGTACTATTTTAAAGTTGTAGAATAGCAATATACTTTCATAAGTGTTCCAATTTGGTACGTGACGATGACGTGTCATACCCGAAAGTCTAACACGTGGCACCATTTATAGCGTGACACGTCATCGTCACGTACCAAATTGGAACACTTATGAAAGTACATTGCTATTCTACAACTTTAAAATAGTACACGTACCAAAACGATACACTTTGAAAAGTACATTGCTATTCTACGACTTAATCCCTTTATTTAATTAAAAATCAAATTTTAATTATAGTAACTTATAAGTTTAATTAATGTGTATTAAATACAATTTGATGATGGTTGGGGTTAGGGTTTTGTTTTGCGCGCGATTAAAACCCTAACTTTGTGTTAGGGTTTTTCTTTTTCGATTACTGTTTGTTGCTGCATGCTGTTTAATTCAAATCGTGGTCTGCTACTGTTGTTAGAATTTTGTTCGTGGGTTAAGAGAGATGGAAAAGGGTTTCTTAAATAATAGTCTTGCATCTAAAAGTTCGAATATAGATGGGAATGTGTTGGCTGGGAAACGAGATCAGAATACGGGTTCTTCCACCAGTTTGGCCGATCAAACTAGGTTGAAGAATGATGGTTCAGGTGATGTTGTAATGAGTTCTATTGGTTAAAAGATCCGTGACATGGAACGGAAAATGATTGAAGGCAAGCTGGTGTTCGTGGACGATGATGGGGTTCAGTTACCTATGAATGATGGGGCTCTTGCTGCTACACCTCATTCCTTTGTTAATGTTGTTAATAATAAGCGCACCACAAGGAAGGTTAATTTCAGGTCGTTGATAAATGAGCATCGGGTTGAGAACCATGATACGATGTTGCCTAAGGCTGTCATAGATAATGTTTTGAGCAGGTATAAGAATACCCTTGTTGGGTATTTCATTGGAAAAGCTATTGCTTTCCCTATTGTTCAAAATTATGTCACCAACACCTGGGGGAAATTTGGTTTGCAAAAGTTAATGAAGAATGCGGCTAGCGTGTTCCTATTTAAGTTTGCTACTAAGGATGGTGTGGAACGTGTGCTTGAGAGGGGCCATTGGTTAATCCGTAATTCGCCCATCATTCTCAATAAATGGTCTCCTAATATGTCATTAACCAAAAATGAGGTAACTAAGGTTCCAGTTTGGATTAAAATGCATAATGTTCCTTTAGTTGCGTATTCGGAGGATGGTTTGAGTATGATTGCTACTCAAGTAGGGAGACCTATAATGTTGGACGCTTTTACAAGTTCTATGTGTGTTGATTCATGGGGTCGTATTAGTTTTGCTCGTGCTTTAGTTGAATTAAGCTTAGATTTTGAATTGAAGAGCCAAGTTACTATGGCCATTCCGAAGGAGGACGATAGTGGATATACTACGGAAATTATTAATGTCGAATATGAATGGAAGCCTCCTCATTGTGGTGAATATAAATCATTTGGGCATGCACTTATTGATTGTCCAAAATGTGTCAAGGAGACTGTTCGTAATGATATTAATGCTGAAGCTAAGGGTTTTAATCCGGTGGATAATCATGAAGAGGGTTTCATTGAGGTAAGGAATCGAATGAATATAGGGAAGAGTGTGGCTGCTTCTTCTCAGTCTCGGCCTATAGGGGGTGTTCGGCTTAATAAGCCAAAACCAAACTTTTGGAGGCCTAAATCGACGGCAGCTAGCAATCAAGGTTCGGATCCTAAGGTTTACAAGGAGGCTTCTTCTTCTAATGCTAAATCTGGTACGAACACTAAGTCTTCCAATTCTTTTGATGTTTTGAACTCGTTGGTGGAGGAGGATGTAGAGGGGTTACAACCGAATGGTAAGGGCGTCACAAGACCAACTGTTGGGAATGCTTAAAGTGACGATCATTATTGATTCAATGAGTCTTGTAATATGGTCATGTAATAGCTCGTTAGAATTGGAAAAATATAGTCTACATGATAGTAGAAGTGTGCTGTCTAGTTTAGTCATAGTATTTACGTTAATGTTGAATTAGTGAAATATGTAAAGACGACACACTTCCCTATTCTCATATCATGGGAGACTATATAAGGTTGTATACCTCTCATTTGAGAGGGTGAATTGTGAATGGAAAGAGAAACCCTCTCTCATTTCCTAACTTGCTCTTTCTCTCTCTAACATATTACATGTGTGTGATTTGATCTAAAACAAGGTGACCAACAAGTGGTATCAAGAGCCAAACAAAGATTTAGGAGTTATTTATTTAGGGTTCGGTATTGTTCATCAGCTTCTCTTCGAGTTTGTTTGATTCCTTCGAGTTTGAAGGTTTCAACTTTGTTCCTTCGAGTTTATTGCTTCGAGTTTGAAGTTATAAGCTCAAAGTCTTCGAGTTTCTATAATTAACTTCGAGTTAGAAGTTAAGTATTTGAACTCTTCGAGTTTCTAAGTTGGAGTTCTCCGAGTTTCTTTATTAAAGATATTCTCCGAGTTTCTAAGAAGTTGGAATTCTCCGAGTTTATGTGCTAAGGAAGATCCTTCGAGTTTCTACATTCAGATCCTTCGAGTTTCTGTGTGAAGATCCTTCGAGTTTCTACATTCAGATCCTTCGAGTTTCTGTGTTAAGATCCTTCGAGTTTCTACATTCAGATCCTTCGAGTTTCTGTGTTAAGATCCTTCGAGTATCTACGTTTATACACGTCGAGTTTATAAGATAAAAATCCTTCGAGTTTCTAAGAAGCTAAAATCCTTCGAGTTTGTGAGTTAAAGATATTCTCCGAGTTTGTTGTTAACTTTCTTCGACTTTCTTAGTTAGGTTAAAGGCTTCGACTTTCTAAGGTAGTTTAAAGTCTTCGACTTTCTCAGTTAGTTTAAAGTTCTTCGACTTTCTATCCTAGTTAGGGCTCTTCGACTTTCTATCTAAGTTTAGACTTCGACTTTGGATCTTTTGTAATACTTCGACTTTGGATTTTTATCAAGGACATCGACTTTGGAACCGAGGAAGACATTCTAAGTAAGGATTTTTTTTTTTTTTTTTTAAAAAAAAAAGAAAAAAAGAAGAAGTTTTTTGGCGAGAAAATTTGAGTAAAATTTAATTTTGAGGAGTGACTAAACGTTCAATTTTTACGCAAAATTCAAATTTTGGTATAACGGTGAAAATTTTGGCCCAAAATTCGAATTTTTACGGTGAAATTTGGCGTCAAAATTTTTAAAACTCAAATTTTTCTAGTAACCTTAGAATTGCATTTTATAGTGTATTTCAAATTCTGGGAAAGAAATTTTTCAAATTCAATTTTTGGAGGGAAATTAGAAATCACTATTTCGACCTTGTGTGTGACATATCAACTTTACACATTTTAGTTTGATTCTTCCGATTCCATCGCAACAATCACGTGGGAGAGAAAATGTATCAATCAAGGTCGCAAATGAATGAACAGATGTCACAAATATCCAAACCTTAATCAACATCAATCACAACTCCTATTTCTTTGCAATGATCCAAGATCAACTTTATCACACACCGAAATTAAATGGAATCAAGTTCAAAAAGGAGAGAGATGCCTAAAAGTGTTAAGCTCGCAATGCACTCCAAAGAAAACTGTTTGGCACATTTTTATTCAGTTAAAAATAAATGTAACGTTCTCTCAGAAGCAAGGTTTTCATCGTGGAGTACTTTTTCAACTTTCTTCGGAGCTGAAATAGACCTTCTTACCTTTCAAAGAGAAATCCGGCACAACATAGCCCAAATAGAGAAGCAAATTGAACAACTAAGTAACTGCATGGTAGAATTTAGAGTGCTCAAGACACTGTTAAAAGGGTTTATGTCCATGGATTTTAGAGTGTTCAAGACTTCTCGGGATTATGAATCGCAAAGCAAGTTATGGAAAGAGAACATCACTAGTATGGATGCTGAAGCTTTTAGAGATCAGCTTGTTTCGCTAATGAACATACTAGCAATGGTGCTTAATGAAAGATCACTTCATCTGAGAGTTATGCTGGAGGAGAGAGAATTCAGAGAAGTGGAGAAGCAGAAACGAGTAAAAGAATTGAATGAACGAGTGAATGGAAGAAAAATGTTCACACAAGAAGAAATAGTCAGCAAGGAAGGGACTTCAGATTATAATTTGGTATTCACGGGTAACAATGCACTATCAGAACATCAGAAAGGAAGCAGCAGTCCGCATACTAATGGGAAACTCAACAGTAAGGATGGTTTGAAGAATGCAGCTGCTGATGTCGGACCATCACATTGTTCAGACACATTGGTTAAGGTACATCAATCAACTGATGATATCAATATATTTGAAAATGTGTTTGCTCATGAGACACAAAGTCATGAACAACCTGAATACGTTAACGACACATATGTGGTGAATCAGGATAATAGAAATATTACTCCCGAGAATCCAGATATGGATCCTAATGGAGGAACGGTGAACACGACAATGTGAATCATGATCAAGAATGTGCTTCAAATGCTTTATTAATAAAAAATATGCAAACTGAAGTTGTTCGATGTAATGAGCTTAATCGTGAACTAAAAGCACAAAATACGTCGTTAACTGAAAAGCTTGAGAATTATAGTAAACGTATAAATGATTTTGAAACACAAACTAATCGTGAATACGGTTTTGAAGTTGCATTTCAAAAATCATATGTGAAAGAACAAAACTTGCAACATCAAATGCGAGAACTAGTTGTTTCCAACAATGAAAAGGTTTCAAAACTGGAAAAAGAAAAGCTTGACCTTCAAAACCAAATTGCAAAATTAACAACAGAGGTTTCAACATTAACAAATAAGGTCTCAACATGTCAAACTGATTACAAAACATTAAGAACGAGATGGAAAAACAGGGAAGACTCGTATCTTAACGACATTGTTGATTTGGAAGCAAAATTGAAAGATTTTGAAAAAACCGCTTGTGATAAATCGTTGAATGTTGAGACTGAAAACTTAAAAGTGGAAAATGGGATGTTGACACACGAAAATGAGAGAATTTTAAAAGATTCAAGCGACATCCAAGAGAAACTGAAACGTCAAATATTCTCTCTTGAACAAAATCTTCAAAGATGTCAAGCACAAAGCATTGACTTTGAGCTAGCTTTACAACACAATCTGGAAAAGCAGTTTTTTGAAAACCCTTGGATGTCAAAACTTGAGCAACTTGATGATGAAAACGCGTCAATGAAGTGTCAAATTTCCAAATACGAAAAAGAAATTGAGCATTTGAAATTGATTTACAAAAATCTGTTTGATTCAATCAAAAGTTCACGAGTTCAGACACAAAAATCAAACATGAAACAAAAAGAGACCGAAGATTTGAAGTCTCAATTGTCTGAATTCGCTGATAAAAAGTTTGAAAATGTTTTGCAAAAGATTGAATCAATGAAGATGAAAAAGGTTGAGTCTCAAATCACAAAAGTTTCCTCTCCAAATCCCCTGTTCGATTCTAAAACTCCAGATTTTGAAAAGGAAACGGGGGAGAAAATGCATCTTTTTGAAAATAAAAATCATGTGCTTCAAACAAAAGTGGTTGAGCTTGAAACGCTTTTAGCTCAATAACCAAACGATTTTGAGGAATCCAAAACAGACTTTTTCAACAAAACAACCAAATTCGAAAATTATTTTGAAAGACTTAAAAAAGAAAACGTTGAGTTCGAACGTAAATTTGCTCGTAAGACGGATGATTCTAAAGCCGAAAAAGATCAACTTTTGAAACAAATTGCCTTTTTAGAATCAAAATTGGCATCCCAAGATCATCTTTCTCTTCAAAAAGAATACAGTGATTTGAGAACTTCATACAATGCATTAAAAGTGAAGTATGATTCTCTTAACCGATCAAAGTGCTACCACCCGTATTCCGATGAGGTATCATTTATGTAAATATATGCTTTGTAAATATAAGTTATATGGTATAGATTAAGTAATAACTTAATGTGTGGCCAAAATAGGAAGAATAGGACATAGAGGGACTAGCCTTGCCAATTGACCAAACTAATAACAACACATGATAAATACCTTAGCTCCTAGAATTGTCTGGAAATCTTGAGTGAGTTCTTGGTGTCGACATTTAGCAAGGAAAAAGGAGGGAAGGCCAAAAATATCATCTTATCTCATTTTAGCTATCAAGAAGTGATCAAAGGCACTAGAGATACCTTAATTGTTATCTCTTCATCAAGTAAGTAACTTTCCCCAATTTGTAGAAATTAGGGTTCATGTGGTGGTTTAGAGTATTATGGATAAAGGTTGTAAATGATGATATCCTTAGTTAATTAGTTGCTAATTATAGTTAATTTTGTAATAGGAAGCATTGTAGAAGCCCATTCAAACCAAGTAGGAAGCTAGTAGGAATCAAGGTAAGTATATGAGTATAATCCTTGTTAATGCTATGATGATAATGTTATGTTTATGATTAATGTGATTTGTATGGAGCTTGTGAATGTATGTTAGCTTGGATCCAATGCTAGTTGTGTTAATGCTAAATAATTACTTGCCCGGTCAAGGTGAGTAATAATCTCATTTGATGCTCCTTGTTAATGTTATGATTGGTGGTAATCACCAATCTCATGTAAATGTGATGTGGATTATATCTTGTATACTTACTAAGCGTTTTCGCTTACGGTTTAGATGTTAATGATTTTGTAGGTACAAGTGGAGAAGGCAAGGGTAAGGGCTTAGCTTAGCTCTAGTGTAGAAGGTAGACTAGAAGACCATAACCTTTTGGACCGAGCGTATTAAAGTTGGAAGCCCCGAAGAGTCTCTTTGTGTCTTGGTATACTTTAAACTATATGGTCGTTTTGTTATCAAATGGTCTTGTCGACATTTAAAGTCTTTTGTTCATGTATGGGTCATGGGTCAAATATGTATAAGTGTCATAAAGTCTTTATGGTTTGTGGTTAAGGTGGTAATTAGAAGGATGTTTGGCTTTTAGCCAAACTCACCCATTTTGGAAAGCTACGGGTCAAAACTTTGTACTAACAACTTTTTAATATATTAGAAATGACAAAGAATGTATGCTTTCAAATGGATATGTTGTGGATAGGTGTATTGGGTAAAAGTGTGTAGTTGAAATGGGTTCTTAAGGGTGTGTTTGGTATAAGGGTGTTTTTACCCATTTTGGGGTATGAGCGGGTCAAGGTTGTATGGGTCAAGTTTGGTATGATAAGTTATGTATGTTGGTTAGTTATGACGAGTCAATGAAGTGGTGTTAAATGGTTTGGGTGTGTTAATATTAAAATGTGCAGGTTTTGTTGCAGGGTTGTAGTTACGGCGTAATCATGTTATGGGTTACGGCGTAACTACAACACCGAGGCATCCCATTTTCTTGTAATTAGGTTACGGCGTAACTACTTCTTGTAGTTACGGCGTAACTTTTGTGCTGCTTGAATTTAAGTTATTTCCAATTAATGTGTAAAAGGTTTTTCAAAAAGAAATCAAATACAACGTAATGTGTCTGGAGAGGAGCAACGTATAGATTTCTGTTTTCAAAGAATGGTGTAACGTATGTATACTTTAGTCAAACGTTTCCGCGTCAAAAAGTTTTAAATTTTGGTCAAAGCGGGCACGGGGTGTTACACAAAGGGAAAAGCTCCTATTTCATATTTTTCAACACCAGAAGTGAGTGTTTCGAAGAAGGTTTACATGGGTGAATCTTCAAAACCATTTTCGAAAAAGGTTTCCCAGTTTACAACTTATTCTTTGCAAAAAGGAAGGAAGTTTTCGAAGAAACCAAGTTTTTCTGAAACACTTACTTCTCAAAAGTTTTCAAATCCAAATGCTTCAAAAGAAAAGGCTCAAGTTTTTCAAACTCCACACTCTCGTTTTACACCGGTAAAGCAAGTGTGGAGACCAAAGCAAAGTCGTTCAAAACCTTTCAAATATTCACTATCAGAATTGCTTTCGATGCAACATAAGAATGACTCTGCTTTGAACATTCCAAATACCGGAAGGTTTCCATTTATCACAAAAACAAATCTTCAAAGAGAACCCATGAGGTTCAACTCTAGATGGAAATCTTCTTCTTCAGATTTTAAAACTCCAAGAGAAACACTGGGTTTCTCAAACAATTTTCAACGAAAAAAGAGTTTTAAATCTCCATTGATTCCACGAGTGTTATTTCAAAATGAAACATCGTTTTTCAGTCCTCGTTGGAATTCAACATCTTTAAATCAGATTGACACAACTTACAAATGGATTTCAAAATTTGGTAAACCCGTTAGCGCCGTGCTTAAATGGGTTCCCAAGATTGTTGTCTAATCTAAACTTTATATGACTTCTTAGTACTTCAGCTAAGGACTCGGACTTCAACATTACGACTTGTACACATGTTACAGTGTACAACTCGGGTTTCAAAGAAAGGAAAGTGTCTTGCTAAACCATTCTTTAAAACCAAGCGTACACTTATCCTAAAATCTTCTTAATCTTGAGCAAAATTTATTCAAAATTTTTCAAAATTTTGCTCAAGATCTTCATATTTTTACTCCCCAATTCGCTCCAATGTTTAAAAATGTCAAAACATATGCTAGTTTTGAGGGGGAGTATTTCAGAGTGTGGAAAACTAGAATGGGGGTTGAATAGTTTTTACCGTTTTAAATTTAATTTGCTTTGATACTTATCGTGATTTCAAGTTAATGCATACACACAATCAATATAAGTAATGTAAGTAAGGAAAAGAACAATCAAACCACAACGCGGAGATTTATAGTGGTTTGGCTACAAGGTCTCTTTTCCTTGCCCTACTCCACTCCTCGAGCCTCTTAATCGAGAGTTTTTCTTCACTAAGAAACAAGCTTCCTTCTCGGCGGAGAAACCTTTACACACGTCGCTTACACCTTTTTCGAGTACTAAGCTAAATACCGGGTTCTAGTTCAAGGTAGAACCAACCTGACATCGCCTATACAATTTCCGACACTAAGCTAGATGTCGAGTTCTTTACAAGGGTTCAACCACTCCCGACACTCTATGTGTTTTGAGGACTAAAACACTAACCGATCACTACTGAATGAATGGTATAACAATGATGTGTGAATAACTAACAAATCACACAGTAACTATACTAACAGGATTGCAACAGTTTGTTGATCCTTGATGCTTGATCTCTTTGCTACAAAAGGAAGGCCACTAAGAATGAAATGAATGGGTTAGTAATGTATAAATGAGTGAATATGTACTTTATGCTATGTAAGTGATAGTTGTCCTTGAATGATCAGCTTGCTATTGTTAGGAACACGTTTTAAATATTTACAAGTCTTGTTCATTTAGATAAAATGTTGCACGTTAAGGGTTATATTGTTTGTATTTAGTGACCGGTCCATTAGTAGCCCATGGGCCGGCCACCTTAGTAAATTTCTTCTAGAAAGATTAGCACATGGGATGCCCTAGCATTTCGCCTATAAATAGAAGGCTATGGGCATCATTATCATTGTCGGTTTTTCATGTATTGTGCGAAAGCTCTGCTCGTTTGTAATTTGATTAAGTGAAAGCCTTCCATTCTTCTTATTCTCTTCTTTAGTTATCTTATTATCTTATATCTCTTAATCGTAGCTTAATATAGATAAGTAGTACGTGTTTTATTAGTCATAATCGTTGTGTTGTTTGAGATATTAACGTGACCTACAAGTGGTATCATTCGCCTAGGGATAATTAGGATCGTGTGTTTGAGTCATTAGTATCGTTAATTACGTTGGTTTTCTAGATTTCATAAGGTTTTCGTTCAAGTCTTAACGTTAAACTCTTGTTTGTGTTGAAAAAGTTGCTTTGAATTCGTTAAAATTTCACTAATCTTCATCGAATTTCATATTTTCTACGTTAACAAGCTTAATCTTCATCAAATCTTGTGATTACTAATCGTTTAAAGTAAAAAACAATCGGGTTTTATTGGTTATTTGGACGATTTGGTGTAATCCGAGTTATTAGCAAATTGGAAAAGTTGATGAAAAGTGATATTTTTGCTCTCTGAGTGAACTTCGACAACTAAGGGTTTTATCGCAGTTCGAATCAAGACAAGTTAGGGTTCTATCGCAGTTCGAATCAAGATAAGTTAGGGTTTCATCGCATTTGGCAGATCTTCAGTTATTGGCATTGGGACTCAGTATTGTACTTTCTTGTATTAGAAAGTGAAAATACTTCGACTTGGTTGCTTCTCTTCTCTTGTACAAGAGTTGAGAATTATCGAACTTGGAATTGAGATAAAACTATCGCAATTGCCATAAATTATCGCAGTTTGCTATCTTATCTTATCGCAGTTTGATATTTTATCGCATTTTGCTATAACTTATCGCACTTTAAGATAACATATCAAATTTGTCATTGTTTATCGCACTTTCTAGTTTTATCGCATTTTCTACTATCGATATCGCTATTGAATCTTATCGCACTTGGTGAACTGAACTTATCGCATTTGGTGAACTGTACTTATCGCACTTGGTGAATTGTACTTATCGCATTTGGTGAACAGTACTTATCGCAGTTGAACAAAATCTTCTGATTTCCAAACTAACTTAACATAACTCATCAACACATATCTTAATTATCTTTAAAGATCCAGATATGTCTCAACCACCTCACTTCAATTACTACTATCAGCTACAGCAATATCCTCAACAACAGCAATTTCACCCTCCGTATCAACAACAACAAGCATTCGTGCAACAGCATCAGTTTCTCTCTCCACCACAAGTATCCCCACAACAAATCATGCAACAGAATCAAATGCTGAACAATCCATCCTACTCCAGAGAACCACATTGGTTTAACAAGATGTGTGAGGCAATCAGCAGTCAGCAATCCCGACATGAAGCTGGAAATCAAGATACTCCACCTATGCTGACACCTGGTAACTATGTGCAGTGGGCTAGTAGATTTCTCAGATTCATTGAACTCCGCAAACCCCATGGGAAATATCTTAAGCAAGCCATTGAAGAAGGACCCTTTCCACTTCCAGTTAATGTTGTTCCAGGAACCACAGAAAGAGATGAAACATCAACTCCCATTGCTGTCGCTAACTACACAAATGAACAAACATTGCAACAAGAGGCAAATCAATTGGCAATGTCTTACATACTTCAGGGGATTCCTAATCCCATTTACCGAAGTATTGATGCTCAAAAGACTGCCAAAGACATGTGGGAACATGTGCATCTTCTCATGGAAGGGACTGAGTTAAATCAAGAAGACCTTGAGTCAAAGCTTTACATGGAATATAACAATTTCATCATGGAACCAGGGGAGACAATTGAATCATACTACCACCGTTTCACAAATGTTGTAAATGACCTCGATCTTCATGACATCAAGTTACCTAAGATTGCTATCAATTCTAAATTTCTGGGTTGCCTTGGACCAGAATGGCAGAAATATGCAACATTTGTCAGGCAAACTAAGAAGATTGGTGAGGTCAAGTATGGACTAATGTATGATTTTCTGAAACAACATCAATCTGAGGTAGATAAGGAAGTTGCAGCACGAGGCGGCTTCATCCCAACACCAACACCTAATTCACTTGCTCTCGTTGCTCAATCCAACTTTCCACTACCAAACCAGGAATTTGGTCAATCATCTTTCCAACCAAGTTTTCCACCACAACCTTCTAATCAAATCATCCCATATGAAGCACCATCACAATACTCTGACAATCAAATGGTTCCATATAACAACTCAGATTCCATGTTGTACTCAAACGCTGATTATGATGAAGAAGAGGATGCATTCAACTCTCTTAATGAAGCATTTGGATTAATTGCTAAGGCATTTGGCAAGTTCACAAAATCCAACAACCGTCTTCGTTCATCTTCCAACACCAGGAATCAAGCTGTTATTAATGATGGCAGAGTGGAAATTCAGAATCGGTCTTCGGGCAGATATGGTTCAGGAAACAGTGGAAACTACGGGTCTCAGAGGTTTCAGTCAGGAGGAAATAGGTTCAATTCAGCAGGGGGGAACAGGAACAATGTGGGTATTACTCAGAGCAGAAATCAGATGTCTGGGAATGCACAGAAAGGCATTGCAAATACTTCAATCACATGCTACAACTGTGGTGGGAATGGTCACATGGCAAATGCATGTCCAAAGCCTCGTACTATGGGCAGTGCATATCACAAGGAAGCTCTCCTGATGGCTCTTAAAGATGAAAAGGTAGCAGGAATGGTGACACAGAATGAACAAAGTTTCATGGCAAATGCTGCATCTGATGATGAGATGGAAGATCTTGAGGCAAATGCTGCAGTAATGCTCATGGCAAACATGTAAGAAATGAACATGTCCGAGACAGGCCCGGTCTATGACACCGATGGTCTATCTCAGGTACCTGATCCACAATGTCTTATACATGAAATTGCTTCACCATCTGCATCTTCATCTACAAATGACAATTCTGTTCAACATGATTCATCATTTTCATCTCTATCAGATGATCAAATAAACACTGTTGTATCATTTGATGATGATAAAACCGTCGTTTCATTTGATGATTCGATTGACGATGAAAATTTGGATCATCTTGAACATAATGATCCTTTGACTGATCAAGATTCAGAGCTTCAGGCCTTGTTAATGACCACCCAATCACAAATTGAAAAATGCAATGAAATCAATAATAATATGAAAGAAAAGATTGCAATGTTAACGAAGGACAATGAGTGCTACAAACTACAACTTTCGGGATATCTAAAACAAGATAAACGTGAAAAAGGTTTTGAAATTGCTTTCCAACAAGAGTATGTAAAAGTTCAAAATTTAGAAAGTCAAGTTCGTGAGCTAACCGTTGCCAAAGCTGAGCTTCTCTCTCAAAAAGAAAAGGATCAATTTGAATTCAAAAAACAAATTGATGCTTTAACTTCTGAGTTGTTAAAAACTCAATCAGAGCTTTCAACATCTCAGCAGGATCTTCTTGACGAAAAGCAAGCCACTAGGAAACGTGTTGACTCATATCTTGAGGAAATTCTGGATTTGGAAACCAAACTCAAAGAATTTCAAAATGTTGTGTATAAAACGGGTAATTCTGTAACACAAATTCAAAAACTATCTGTGAAACCAAGTCCTAAAGGAGTAAGTTTTGCACTTGGAAGTGACACACCCCGTAATTCACACAAAGCACTCAAAGACAATCCTAAGTTATACAATGCAACATTTTTGTTAGATGATACCTTTCAACGTGTTGTTATGTATTCTATTGATGAAGAAACTGATTTTCTTGCACAAAAGATTGAGGGTCGATCAAATTCACAAAAAGAGTTTTCAAGAGTACATTGTGATTATAATGCACGACCTCATTTGAGCAAATCATTTGTCCCTCCTAAGGACCATCCAGAACAAACGTTAACATACACAAACATAAATGCTCATTCGTCTATAACTTCTGTCCCCACAACTGCTGCACAATTCAAAGATTGTTTGACAGAGGATCTTGTTGATCCACAAATGCCTAAAAAATGTCAGGTTCTTTGATATTTTCAGACATTTATGGACGACATTTCTCTTTTGGAGAATGAAATTGAGTTTAGTTCTCAAATTCCTGTCTCTTCTTTTCTTTCTCCTGTTCAAAAAGAAAAGAAAGAGATTCTTCAAAAGAAAATTCTTCCTCATGTAAGAAATCTGAAGAAATGCGCAACAAAATGGGAAGATGAGTTATACACGGAAGTAGCATCTATGAAATCCATTTTCAAAGCTAAAGATGACAAGGTTCAACGTCAAAAACTTCAAAAGAAATTTTTAGAAAAAGAAAATGATCGACTCTTAGAAAAAGTTATGTGTTATGACGTTGTTTCTGTGATTATGAATTCGCTTTATGAGTCATGCAATGAATTACTTGTGAAAGATCATGCTGTAAATGTTGAGATGTTGCATATTGAAATAGAAAATTTGGTCAAAGAGAATGAGGATCTTCGACAAATCAACAATGATGTGGAAAACAAAGTTTTTAATCTTCAAAAAAGGCTTGATTGGTGTCAAAATCAAAGTGCTGAATTTGAAATAAAATTTCAAAATCTCATAGGATCTTTATCATTTCAAAACAGTCATGTTTCTGATAATCACAAGGAAACAAAAGCTTTCTTAAGACTTAAACTTTTTGAAAATGAAAAGGAACTGGAAGAAATTCTTCAAAACAGAAATGACACAGTCCGCCTCAACAGAAAATTAGATTCACAAAATCAAGAATTCCAACACATCATTGTTGATCTGAAGAAGAAAATCAGAGTTTTAGACAAAGGCAAGGCAAATGTTCATAAGATTGCCCCAGGGATGTATGTAGTAGACAAAACAATTACCCAAGCATCAGACTCAACCACTAATGCAAACACTTCTACTTCCACAGGACTAGATACTATCTCTAAGGCTAGTAGTTCCAAGACTCCCAAGAAACAACAGAAGAGAAGAGTCAGGAAGTCTAGGAATGGATCATCTAAGTCTTCAGAAGTTCAAGAAAGTAGTTTGAATAACACAGATGTAATGTCAGGAATAGAATCGACCTTAGCAAAGTCTAATTCTAGGAATGATGTAACAAATGTTGAATCTATGAATGATAATGTTAATGTTTTGGTTGATGCTAGTTGTATTGTTTGTCGTGCTAGTATATTATCTGGTGATCATCAAAACTGCATTGCTAAAACTTTGTTGAAACGTAAAAAGAAACGAACTAGTGGCTCTTCCTCTAAGCTCAAAACTGTTGCCAAGTCCATTTTAGGGAAACCACCACTAGTTATTTCTGAGCAAACCGTTGTAACACCCATAGCCAAACTTAAGACAACCAAATCACCTAGTGCATTCATTAGGAAAAAGGCTGAGACTAGTTGGACATGGCAACGTTGGTTACAAAACACTCCAGGATTTAAATGGTTACCAAAGATAATTACCTCTTGTGTTACTAACCCAACGGATCCAACCGTTACCAATTCTCCACCTGTTTCCAATGTTTGTGATGCAGGTGATCCAAATTGTCCTCTAGATTGTTGATAGCGGGTGTTCCCGACACATGACCGGCAACCTCAAGCTTCTCACTAACTTTATCGCAAAGTTCATTGGAATGGTCAGGTTCGGGAATGATCACTTCGCAGCAATAATGGGCTATGGAGATTATGTCAATGGGAACATCGAAATCAGTCGTGTATACTATGTTGAAGGCCTTGGTCACAATTTATTCTCAGTGGGACAATTCTGTGACGGAGATTTAGAAGTAGCATTTAGGGAGAAGACTTGCTTCATTCGTGATCTTCAAGGAAATGATTTGATGAAAGGAAGACGCGGAACCAGTCTATACACCATATCCTTTGAAGGCATGAAAGCTTCATCTCCTATCTGTTTACTCTCCAAAGCTAATCCCACAAAGGCTTGGTTATGGCATAAAAGATTGTCTCATCTCAATTTCAAAACCATGACTGACCTTGCAAAACATAAATTGGTTGACGGGTTACCCAAATTCAGATATGCCAAAGATCATTTGTGTTCTGCATGTGAACAAGGGAAAAGTCACCGTGCTCACTTTCCTCCCAAAACAGAACACAGCACCGATCATGTCCTCCAGCTGCTACATATGGATTTGTGTGGTCCAATGCGAGTTCAGAGTATTAACGGGAAGAAGTATATACTGGTAATAGTGGATGACTACTCACGATGGACATGGGTCTACTTTCTTCGGACAAAAGATCAAGTTCCTTCAATGGTCATCACGTTTCTCACAAAGATTCAAGTTCAAGTCCGTAACACCGTCAGAATTATTCGAACAGACAACGCACTGAATTTAAGAATCAAATCCTTCGGGAATACACTGAGAAGCATGGGATTGTTCATCAATATTCAATTGCTCGCACTCCCGAACAGAATGGTGTAGTTGAAAGACGAAACCGTACACTTGTGGAAGCAGCTCGAACAATGTTGATCAATGCTCAATTACCTGACTACCTTTGGGCTGAAGCTGTTAATACTGCTTGTTATACTCAGAACCGCGGCATGATCAACAGACGACACAACAAAACTCCATATGAGATTATACAAGGCAGAAAACCAAATATCAACTACTTTCATGTTTTTGGAGCACTGTGTTACCCGAAAAATGATAGAGATGATCTTGGTAAACTTAAGGCTAAAGCAGACATCGGGATATTCGTTGGCTACTGTGAAAATTCTAAGGGATATAGAATTTGGAATCGTCGGACTGGGGAAATTCAAGAGACTATACACGCCAATTTTGATGAACTCACGGATATGGCTTCTGAGCAAGACCGCTTAGAACCCGAACATAACCGTCTAAACTTCCCTGAATCTTTGGCTGCCCCTTTACCTTTTAACAGGAAAGATCTGTAAGATTTGTTTGCACCAATGTTTGATGAAGTTCGTGTTAATAGTGCATCAGATGCTTCCACCAGTTCCGCTGCTCAACAACTCCCAAATCAAGCACCTGATCAATCTGCCACTACCACTACAACAGTTGATACCAATGCACCACAACCTGAACCTTCATCATCTATGGATCAAACACCTCCACCTGTAGTTGAAGATTCTTCCCCCACTTCTAACCAAGTTCCCACACCTTCTGATTATGACGGGAATGCATTTTTCAATCCATTTGCTCCACCACCAACCATTCCAGACATAGGAGAATCATCATCAAGCAACATGGACCCGTCATCTCATCAAAACAACATTCAACATTTTCCTTCCACCCACAAATGGACAAGAGATCATCCTTTGGTAAATATAATTGGAAATCCTAACAATCCAGTCATCACGAGACAAAAACTTCACTCAGATAGTGAACACTGCATGTATGCACTCACTGTCTGTCAATCTGAACCTAAAAACATCAAAGAAGCCCTTACATACGACAACTGGATTGAATCCATGCAAGAAGAGCTGGAACAATTCAAACGTTTGGAAGTTTGGGAATTAGTTGAAAGACCAGATGGAGTTTATGTTGTTGGATTGAAATGGATTTGGAAGAACAAGCTGGATGCAGATGGTACAGTGATTCGTAACAAGTCCCGACTAGTAGCAAAAGGATATAGCCAAGAAGAGGGTATTGACTTCGAGGAATCGTTTGCTCCAGTGGCTCGGATTGAGGCAGTTCATATGTTTCTGGCATATGCAGCCCACAAGAATATCACAGTCTATCAGATGGATGTGAAGACGGCATTTCTTAATGGACAACTCCGAGAAGAGGTGTACGTGTCACAACCAGAAGGCTTCGTGGACCCAGATCATCCAAACCATGTATATCGGCTTAAGAAAGCTCTATACGGTCTTAAACAAGCCCCGAGGGCATGGTACGATAAACTGTCTGCATTTCTCCTTGCTAATCATTTTACCATTGGAACTGTTGACCCGACTTTATTTATACAAACACACGGGGAAGACATTCTCATTGTTCAAATTTATGTGGATGATATTATTTTTGGTTCAACCAATAAAAAATATTCAAACGCTTTTTCTAAACTGATGAAACAAAACTTTGAGATGTCTATGATGGGTGAACTTAAATTCTTTCTAGGATTGCAAGTTCATCAGTCGCCTCGTGGTATATTTCTAAGTCAGTCAAAATATGCTCAGGAAATCCTGAAAAAGCATGGTATGACCAGCTGTGACACCTATAATACCCCAATGTCCTCCTCATCCCCAAAGCTAGATGCTGACATACATGGGACACCCATTGATCCTACGAAGTATCGTAGTATAATTGGCTCGATCATGTATCTCACAGCTAGCAGACCGGATGTTGTATTTGCCACATATCTTTGCTCCCGGTATCAGTCTAGACCGACTGAACGGCATTTGTCAGCCGTAAAAAGAATCCTTAGATACATCAAGGGAACCATTAATTTGGGGATCTGGTATCCAAAGGATTCTGGGTTTGAACTTGTTGCATTTTCAGACGCTGACCATGCAGGATGCTTAGACACACGCAAGAGTACATCAGGGGGAGTTCAATTCTTAGGTGACAAGCTCGTATCTTGGCAGTCAAAGAAGCAAGATTGTACCTCACTGTCTTCAACAGAATCTGAGTATGTAGCCATGTCTGCCTGTTGTGCTCAAGTCATCTGGATGAGATCACAACTAATGGACTACGGCTATATATTCAACAAGATTCCGATGTATTGCGACTCCAAGAGTGCCATTGCCATTTCATGCAACACAGTCCAACATTCGAAGTCCAAGCATATTGATCTCCGGTACCATTTCATCAAGGAACACGTGGAAAAGGGTACTGTTGAATTATACTTTGTGGGAACTGAACACCAACTGGCGGATCTGTTCACAAAAGCCTTGCCTCATGCAAGATTTGTGGATCTGGTTCACCGAATTGGTATGAGATGTTTGACACCAAATGATTTGGATAAATTTCTTAAAAACAATTAACAACGTCAAACATCTCCAAACTATCTTTGTAAATATATATATATATATATATATATATATATATATATATATATATATATATATATATATATATATATATATATATATATATATATATATATATATATAAATAAAGCAAGTACAATCCCTTATTCAACACGTTGTTTATTTTACAATGTCTCAAATTATTTTTTAACAAGTGTTGAGGGGGAGATAATTTTTACCACAATTTTTTAAATTTGTACTTGCATATTTTCAGAATATTGTTGCTTCACAAGTTTAGGTGATAAGATTGTAAGATATGAAAAGTTGTGTGCCTTAAATTTCAAAAATGAGACTTAGTGCTTACATGATGGTGGTTTAGGACTTAGCATACAAAGCATCAAGGCTAGGGGACTAAAGTTGTCAAGATTGCAAAGTTAATTAAAAGATATAAAAAGGTCAAAACATTAATTCACCGCAGTTATTTCAACTGACATTCTCACCAACCGAATTTAATATCACCCACCCACCATCATCAACGGTTATCATTCATTCTGCATATCCGATCAAGATCCTTGAAATTTGTGAGTGTTCTTATGCTTAACATGTTATTGTTAAAGATGGTTTTGAACAAAATCATGATCCAACGGCTAGAACAATCAAAATTGTAATATTTAGTTCTAGGGTTTTGCGTAAAATTGGGGATTTAGGATTAAGAATGTTTTTGTTGAAAGAAATTGTACGATAATGCTTATACATTGTTTATAAACCTATATTGAATGCTTAATTACTTCCAGAAACCACAAATTGTTCTAATTGGATTTTAGGGTTTAAGCAACGATTTGGGGAAAACTTTGTGTATGTGTTATTGTGTAATTTGTTTATTGGAATGTTGTTGTTTGATGTTTAATTGAACGTTGGCATGCTTGGATTGTACCCAGAAACACATTAAGTGAATCTATTAAGTTTTAGGGTTTATGAAGAACACGAACTTGAGCAGTTTGATTTTTGCGATGTTGTGGTTCGTTTGTGTTATAACTTAGCATAAATGCTCAAAATAGTCATAAAAGTTGTTTGAACTAATCTGAGGTTAATAATCATAAGTTATAATGAATCATGATAAGATCTGAGTGACTGTTCATCGACAAAATCATCGTAAACTCTTGTATAAGAGTTTATCGAAGTTGGCCAAAATTATCGCAGTTGGGATAATTATCGCAGTTGGGATAATTATCGCAGTTGGATACTTATCTTGATTGACATAATTATCGCAGTTGGGATGATTATCGCAGTTAGATAATTATCGCAGTTGGGATGATTATCGCAGTTGGATAATTATCGCAGTTGGGATACATATCTTGATTGGGATACTTATCTTGATTGGATAATTATCGCAGTTGACATAATTATCGCAGTTGAATAATTATCGCAGTTGACATAATTATCGCAGTTGTGATCTGACATAGAATTTAATCAATTTCCTTAGTTATATCCTTTTATAATTATCGAAATTAATCAAATTTTATAGAATTTGGCAAACTCTTGATAAATTCTTTGATCAAGCATGAAACAACCAATCATAAATGCAAATAGGATGCCATGTGTTGCTTCTTAAGCTAACAATTTCTAACAAACATGCATTCTGTATATTCGTATATGATTGTTGATTCAGAAACACATCAATGGCGACTTCACAACAACAACCTCTTCCTGCTCTCACCAAAGATGAAGTCTTTCCTCACGGGTATTCACTGGAAATTGGAAAGAACAATTCACGTGTAGAACTGGACAAGATCAAGTGCTCTGACTCAAGCTGCCAGATTGCAGTGGAGATTCTCAAAGTTCATAAGTGCAGAGATCTTCTTGATAGCTCGGACACCATTCCAGAACTATACATTCATCAATTCTGGGATACCTTTACAAAAAGTAATGATGACAAGTATTTCACTTGTACACTGGATCGTAAGAAAATCAGAGTTACACCTGCCACACTCCGTAAAGCCTTAAAACTTCCAGATGCACCTGAAACTTCTAAACAATTTTACCCGACACCTTCAGAGTCTGAAATCATGCAATTCCTGGTTGACATTGGTTATGATGTTCAACCAGATACACCATTAACCACAATGTCCAAAGTCAATGCTAGATACATTCCTCAACCCTGGAGGACTATCTTCTTCATCATAACCCATTCCATATCTGGAAGAGATAGTGGGTTTGAGCATCCAAGACTTTCTCATCTTCAAGTCTTATGGGGATTTGTGAACCAGGAACCAATTGACTTTGCTGCTCTCATTTGGGAAGACATAATGTACTTAATGCGAAAAACCTCCAAGAAAATTCCATTTGTACGATATACCAAGGTTCTCATTAGCTATCTACTTGATCAACATCAAGACCTTGATAAGCGTCCAACTGATCAAGAGGTTCATGAGTACAGTATGGATAAAACCTTAAGCAAAGTCTACTTTCCAAAAGAAAGCACACGCAAACAAGGTGCACGATTGCCAGAATTTCTGATGACGAATGAGGTAAAAGAAACCAAGGCATATATTGATTACGACAAGGCATTTCGTGAACGTCGTGTGGGTCTTGCTAAGTTAGTTGAAGAATCAGGTTCTTCTAAGACTCGTTCTCGAAGTAAGACTAAGACGGGTAGTGCATCAAGTGTCTCTGAACCAAAGAAACGACATCCCCGAACTACTGTCATCAAGAGGAGAGTACCAAGCAAACCCCAACCAAAACCTGAACCGAATAGAATCGTTGATGAAGATACTGAATCTGACTCTGAATCATCTGAATCTGAAGAAGAACATGTCTTTATGACTGTTGAAGAAGCAGAACTTCATAATAAGATCTCTCAGGAAAATGCACAAAAACAGAGTCTCAAGTCATTAAAGGAAGATGACGAGCGAAGGGCAAGGAAAGTATTGGAGCAACAGATGGAGTATGAGAGAATACATGGAGTTGGAGGATCAGAAACTGTTCATGAAGCTGCTTCAACCCAAGATAATCTGGTTAATCAACCCGGAGGATCTGGAGCTGCATCAACCAAGGTTCAGCCTTGATGAAGCGAAAAGTGTACCGCTTTTAAGGGGTTATTTAAGCCCTAAATCGTATTTATTTGATCAAATATTGCCCTAAATCGTTCCTTTTGTCATTTTAGGTACTTTTGAGGAGAAATCTGGAAAAGGAGGCATTTTGGACGTTTTTGGAGCATAAAAGTGAAGAAAACGGCAAAGTCTCAAAAATCGGCTGAAAGTTACCTTTGACGGCGTCAGAATTTACTCCAGACGGCGTCATGGCTTGGCAAGAAAAGGTGGATGTGAAATTTACTCATGATAAGCCAGTGAAAATTGCATGTGAATTCTGACGGCGTCACGCTTTAACCTGATCAAGGTCGTCACGGTTTAATTCAAAGAGGGACGGCGTCACGTTCAAGGTCTGACGGCGTCAAGCCTTGATAAGCCAGAACGGATTTTGGAGAGCTAAAGAGGGACGGCGTCAAGAAGGTCATCCGAGAACCCTAAAAGCGGCGAGGTGACGGCGTCACACTCCATAACGTGACGCCGTCAGATCCAAAAGTCTATATATAGTTTTCTAATTTTTTGTCATTAGTGTGGAACTTAGTGTGGAATTTTTGGGAGAAAACCCTAAGACGATTTTAGCATCTTTCTCAAGGCTTTTTGCCTTGAGATCTTCCATGTTACATTGAAGATAAGTTATCAATTAATCATTCAATATGTCTATGTGTTGTTTGATTCTATCTTGTTCTTGTCTTTTGATTAATATGTTAGGCTAGATTTATCTTGTGTTTGCTTAGATCTAATGAAACCTAGCTATTGATTATTGGTTATTAGTGTGTTATTAGTTGTATTGGATGATTGTTTATCTATGTTAGGCTTAAGAAAACTGGCTAACTTCCTATTCGGTAACTTGCTTGAACGTCTTAAGAAACATGAACCAAATGCGTACTAAAGGTTTTTATGGTTGTATTTAATGCACAAGCGAATTCTAGTGATCCCATGTTAGGAGCTTCCTAGCCGGCTCGACATAGGAGTGAAGTAGGAGCTTGTAGAGTTGGGGAAGTACGTACGCCACCCCACGATTGGTATTAAGGAATACACCCGTCATCCACGCGACTAATACACACTAATCAACCGGTAAAAGATAGTTAGGGAGTAAGGAAATCTAAGTGAACACATTTCTCTACACATAAGTTTTCACCAAACTTTTTATTTTCAGTTATTTATTTTATTTGCATTCGTAGTAATTTGGGTTAGTTGACTAGCAACTAATTCCGCCCACTCTTTCAAACCCGAGATTTTACTTGCTTTCATAAAAATATAAAAACATAAAAAAAGAATCTTCCTCAACCCTTAGACCTATTAGAGTAGTCTTTCATACCTAACGAACACTATTCCCTGTGGAGAACGATCAATCCCCCGTACTTACCACTACACTATACTACATCGGTCAGGTACATTGCCTGGTGGGGTTGTAAGCCTCTTGAGATCCCTCGAGAGGTAAAACCTGTTGTAAGGTTGCAAAACCACGCATCAAGTTTTTGGCGCCGCTGCCGGGGAATAGTTATTGTTTAGGTTGAATTGTTATTTCTATTAGGTCTACTCACTAGATTCCTTTCTAGTGAGATTTTTATTTTATTTTTCTAGGTTTTCTTTAGTCTATCTATTTTCTTCGTTTCTTTGTTCGTAACCATTACCATTCGACATCATGGAAGATGGTAATATCCTTAATCCCAACAACCCACCACCACAACAACCACCACCTCTTAGAGCCCGTACTTTAGGAGAGTACTCCCGTCCTAGCCACCATGGCTATCGAAATACCATTGAGCTCACTCAAGGAGCCAATGTCACACCCTTGCGATCCGACACCATCCGGTTGGTGCAAAGCGGATGCGCATTCCATGGACTTCATTCTGAAGATCCTAATCAACACCTCAAGGACTTTCTCAAAATCGTTGATTCTATAGACCTTGATGTTGCCACTCGAGAGACGACCCGATTGCGTCTCTTTCAATTCTCTCTGCGGGACCAAGCTAGTCAGTGGCTAGAGCGTCAACCCGCAGGATCCATCACCTCTTGGGATGATCTCACCACTCGTTTCCTTGCTCAGTTTTTCCCACCGGGAAGAACTACCAAGCTAAGGAATGATATCTTGATGTTCCAACAACGTCAAGGCGAAACCCTCTACGAGGCATGGACTCGATTCAAGGACTTACTCCAAAAAGTCCCTCACCATGGCATAGAACTTTGGCTCCAAGTCCAAATCTTCTATGACCATATCAATCTCTACACAAGGCAAACCATTGACCAATCGGCCGGTGGTAAGCTACGTGATCTAAGTGCGGAACAATCATGGGCTCTCCTAGAGGATCTTGCTCTTTATGACAACGAAAGTTGGAGTGATCCCCGTGATTTGAATAAAACGGTCAAGGCAATATCTTTGCCTTCGAACAATTCAAGCACTTCCGACCGTAGGATCATAGAACTTGAAGACCAAGTCAAGTTTCTCATGAAATCCTACGAGGCTCCTAAACTTTCAAGCCAAGTGAACAAAATCACTTCTTCATGTGAATTATGTAGTGGTCCCCACGACACTCGTGATTGCATGGAACTCCCCGAACAAGCTTTTGTGGACTACGCATCCTCGCGTACCGACGGAGCGGGAGACAAGTGGTACACTTTCAAACCCGAGCCAAACCCCTACGGTGATACATACAATCCCTCATGGAAAAATCACCCGAACCTTAGGTGGAAACAAAACCAAAACGCACAACAAACCAATTCTTCCAACCCACCTAATCGTTTTCAATCAAGCGGTTCCAACTCGAACCGTACTTTCAACAACAATCCTTCCGGCAATGGTAGTACCAATAACTTTGAAGGATTGATGTCTCAATTTATGGCATCTCAAGAAGCTCGTTTAGCCAAGTTTGAAGCCGATTTCAAACAAAAACAAAGCGAGATGACCAATAAGATTGACACTTTGTTGAAAGCCCTCAATGACCGAGAAATGGGAGCACTCCCTAGTAACACGGTCAAGAACCCGAAACTAAATGTCAACGCCATTTCGTCGATTTCGTCTCCTAGTTCTTGTCCACAATATTATTCGGTCAATTCCATGAGCACGTGTTTCAAACAAACCCAAGTCGTTCCAAATGACCAAGAAGTTATGACATCCAAATTGGTCAACAACATAGTTGAAACACCTCCCACTCATAACCTTGACGAAGAATTCAAGGAGCTCCACCTTGAAAGTCCGGTTGTTGATGAGTTGGATGAAAAGAAGCTCAAGTTAGGCGAAAAAGGGACCGCCTTTGTTCAAAATAAGCTACCTAAGAAATTAGATGATCGGGGCTTATTTGTTCTACCTTGCAAGATCGGTAATTCGGAGGCTTATGACACATTAGCCGATCTTGGATCAAGCCTTAACCTACTTCCGTTACCTCTCTACACCTCTCTAAAACTAGGAAAACTTGAAGAAACCGAGGTGATAATAGGTTTAGCGGATGGAAGTGTTGCTTACCCGGTTGGAGTAGTTAAGGACGTGTTAGTACACATTGGAAAACTAACCATTTTAGCCGATTTCCACGTCCTTGATATGATTAGCGACCCTACATGCCCCTTGTTGATAGGTAGAGGATTTTTGGCGACCGCTAGTGCTATGATTGATTGTAAGGAATCTAAGATAGCGGTAGGAGAAGGAGATACTTGGTCAGTCTATGATGTTAAGAAACACGCCTATGATACTAGTGAGGAACCGACACCCCATTGGTTAGAATTAAATAGGAGACCATCTAGATATGGACCTTGGATAGATAGAGGCTTCATAGGACCCCAACGCCCATTTTACCTAGAAGAGGACTTTGTGAACCGAACACATACGGTAGAACAACTCTTGGCTAGGGACACCGAATTGGATCTATTTGAAGACCCTCTAGTTTTTAGAAGGATGATTGAGTTCCTAGGAGTTTTGCCAATTAACCTAGGAATGAATAAGTGGACTTGTGAGGAGGATGATCACAAGTGGGATTGGGACAAACCACCCAAAGATGGAGATGGGTCATGGCATATTAAGATGACATTGTATGACCCGGATGGAGAGAAGTTTGAAAAGATATATCGTACTAAGCGGACCAATAGGAAACTTCAATCCAAGCTTAACCCTAAAGACGTCCTCGATGACGAGCTTACTTATATAGGGTAGCGTGACTTTGAGTCTAGCTACAAGACTCGTTAATAAAGAAAGGCGCTTCTTGGGAGGCAACCCAAGCTTTATTTGCTTTGTGTGTTTATTTGTTTGTTTGTTTGTTTTTATTTGTTTCCGTATGTGTGTTTAATTTTTATTCTTATTGATTCATGTTCAAAAGTAATTTGTGAAAATGCTTTATTTTGTTTTTAACTTCGTCTTAACTACATATAAAGGTATTTTGCAAAAGTTAAGTGTAAGGGAAATCTAAATCGGTTTATTAGAACACAAATTAACATGAATCGTAATAATATTAAATTAGCATACATATTAGTATTTGTTTGAGTCAAATGCTTGTATCGAATCATAGTGATGTTTTGCAGGATTTCCAGGAAGTAAGGTAAAGGTTTTTCCAAAAATTTTCCGGAAACTTAAAATGAGAATTTTTGTCAGGTCATTTCTGACGGCGTCAGGCTTTATAACCTGACGGCGTCAGATTTAATTTTCAGAAATTTTTGAAAGTTTTGTTTTCATAAAAGTTTTTATTAAATCTCCAACTTATAATCTCCAGGAATCTGCAAAATTATCATTCCACAAGCATTATATCTTTATATATAGATTTTTTCCCGCCGATGTTATGCAGGTTTTCGTGTTTGTTTTCTCAGGTTTAACAGGTTATTTTGGACAAGGAGATGTATATGGAATCAAGCTTATGGCGATGCATTAGTCATGGAGCTTCTACATTACTTTGGAAGAAGATCTAACCGTGTTACTTCATTATCCACCGAGCGAATCAGGGGAGTATTTGATTTCATTCTTTTACTTTATGCTTTTACATCTTGTTATTTGAACATTGGGGACAATGTTCATCTTAAGTGTAAGGGGAGGGTAAAAATACGATGTTTAGAGAATGCTATTACGCTTGATTTTTGTTTGTTTAATAGTAGATGTGTAATAAAACTGAGAGAAATACTTGTTAAGGTAATTTTAGTGCCAAATTTAAAATTTTTTACAACATATAGGAGTGAAACTTTGATCTTAATGAGCGTCTCACAGATAGGAGTTATATGAATAGCACAAAAACCGTACCACTAAAAAATTTTCCACCCCAAATATGTGAGGTTCACCCCTAGAATTGGTAGGAAAAGCATTTATGCTATGATGTGTGTACCGGTAGCACTTAGATTCTAGAACTTGCGTTAGGACCATTCCGAGGCCACAAGTGAGACTACATTCGTGTAGTTAGATTTACTACATGATAAGAGGCATTAGGATTAACCCATTGTTTTACACCTGTGTTTTTGTTATAATTACTTTGGCTACATTGGTCAAGTAATTCTCCCACACCCTTTGCGTTGTACTTATTTTTAGTACACGATACCCCTAGTACACCCCTCAGAGCCTATCTTTTCGTTTCGACCTTTAAGCATTTTACTTAAAGGAAGAATTTGTTACACCCCACTAAAATGTACACCCAAATCGCCTTAGCCTACCTTGTATGCACTCATTTTTAGTGCATTATTGTGACAACATTTGTTTAAACCCAAGTTAATTATCTAGTTGATTACATGGTTGCTAAGTCAAGTCATATCCTTGTACATATTATTTTGGGACGATTGGGACTCATGGGTAAAGTACTAGTGTAATGGAGTAATGGGGAAGAACAACATTATTACCCCCATATGTGCTAAATATTTTAAAAGTACTCAAAGTTTTTCAATTATCTTAATTCGAGTCATTAGAATAGTTATTTGTAAAGTTATGTAAAAGTTCAAGTGTAAGGGGGATGCAATGCCCCTATGATGTATTATTTTGGATGGTAGGGCAAAAGTGTATGCAAAAAAAAAAAAAAAAAAAAAAAAAAAAAAAAAAAAAAAATCGAAAAAATCAAGAAAAATACAAAAAAATGAGAAAAAGAAAAGTAGAAAAAACATACGGACTACCATCCCGTTTCATTTTATGTTTATTTTATGTTTTTGTTATTTTGTTTTTAGCTTAAGATTGAGTCGAGTCTTGGCTTAGCAACATTGTATAGTACATGTAATTGATCAAGATCTTTAACTCGCCACCAGTAAAATATCTTTTATCCAACAAAACCGTGTTTTCCTTTTCCCTACACCTAACGTTATAACCCGTTTAAAAGCCCCCTTTGATAGTTTATCTTTGGTGCTTACGCCTAGTGGAGGAGGTTTTCGATCCTTTCCCAAGCCTATGGTAATCTATTTGCTATGACAGTAGTGAGAGATATTATCCGTTTTCATTTATGAGATTTATTTTGATGACACTTGAGAGATGTGAGTATCTAAACACTACTTGTGAGGTGCTAGTTTATAATCTTCGTGCTTATTATGATTAAAGTGGAACGAATATTAGTTGTAATTACTTTTATGTTTGCATTAAATGACCCCTAACTTGTATTTTGATTAGAATAAAAGCGCATTTGCTTGAGGACAAGCAAATCTCAAGTGTAAGGGTATTTGATGAAGCGAAAAGTGTACCGCTTTTAAGGGGTCATTTAAGCCCTAAATCGTATTTATTTGATCAAATATTGCCCTAAATCGTTCCTTTTGTCATTTTAGGTACTTTTGAGGAGAAATCTGGAAAAGGAGGCATTTTGGACGTTTTTGGAGCATAAAAGTGAAGAAAACGGCAAAGTCTCAAAAATCGGCTGAAAGTTACCTTTGACGGCGTCAGAATTTACTCCAGATGGCGTCATGGCTTGGCAAGAAAAGGTGGATGTGAAATTTACTCATGATAAGCCAGTGAAAATTGCATGTGAATTCTGACGGCGTCACGCTTTAACCTGATCAAGGTCGTCACGGCTTAATTCAAAGAGGGACGGCGTCACGTTCAAGGTCTGACGGCGTCAAGCCTTGATAAGCCAGAACGGATTTTGGAGAGCTAAAGAGGGACGGCGTCAAGAAGGTCATCCGAGAACCCTAAAAGCGGCGAGGTGACGGCGTCACACTCCATAACGTGACGCCGTCAGATCCAAAAGTCTATATATAGTTTTCTAATTTTTTGTCATTAGTGTGGAACTTAGTGTGGAATTTTTGGGAGAAAACCCTAAGACGATTTTAGCATCTTTCTCAAGGCTTTTTGCCTTGAGATCTTCCATGTTACATTGAAGATAAGTTATCAATTAATCATTCAATATGTCTATGTGTTGTTTGATTCTATCTTGTTCTTGTCTTTTGATTAATATGTTAGGCTAGATTTATCTTGTGTTTGCTTAGATCTAATGAAACCTAGCTATTGATTATTGGTTATTAGTGTGTTATTAGTTGTATTGGATGATTGTTTATCTATGTTAGGCTTAAGAAAACTGGCTAACTTCCTATTCGGTAACTTGCTTGAACGTCTTAAGAAACATGAACCAAATGCGTACTAAAGGTTTTTATGGTTGTATTTAATGCACAAGCGAATTCTAGTGATCCCATGTTAGGAGCTTCCTAGCCGGCTCGACATAGGAGTGAAGTAGGAGCTTGTAGAGTTGGGGAAGTACGTACGCCACCCCACGATTGGTATTAAGGAATACACCCGTCATCCACGCGACTAATACACACTAATCAACCGGTAAAAGATAGTTAGGGAGTAAGGAAATCTAAGTGAACACATTTCTCTACACATAAGTTTTCACCAAACTTTTTATTTTCAGTTATTTATTTTATTTGCATTCGTAGTAATTTGGGTTAGTTGACTAGCAACTAATTCCGCCCACTCTTTCAAACCCGAGATTTTACTTGCTTTCATAAAAATATAAAAACATAAAAAAAGAATCTTCCTCAACCCTTAGACCTATTAGAGTAGTCTTTCATACCTAACGAACACTATTCCCTGTGGAGAACGATCAATCCCCCGTACTTACCACTACACTATACTACATCGGTCAGGTACACTACCTGGTGGGGTTGTAAGCCTCTTGAGATCCCTCGAGAGGTAAAACCTGTTGTAAGGTTGCAAAACCACGCATCAAGCCTGATACGATTAATCAATTCGATAAGGCTGAATCAGTCTCTTCTCAGCACACAAGTTCGGTTAATCAACCCGACTTGGGAGCACAGACTCAGGAAGAGAAGGAAAAGGATCTGGATAGCAATATTGTTTTATCTGACAAGGAAATCTCTGATTCTATGTTTGACGACAATCAAGGAAGTCAACCACGTAACGATGATACAGAAGATTGGAACATGGAAGAAGAAAGGGACATTCTGGGAGATAAAACAACTAAAGCTGCCATGGATCTTGAGGAACAGGCAAGAAAAGAGGAAGAAGAAAGAAAACGTAAGGAGGATGTTCAAGCTAACCTGGAAGCAGATAGCTACATTCGTTCTCACACTCCAACACCTCCTCCTTCCCCTCCAAAGGACACAACCATATCTAAAGATACCATTCCTCCAACTGAACTGGCTATGGTCGTTAGTAACCCTCAACAGCAACAGGAACAACCACCAGTTCAGCCATCACCTGTTTCTTCCCCTAAGACACCTCCTGGGTCACCTCCTGAGAATCCAACACCTCCACCCTCACCTCAAAAGGACTCAACAACTAAGTCTGATGAACCAATTCCTTCACTAACTCCATCATCTTCAAGATCTTCATCACCCAAATCAAAAGCAACTATTTCTGAGAATATTCTAAAGGCTTACAAAGGAAAGAGTAAAAGAAGAATCGTCCATGTTACAAAAGTTGAAGTTGTGTCTCCTGCAGCAAAGAAACTTAAACAGGCAGTAAAGAGAGCACAAGCACAACGAGACAAACAAGCAACAACAAAATTGGCTGAAATGGAAAGTTTAGTCAAGAACTTGTCTCAGCAAGTGGAAGAGATGCAAGAAAGTAAGAAGAAGATAGATGAATTCCTTGGTTTTAATATCAAAGATCATATCACACGCAAGACAAGGCATTTTGTCAAGCAATTTCTTCCTGATATTCAGCAAAATATAAATGAACATATTGATTCACAACTTGAAGACAAAATCAAAGAAGCCGTCTCATCTTCTTCCCAAACCAAACCGCTTCAAGATCTCACCACTGAATATATTGAGCTTGTGCTTCTCGACAGACTCTTTGAAATCACCTCTCCTTCTCAAGAAGAAATCAACCTGATCGCAGCTCTTCAAGCACACATTGAGAAGAAATCGTGCAAGGAAGCTGCTGACAAAGGGAAACGTATTCGAGAGGATGACGAGGAAGATCAGGACCCAAACCCCGAACATAAGAAACACAAAAGCGGGTCTGGGATTCATATTCAGGAGCCAACTGGACATACAACATCATCTCTACCTCCAAAACATCAATCATCTGGTCCTACTGAAACCGAACATCAATATGAGCATTTCACGGCCGAAGATGTGGAATTTCAGCCACAAGACGATCAACCTCATTCACCACCATCACCACCAAAACCAAAGCCCTCTAAATCTAAGTCATCACACAGCAAAAAGTCATTTAATGAACCAGCTGTTGTCACCTGGCTTGATAATGATAAGGATGAGCTAGGGAATGCATGGTTTGATCATCTGGCAAGTGCTCAGGTTCCAACTGACGAAGCTTCTCGAGTTGAAGACAGCACGTTTGCTGTTACTCAAGAGATCAAAAGAAGTCTTAACGTTAAGAAGATGACCAAACGGGAACTTCGTCGGATCAAGAACGATGCCTTCATTCTTCTGAAAGATAAATCCAACAGCGCAGCCGAACTTGAATATCACCTTGAAAACATTGCACGCGCAATGTCAAGTGACTTCGACTGGGCTAATCCAGACGTAGTCAGGGGAGTTGGCAAGAACCGACCTTTCATCACTGATTGGACTAAGCCGCTTCCCGTGATACGAAGATCTCACCACTCAGAAATTCCCTTCCAAGTTTTCTTCAACAACGATCTGGAACTTCTAAAGAACGGAGCACAAGGGAGGACAAAGTATGCTACGTCAATCACTTTCACACCAGCTGCTCACTACACACAGTCAGCTATTGAAAAAGAAGCTATTAACAGACATCTGTTTGTTAAAAAGCTCGTCAAATATGATCGTGATGCAGAGTTGGGGATTCATCACTGGTATTCTAAACGACAAAGCTGGTACAAGTACAAACTTGCTCTCCAGAAATCACGGGAATCAGTTTATAGTGATCTCAAAATCGTGGCCGTTATCAGTGTGAGCGGCTCCAGAAGGTGTGATTATATATTTCTCGAAGAGATCAAGGTAAAACGAATTGACAACAATATCTACACATTCTCTGAGGCTGATTTTCCTGATTTGAACCTGAATGATATCGAAGACATGTACCTGATGAAAGTCCAAGGCAAACTGCAACATTTGTCAAACGAGCTTCGATATGCACTCAGTACCTCTCTATGTCACTTCATCAGAAGAAAAATCATTCGAGAACGTGTAGAGGATCTCCAGCTTGGTGTTGAAAGTTATCAGACGAAGCTAAATCTTGTTGAACCGCAGTTCCTACTCAATAGCAAAAAGGACCCTCAATACACCATGCTACATAGTCCAGTCTTTGGGTTCGTCTATAGAAGCACAACAGATTTCCATCGTTTCATGGCATTCAATGAAATTCATAAGTTCTGTGACGATACTTTAAAGAGTGTACGTGATGGGTTAGCTAATCGGGTTCAAGATTCAGCATTGGGAAAATCAAGAAGATGGAATTCTAAGGAAGTGCGACAAGTTAAGGAATTTATTCGGAAGATTGAAGAAAGGTTGTATTATCGTGATCAGATGAGGAGGTTAGAAAGTTATGTTAGGGGTCGTCCACCTTTCGCTATCAGACTATTCCAGAGGACTGACCCAGTATTCACAACTTTTGGCAGAGGCGGTTGATGTAAGAATCAATTATCATATTACATAATTCTTATTCTTTCCATATTGGCCTATGCATTACGGCTTGTGCACACATAACAGTGTACAACCCGGACCTCAAAGAAAGGACCCTGAGGTACGCTTCAGTGCCTCAATCCTGAAAAAGGAGCGAAAGCTTCTTACTGATGAGCAGAATTAAAACCAGAATGTTTTCTAAAGTTTTTTCAATCATTCTGCTCATCAGGACAAGTATTCCCTTGTTAAGGGGGAGTATTTGAAAACATAATCTTTGTTCTGAGAAATATAAATGTTCTTGAAATTCTTCCCTAAAACTTAAAATTAGCATATTTTAATCATAAACGTTTACCAAAAACATCATAAGTATGCTATTTTTGAGGGGGAGACGTAAAAAGATGATTAAAATATGATGTCTCATTGCTGGAATCTCGTGTGCTCAAACTCAGAATTGACCCTCGAATTGACGAATAGGAAAGTCAGTAGTCGAAAGGACATGTCCCGGACGGGTAACAATTTCAAGCCAGTTTAACTGGTGATGTAAGCGTGTCTCGCAAAGGACGTGTCTGAGTAGAATGTACCGATTTCGAGCGATAATCTTTAAATCTGATCTGGACGGGTAATAATTTCAAGCCAGTTTAACTGGTGATGTAAGCGTGTCTCGCAACGATCAGGTTCATTGAAATTCAATCAATTCAAAAGTGCCAACTCTTTCCGGCATGTGCAAATTTCAAAATTTATTACTTATGCGCACATGTTAAGGGGGAGTATTTCTGAAAATCATCAAACTCTCAAGGTGTCAACAAAATGTCTTTACAATTATCGACACTTTGAGAGATTTTCAATGGTTTGGTTTATGGCATCATTAGGATAGTCATGGAGTTATAAGGTGACTAAGGTTAGGGAAAACCGTCCTACGATCCGCCAGAGCCGGAGGGATCTACCCAAGGACAATACCAATAGTTTAGAACTAGAAAGTCCTAGGTATGATATAAAAAGGAGAAAATGAATGAACGGAGAAAGAAGGGGTTGAAGAATTAAAAAGAAAAGCAAAGAAAAGGGTGAAAAGAAATAGCCCTCCATTTGTTCAACCTTAGGGCAGACACCGGGTCCAATTCATAATCTACTGGTTGATGAGCATCGCCGGTATTGAAGACTAAAGACGTCATGGACCCAGTGACGCACTAATAAACCTTCTAAGCCACTCAAGTGTCTCTCAAAAGACATTTGTTTCATTCACACGGAGAACCCTTCATAATCTATCGACCTCTCATTACGAGAGTGTTGATATTGAAAAGGAGGCAATCTGCCCCATGCCTCCGATGACCAAACAAATGTGTACTAATTGAGTCTAGAGCCATGAGATTCATAAAAGATCTCTTAGGTACACTTAGTATTACTCTGTTGTTCTAAATCATGGGCAGCAGATGTAAAATTAAGAAAGTGTCCTTCGCAGATCTTAGCAATCTGCCGAGAACATTCATGAGAGAAGTCACAATTGTGATTATCAATGATTGAATGGAAATCCTGCCAGAGCAACATCAAACAACTCTGTCAGCAGGTCACTTCGGTAACTCCTTGTGGGTTACGCTTAGTGTTTGCTCCAAACGGTCTACAGTCGTGGGGTGATCTCCAGCGACTCACTGAATCGTGGGTGCACTTCGGTGTGTCCGTGTAATCCCTTTCGGGGGAATCTGGTTCAGAACGGCCTGGGTTAGGATTTGAGAAAGTCTTCACACTATGCTGTTGATGATTTCAAGTCTGAACCTATAAGTGCCGGTTGGTTCGTGCTGATGCTGCTGTTGCTGCTGCTGCTGCTGCTGAGGAGCTGGAGTTCGACCATCAAGACTCCATCATGTTCATATCTTGAAGTAATGTTTTCGCAAAGACTCAGTAACATCAAAAATTCAACATATGATACAAAAACAAGTCAAAGACATATGAGCATGATGGAGAAGACGTGAAGACGTTGGAGATTGGCAGATCGAGACAACATCATATCATCATTATACAAGAACAAAGAAACAAAGATTATAAAGACGTCAGAAGCCTAAGAAGCAAAGAAGACGTCGAGCAACATTGATGATCAAGACTTAGGGGGAGATTGTTAGGAACACGTTTTAAATATTTACAAGTCTTGTTCATTTAGATAAAATATTGCACGTTAAGGGTTATATTGTTTGTATTTAGTGACCGGTCCATTAGTAGCCCATGGGCCGGCCACCTTAGTAAATTTCTTCTAGAAAGATTAGCACATGGGATGCCCTAGCATTTCGCCTATAAATAGAAGGCTATGGGCATCATTATCATTGTCGATTTTTCATGTATTGTGCGAAAGCTCTGCTCGTTTGTAATTTGATTAAGTGAAAGCCTTCCATTCTTCTTATTCTCTTCTTTAATTATCTTATTATCTTATATCTCTTAATCGTAGCTTAATATAGATAAGTAGTACGTGTTTTTATTAGTCATAATCGTGTGTGTGTTTGAGATATTAACGTGACCTACAACTATTTATAGGCAAAACTGATTAGACAACTGGCGGATTTGGCGGACCCAAAATAAGGGTTCCGCCCTTGTACTGATTTGGTTCCGCGGGAACATGCCAGCTAAGAGTTTTCCAAATCTTACCATATCTTGTCTAGTCTTGTCAAGATCTTACAAAGTCAACTCCTTTGCTTCAAGATCTTTCCAAAATATATTGTAAAGTCAACTAAGATTTCCTAATGAGGTATGCCATGATGTCATGTGTATTTCTATTTTTAAGAAATAAAAATAAACATGTAAATGTATATATGTATGCAATGTGTAATTCCTAGTGATCATGTGGTATGTAATTGTGTTTTTAAAAAGCTTGTTACTAAAATGTAAAAGAATTTAACTTATATTTATACTTTGCTAAAGATAAACCTTATAATTGTCATTAACAAAATAAAGCAAAGATTGTAAAATATAAATAACGTTTTTAGGACGATATTTGTATTAACAATCTCCCCCTTTTTGTTGATGACAAAATATAACTTTTATTTTTAAGCAATGGAATAAGTAAAGTGAAAATCTTTTAAAAATATAGATTAAGTTAGTTTTATGCAAGTTGTGAAAACTATTTTAAGCATAAAAAGCATGTACTGTGATGTTAACAGTGATGTATGAACTTAATTCTATCTCCCCCTTTTTGTCGAAATAAAAGAAGAAATGCATAGCGGAATGTGGTGAACGGTTCTTGGTTATAACCCCCCCTAATTTGGAGTACCAAGAATGATTCAATGATTTTGAGAACTTAAAGCTCCCCCTTGGATAATACTCCCCCTAATGGGAATTCCAAGTTCATGATGCATGAATGATCCTACAAAACAAAAGTTAGTGTATGATATGCTCCCCCTTGATCAATACTCCCCGTTGCTAGGGTACCAACGTATGTGATGCAAGGTTTATGAATGCTACAAAACAAAAGATTAGTACATGATATTCTCCCCCTTGATCAATACTCCCCGTTGCTAGGGTACCAACGTATATGATTCAAGGATGAGAAAAGCTACAAAACAAAGGTTAGTTTGTATATGAATCAATCCAACCAAGTAGCACAATGAAAATGTAAAGGTTCAACCAAGCAATGTAGTTTAACCCGTTTGACTCTAAAAAGTCAACTAACTAAAATTGTTCAAACCAATCACAAAGTTCAAACAAAGGTAATACTATAACCAACCATATTGTGTTAGTAAACCAACCAAGATATAATGAATATGTAGTGATCACCCATAAGCATAAATGTAACATCCTTTCATTTGAAAATTGTTTATGACAAAAGTCACAAAACAAGGTGTTACAATAAAAATAATCCTAGAAATTAAAAATAATTCCTAAAAAAAAATCTATGAAGTCCTATAAAGGAAGACAAAGGAGAGGATTCTAGTATCTATTGTGGAGGGTTGGTTAGGTTTGGTGAAGACATGATGGAGACAAGCCATATGGATTCTAAATCCTTAGTGTCACGTAAGTGAGAATTCATCATGTTTGAAGAGGCGTAGAGAGGATCAAGTTCCGTATTGCCTTGAATGTTTAGTTGGTTGAGCCACACTGATTCATCAATGGCTTGGAGTGTGGCAAATATATCATTGGGTTGAAGTTTGGGTGAATGATGAGGTGATGATGATTTTCTCACTTGAGATGGTGCGGGTGGTGGTGTGGTAGCCACTGGTGTTATGGTAGGTGATGGTGATCTTGGTTGAGATGGAGTAGGTGATGGTGATCTTGGTTGAGATGAAGTAGGTGATGGTATGTTAAACACTGGAGTTATGATTGGTGTTGTAGTAGTAGTGGATATAGTAGGGAAGTTTACATTAGGAGTGGGATTTATGAACCAGTATGGTCTGACACTTATTCTTGCAGTCCTTCTATGTGGTCTGGAAATTGAAGAGTTGTTGGATTTGTGCATTGTGAGGAAGAAGGTTGTTTAGGAATGCAAAGATATTGCTCTAAAGCTTCTAATTTATAGTCTCTAAGGATTATGGAGGAATGTGTTTGAATGTTAATTCATGGGAAAGTGTTGGTTTCCAATGTTTTGGAACAAGACAATGAGTTTGTCATTTTATCAAAGTCAATCCATAAAGATGGAGTTGACATGAAGATTTGCAGTGGATGCAGAAGGTGAGTGGAATTCTAAGAATGTGATTGATTCACGGATTCCAAGGAACCAATTAGAGGGGTCCTTGGTTGTTACAGAAAGGTAACTTGGAAGAAAATTTGAATTTTCAAATTTTGGTGGGAAAAGAGTTTCCTATGATTCTAAGTGTGCTTAAATCTTCCTAATGTGCCTAATGATCAGTATAATGATCCTAAGAATCAATGATCTAAGGAGCGGGATTAGTCGGGAAATTTGAAAAAGTTACTGTTGGAGGGGCGGATCCAAACGATAACAAGTGCGGAACCCAAAATTTGGTTCCGTAGAATCCGCAGAATGAAATTTGGCGGAGCCAAAATATTCAACAGACGGAACCCATAACTATGTAATTAATTAGAGGGCTTACGAAACTACCCGAAACCCGTTGAAATCCCAAAAATTTTCCTAAATCCTATGTAATTAATTAGTTGTGATTGATTAAACACAAAAACACAGGTTCTAACACATGTGAACATAGAAATCAATCCGATGGTATTAAACTTACCATAAAAGAGAGTTAAGCCAAACGGTGGCTTATGCATGAAAAATCGATAACATCACGTGTTATCGTCCTGCAAAGTTACGTTAGTTCACACAAATGTATCACACTAACATAATATTCTAAGAACACAAGAATTCAACACATCATTGTTTTAAGATTGTCTTATACCAAACATCCCTAACCCTCACTTCTTGTCGAGCTTCTTGTTAAGCTTCATGATCCAACGTCTAATATTCTTCATCATCCCTCTTGTTTGTCGAAACTCCTCGGATTGGTTGTCGATGGAAGGAAGTTGTTGGGAATTAAACTAACAGTTGGTACTGCTCATACATAAATTAGTATTGCTGAAGATCGTTCGAGAATACACTATCAGTACTAAGTCAGTTAGTACTGTTGGTACAAGAAGTTAGTACTGTTTATAAGATAAAGATAGAGTCATGCATGGATAAATATAGAATAGATATGATGTATATTTTATTATTATAGATTGATACGTAAAATAGTTTTACTTGTATAGGACTCCTTGTTCTATAAAAGGAGATTCTAATTAGGGTTTCAATATACACACACATCCCTAAGTACGATTCATTGTAAGAGCTTCAAGGTTGTCAAACCCTAGTGATATTCAAGATCACTCGTAATATATTGAGGCTAATCGTTTGGTTTAACATTGTGTTATTACTTTTACTGTTACACTCATACTATCATACACATCACCAAACACAAAATCTTCTAAGTGTTTTGTAGTAAGTTCCGCGTGCTACTTAGCATATACTCAAAGTATCTATCTAACACAAGGCGTGTGTTTAGATCCGGTCAAGTGGTATCAGAGCCAGGTTTCTGATACTTTGATTTAGAAGATCCAGAAGTACTTACTCTCTTGCAACCAAGAAGATGGACATGGAGACACCTCAAACCTCAATCCTTGTAAAACTCCCCATGCTAAAACATGCTCCTAAGGTGGTTAAAACTGAAAACATAAAACCAGTTAGGAAAAATGTCAAGTATGCTGAGATGTACAGGTCTGCCCATAGTTCTTCAGTTCCTAGGGGTAACCAGAGGAACTGGAATGGTTTGAAATCTCAACAACTAGGAGATGAGTTTGTGATGCAAAACAAAGTATGTTTTATATGTGGAAATTTTGACCATTTGGCTGCTTATTGTGACTTAAACCCATGGAAAAAGAGGGTTATTGGGAATTCAAGGGTGAATAGGAATAAAAATGATAGGGTAACTCAAAATAGTCCAACAAGATTGACTGACCCTAATGTGAATCATAAAATGTCACCCAGAGCAGTTATGTTAAGGTCTGGCATCAAAGCAGTTTCAACTGTTAGATCAGCAGTTCCAACTATTAGACCAAACAAATGGTTCAATAACAGACAAACTGTTACAAGTGCAAAACCACTTTCAAATCATGCACAAACAGTTAAAAGGCCCTTTTATCAGAAAACATCTTTGAGTAATCAAAAATGGGTGCCTAAAGTTAAACCAGCAGTTCCAACTGCTAGGCCATCAGTTCCAACTGCTAGGTCACCAGCTCCTACTGCTAGGCATGTGAGTGTTACGGGTCAAAGGGGCAATGCTGTGAAGGCCTCAGCACGTTGGGTTAGGAAACCTACCAAACCCAATGGTGCATCAATGATTTTCAATAAATATTCCTATATTGATGCACGAGGCAGATCCAAGTCAGTGATGGCTTGGGTCTCCAAAAGAAACTAACACCTTTATTTGTGTGCAGGAACATCCTACAAATAGTGAAAAAGATAGAGGATACTCAGACAGTGGATGTTCAAGGCACATGACTGGCAACATGTCATACCTTTCAGACTTCATAGCCTTGGATGGTTGACCAGTTGTCTTTGGTGGTTGTGTTGGTGGTAGGATTACTGGTAAAGGTGTAATTAAAGCTGGTAATCTTGACTTTGAGAATGTGTATTTTGTACCAGAGTTAAAGTACAACCTTTTTAGTGTATCACAAATTTGTGATAAACAGAACAAGGTCTTATTCACTGATACTGATTGTCTTATTCTTTCTCCTGATTTCAAGCTACCTGATGAAAGTCAAGTATTGCTTAAAATCCCCAGAAAGGGTAACACATACAGTGTTGATATGAATAAACTTGTTCCCAAAGAAGGTCTTACTTGCCTTGTTGCAAAAGCCACATTGGAAGAGTCAATGTTGTGGCACAGAAGGCTTGGTCATGTTAATTTCAAAACCATTAACAAAATTGCTAAAAATGGTTTGGTAAGAGGTTTACCTAACAAGACTTTTCAAAATGACCAAACCTGTGTTTCTTGCCTTAAAGGTAAGCAACACAGAGCTTCTTGTAAGCCAAAGATGCAGAACTCTAATAATCAAGCTTTATACTTACTTCATATGGACTTGTTTGGTCCAACTTCTGTGAATAGCTTGAATTTTAAAAGATATTGTTTGGTTATCACTGATGATTATTCTAGGTTTACTTGGGTTTTCTTTTTGAGAACTAAGGATGAGACTAGTGAGATCCTTAAGTCATTTATTGTTGAGGTAGAAAACCTAGTTGATAAGAAAGTAAAAATAATCAAATGTGATAATGGAACAGAATTTAAGAATAGGGTTATGGATGATTTTTGTAGAGAAAAAGGTATTAAAAGGGAATTCAGTGTAGCTAGAACCCCACAGCAAAATGGAGTAGCTGAAAGGAAAAATAGGACCTTAATAGAGGCTACTAGGAAAATGTTAGCAGATTCTAAGTTGCCTATTTCATTTTGGGCTGAAGCAGTTAGTACTGCTTGCTATGTTCAGAATAGAGTTCTAGTAGTGCAACCTTACAATAAGACTCCTTATGAGCTTTTTAGAGGTAGAACTCCTGCCTTAAGCTTCATGAGACCTTTTGGTTGCCATGTCACTATCTTAATACCAAAGACCAACTAGGAAAGTTTGATGGGAAATCTGAAGAAGGTTTCTTTGTTGGTTATTCTCTGAACAGCAAAGCTTTTAGGGTATACAATAAGAGCACCAAACATGTTGAAGAGAATTTGCACATTGAATTTCAGGAAAATATACAAAATGTTGCAGGTTCTGGTCCAGATTGGTTATTTGATCTTGATATGCTTTCAGATTCTATGAACTATGTGCCTGTTATAGGTACAAATACTAACCATGATGCAGGTTCAGAAGAAGATGATGAAGAGTATATTTTGATGCCAATTTTGGAAGATAGTCCAGTAAATGATTCTTCCTCAAAGGATGCTAATGGAGAGAAGAATGATGGTGTCTACAATGGACAAGCTGGAAAAGAAACAGAAATTCCTGAGAGTAGTACAAATGGAATTAGTACTGCTGAGCCAGATAATCATACTGCTGAGCCAAATGTCTCTACTGCTGAACCAAGTCAACCTATTCTTGATTCACCAGTTACTACTGCTCAACAAGATGATGATATTGATTTCTATGGAGCTGGTTTACACAATATGCCCAGTACCTATGATATTCCTTCTACTCCCCAAACAATAGTTCACAAGAATCATCCACTTACCAATGTAATTGGAGATGTACAATCTGGAGTAAAGACAAGAAGACAGATTCAAGATCCAGATCACCATGGTTTTCTTAGTGTTGTGTATGAGCAAAAACATCATGAAGATGAGCATGAGTGTATGTTTGTATGTTTCCTATCTCAGATAGAACCCAAGAATGTGCTAAAGGCTTTAGAAGAATCAAGTTGGGTTGAGGCAATGCAAGAAGAACTGCTTCAATTCAAAATTCAGAAGGTTTGGGTTCTGGTTGATCTACCAAAGGGGATGAGAGTGATTGGTACTAAGTGGGTATTCAGGAACAAGAAGGATGAAAGGGGTATTGTGATAAAGAACAAAGCTAGACTTGTAGCTCAAGGCTATACTCAGGAAGAATGGATTGATTATGAGGAGGTTTTTGCTCCTGTTGCTAGGCTTGAAGCAATAAGGTTATTTCTTGCTTATGCTTCCTTTATGGGGTTCATGGTCTATCAAATGGATGTGAAAAGTGCCTTTCTATATGGCACTATTGATGAGGAGGTATATGTGTCTCAACCTCCAGGTTTCATAGACCCAGACCATCCTGACAAAGTTTATAAGGTGGTTAAAGCCCTTTATGGATTGCATCAAGCTCCAAGAGCTTGGTATGGAACTCTTACAACTTATCTTTTGAAGAATGGGTTTCACAGAGGAAAGATTGATCAGACTCTCTTTATTAAAAAGGACAAGGGTGATATTCTATTGGTTCAGGTCTATGTAGATGATATCATCTTTGGTTCTACAAAGAAGGAAATGTGTAAAGAGTTTGAAAAGCTAATGAAAGATCAGTTTCAGATGAGCTCTATGGGAGAGCTTACTTTCTTTCTAGGACTTCAAGTACAGCAGAAGTCAGATGGAATATTTATCTCTCAAGATAAATATGTTGGTGAAATATTGAGGAAATTCCAATTCACAGATGCCAAAGTTGCTAGTACACCTGTTGATAAGGAGACACATTTTTTATTAAAAGATCACAGTGGTGAAGATGTGGATGTGCACATGTATAGATCTATGATTGGGTCTTTGATGTATCTCACATCATCCAGGCCTGATATTATGTTTGCAGTTTGTGCTTGTGCAAGATTACAAGTCAATCCTAAGGTGTCTCATCTGACAGCAGTCAAGAGAATCTTTAGGTACCTTAAAGGTCAACCTAACTTAGGTCTATGGTATCCTAAAGAGTCTGCATTTGATCTGGTGGCATTCTCAGACTCTGATTATGCTGGTGCTAGCATGGATAGAAAATCTACAACAGGTGGTTGTCAATTCTTGGGTTGTAGATTAATTTCTTGGCAGTGCAAAAAGTAGACTATGGTGGCTACTTCTACTACAGAAGCTGAATATGTGGCTGCTGCAAGTTGTTGTGCTCAGGTTATCTGGATTCAAAATCAGATGCTTGATTATGGGTACAATTTCTTAAATACAATTATATACATAGACAATAGCAGTACAATGTGTATCATTAAAAATCCTGTTCAACATTCAAAAACTAAACACATTGAAATTAGACATCATTTTATAAGAGACGGTGCTGAGAAGAAGTTAGTTCAAGTTGTTAAAATACATACTGATGACAACTTTGCTGACTTATTAACAAAAGGTTTTGATGTTGGAAGGTTTCAGTACTTGGTAACAGGTATTGGGATGCTTAATCCTTCAAAAGATTAATGTCTAAGTGTTTTTTGTTTTTGTACTGCTAGTTGTGCTATTGTATAGTTTGTCCTGCTTGGTAATTTTTAGTACTGCTTATGGAAATGTGTTAGTCATTTGTGATAACTGTTAAAAAGAAAATATTTTGTATTGTGTTTTCTTTGGTTTTGGACTAACATTTCAGGTTAAGAAAGCATTTTAATATGGATTGTGCTTTGGAAAGTATGGTGGTTTGGAATGTCAAGTGTGAGATCATATCACACAGCAAATGGTAATTGGTTCACCATGTCTAATCCACATAAGAACCAACTAGTCCAGATCAAACGGTTTCTGGTAAAGACTACTCAAATCCGTTTATGGTTGACAATTTTCCAAAAATTGTATGGTAATCAACTCACCATATCTTAAAGTGAAGAGTTGACTAGTCCAAAGCAAACGGCTATTGGTAAAGACATATCAAATCCGTTGATAGCTGATAGTTTGCTAAAAACTATAAGTGGGCAAAAAAAAAAAAAGTTTTCACGTCCACATTAAGTTTATCCTAATCTCTGAAAATTTTTGCTAAACAGTTTGTACTGCAAGTTTCGACTAGTTTGTACTGTTCATTCAAACTTGGTTTCATACTGAGTTTATGCTCTATGATTTACCTCTCTCAGAAGGTTACACATCTGGAAGTGTTGAGAGCAGTTTGAAACTAAACAACTGAATTGATGGAAACTTGTACACATTGTCATATTGGAAGCTGAGCTTAAATGTCATATGTTCTAGTTAATCTGATGGTGAAGATTCTTCCAAACAGGGGAGGAATTAAAGGTGTTCAGTTGCTGTTAAAGATGATTATATATCTCAGGGGAGGATATCAACTCAAAACCAAAGATGAGTGTGGAGTTTTATATGGAGTACTTACTGTTATGGTTTCTTCAAAGATTTAAAGAGAAGATAATTCTGAAGTGATTCAAGATTGAAGATAAGTGTTTGAAAGAATCCACCCCATCCTCAACATTGGAGTTTAATTCGAAAAACTTAATGATTTACACAGAAATCATAAGTTTAGGGGAGGATTGTTGGGAATTAAACTAACAGTTGGTACTGCTCATACATAAATTAGTACTGCTGAAGATCGTTCGAAAATACACTATCAGTACTAAGTCAGTTAGTATTGTTGGTACAAGAAGTTAGTACTGTTTATAAGATAAAGATAGAGTCGTGCATGGATAAATATAGAATAGATATGATGTATATCTTATTATTATAGATTGATACGTAAAATAGTTTTACTTGTATAGGACTCCTTGTTCTATAAATGGAGATTCTAATTAGGGTTTCAATATACACACACATCCCTAAGTACGATTCATTGTAAGAGCTTCAAGGTTGTCAAACCCTAGTGATATTCACGATCACTCGTAATATATTGAGGCTAATCGTTTGGTTTAACATTGTGTCATTACTTTTACTGTTACACTCATACTATCATACACATCACCAAACACAAAATCTTATAAGTGCTTTGTAGTAAGTTCCGCGTGCTAATTAGCATATACTCAAAGTATCTATCTAACACAAGGCGTGTGTTTAGATCCGGTCAGAAGTTGACTCATGTATTCGGGTGGAGGGATCCTAGAATTTGGCAAACCATCATCCTCGCTAACCGATGATGATGATGATGAGGTTGGAGGATGAGCTCGTTTTCCTCTTGCTACGGCTACCCTATGATCACTGAGAGGTACAAAGTGAGGAAACCGTAGAGGAGGGGGGGTGAATACGTTTCCATTTAAAACTTAAAAACTTTTTGTATCAAACATCCGATCAAATGTGACGTAATATGAAAAGTGTTAACAATGAGCATATATCATCTAGGGATAAATAAATTAAACTACAACATAAGCACAATCAACCATGACACATACATAATTAACATAACATAAGCAACTAGCCACACAAGTATAAATGCAATGCAAATATAAACATAAAGCGATAAATAATAAAGTGAAAGTAAAGAGATAAGTAAGAAGGCACAAACCGGACACGATGATTTATAGTGGTTCGGTCACGAAGCTCCTCTTCGCCCTACTCCACTCCCCGAGTACCCAACTTGAGAGTTACTTCACTAATCAACAAACTCCCTTCAGGCGGAGAAAACCGTACACGTCGCTTAACTTGTTTTCCGACACTAAGCTAGATGTCGAGTGCTAATCTTAGCTAGCACCAATCTACACGTCGCTTATCCTATTTCTGACACTAAGCTAGATGTCGAGTGCTAATCTTAGCTAGCACCAATCTACCACGATCTACCCGATCTACCCTTGATCCACATGATCAATCACACAAGCCCAATGTCTTCAAGAGATCTCCAAGATCTTGACAAGATCACAATGATCTACTCCCACTTGACTCGATCTACCCGATCTACCCTTGATCCACATGATCAATCACACAAGCCCAATGGCTTCAAGAGATCTCCAAGATCTCAACAAGATCACAATGATCTTCCCTCACAAACTCTCAAAAGAAAAATGATCTTGATGTATGCTATGATACAATCAAGAGTGTAACAAATGTTACAAGACCTAACAACTACAACTCTTGTATCTTCTTGGATACCTTGAGTTCTTCTCTTGCAAATGAAGAGGAATGATAACACTTTGTATCTACTTGGATACTTTGTGTTCTTCTCTTGCTAATCAAGAGGGATGACAACACTTTGTATCTACTTGGATACTTTGTGTTCTTCTCTTGCTAATCAAGAGGAATGAAGAGGATCACTTGAATGGATGATTGGATCACTCTTAAACAAACTAAGACTCTCCAAATGATCAAAGAAAGTCATCTAAGTGAGGAGGGATTAGACCAGAGAAAAGTGACTGGAAAAATCAAGTTGGAAGTGTAAAATGGTCCACTATTTATAGGCAAAGAAAAATCTAGTCGTTATGTACGGACGGTACCACTAAATACCCGACGGTACCACTAAATTTAGTGGTACCTTGGTACCGTCGCAGACGAAAACGCTCCAAACGCTCCAAATTTTGTCTTTTAGTGGTGAAAGTTTATTTGGGGAAGTTTAGAGCTGTTTTGGGGGGGGGGAAATAGCTGTTACTATTTTTGAAATGATTTTCCCAAATAAAACATTTCTTTCTAATTCAAAAATAATTTGTAAAATGTATTTTTGAAAAATGTTTTGTCAATTCATAAAAATGTGAAGTTTAGAAAAATATAATCCTTTGATCATTTGTCTTGTAGTAGATTTGTTTGTCCATACCTTGAGTGATTTATGTCGGGATGGAAATCTACGACTTCGTTGAAGCATACTTGAGACGTCGGGAGGTGTTAAAGTAAGTATGCATTGATTATTTGTGTTTACAAGTAACTTGCACATTTTACGTTATGTATTACAAGTTACATGTTTGTCATTATTAAAACCGAAGAAACCGTTTAGTTTAAATATCGTAATATTTGCACTAACTATCTCCCCCTTTTTGATGATGACAAATATGTAAACCGTAACACATAGTAAAATGTAAAAGTTACCTGTTTACACTTCCCTTCTCCCCCTTTTGTCGAATCAAAAAGGTAGTTGCCTCGAGCGCTCCTTTGAATTTACTCCCTACTCCCCTTATTACACTACTATCCTTCTTCCCCAGAAAGGCGAGCTTGCATCATCCTAGTGAAGTCTTCTATCACCACCATTAGAAAGACCCCGTGCTATGTAGTCAAATACTCCCGAGCTCCCCCTAGCTCAATGCTCCCCTATGGTGACTTAATCCCCTTGTTTATTTACCTTACTATCTAGCGGATCCATGGATCAAATTCTTACAAAGGCTTTTCCTACATCAAGGGTTAGCTTCGTGCAACATAATATATAGAAGAATAAGAGCAGCATTATAGGGATAGAATACACATAGCAAGACATGCAAGGGTTAAACTATGTTAACACATAAGTGTCACAACCCGACCGACAACCTAAGGTGTAATTGCTCAATCAATCACACTAATCAAGAACGAGATTCGTTCATTGACTGACACACCAAATGACTTCTTCTAAGTTGTCATTGGGAAGGCAAGTTCTAGCAAACCTTTTGAACAACATAATCATCTACCTAAGATGATTGGTGTTGGGATGGTTTAGATTAATATATCGTTTGCACTGACAATGAGATGCATGATATATTTCAAAGAAAAAAAATGTGCATGTGATCCTAACAAGATTGGGGTTGGATATCTCTAATGGGGTTGAGGTAACGAGGTTCTGGATTTCTAGTTTGGATGATCCTAGGTGTGTGTTAGAGATAATTTGGTGTATGAAGGGTTTCGTGTGATTGTGAGGATTGAGGGTTGTTTAACTAACTATCACTTATCCAAAGTGAGGAGTAGTTGTAAGGTTTGAGGGTGATGATCGATGGGTTGAAGGTTTTTAGACTAACTATCACTGTAAAGAGTGAAGTATAGCAAAAGGTTTGAGTGAGATTGATACAAGGGATGATCCTAGTTGTGTGTTTGGTGCATGAAGGGTTTCGTGTGATTGTGAGAATTGAAGGTTGGTGAACTAACTATCACTTATCCAAAGTGAGGATTAGTTGTAAGGTTTGAGTGTGATGATTGATGGGTTGAAGGTTCTTAGACTAACTATCACTGTCAAAAGTGAAGTTTAGTCATAAGGGTTGAGTGTGATGGGGTTAGTGTGAGAGCTAAAGGTTGTGGTGAACTTGGTGAAAGTAAGGATGTGGGGATTCTTGTGATGGTGTGAGGAGGTGCTCAAGGTAGGAGAATTGAAGGCTCAACTCATCTCTAAGGCACATGATGAGGTGTTGGTTGTGGTGACAACAAGGATAACTTAGGGTATGTGGTTGTAGGGGATAAAGAATGGGATGACCCATTAGTGGTTGTGGTGATGGTGATAGTGATGAGGATGATGCATTAATGCCAAGTTCAAAGGGAGTTGATGGGGAATGAGGGATGATGTTAATGTAAGGTTTGAAGATGAGATGCAAGATAAGCTTGCAATGGTGATACCTTATAGAGGCAAGAGTTGTGGGATTCGAACTAAAAGTTGGTGGTAGAGTCCTATGGTGTAGTGAGGAAATCCTAGGGTGTATGTAAGTTTGCAAAATTTTGCAGGTATGAGGTTAGGGATGCAGGGATCCGGAGGAAATAGTGAAAATTCATCAAACATATGCACGGTACCACTAAATACCACACGGTACCATTAAATTTAACGGTACCATGGCCTATTTAATGGTACCGTGACCTGGAAGTCACGAATTTTCCTGTGCAGCCTAGTTCTGGGCAGCTAAAGGGAAGTTTCCTAGGGAATAAGAACCACATTTGTGTGTTCTTGAGAGTTTTTGGTGAAAGACTATATGAGTGTGTTTTCGCTCCCCCTTAATCTATGACCATCCGGACAAGATGTAAAAGATAAAGAGGAAAACAAATGTTGACCGAAGCGATGAGCTTAGTAACGTCATGACAAGTAGTGGATAGCATACAATAAACTTCACCTTTGAAGTCATGTAGCTCTTCTCAATCATTGTGAATATTCATAGAATATTTATATGATGAGGCATGTGATTACTTGGAGATATCCTAAGGGTTAAGAAGATAAAATCTTCAGGGTTGTGAGGTTGGTGATAAGGTTATAGGGTTATCTATGTTGATGAAGAAGGGTTATCTCAATGTATCCTAATGGTTCTTCGTTTGAAGTGTGTGGGAGATGAGTGGAATGCGGAAGCATTGGTAGTGTTTAGTACCATGCGGAAGTGAAAGGGAAGAAGGCTTAGGAATCAGAAGATAGATACAATCTGTTATGATAGGATACGGTTCTGGTTCAAGACTACATCGAGTGGGTTTCGATAGTGGTTTTGAAACAGTGAGAATAAACTGTCTCAGCAGACAACGGTCCGACGGTACCGTTAAATTTAGCGGTACCGTCCCCTATTTAAGGGTACCGTGACCTGCTGAGGTCAGTTTTGACCCAGAATTAGATTTTTGACAAAGAAATTTCACATATGTTTTGATTTTTCTAGACCTTGGATTAAAGAAATTTATACCAAATAAATTCTTTTTATGAATGAATCCAACGGGATTCGATGAACGTTGATCGAGAACGAGAGATGACATTTAATTGCATTTCGCAAATTAAATATACTTTAAATATTTCGGATGAAATATTTAAGTTGTCATTTGAATTTAAGAGGATTTCACGAATAAATCTCGCTGATTTAGTGAGACTTTTTGACACGAGGAGAGAATTTATACCTAATAAATTCTTTCAACGGTACTGGACGAGAAGAGATGACTTTTATATTTCCGAAGAAATACATAGGTAGACATTAGAGCGATGTGAGGGATGAATTAATATTTCCAGTGAAATATTTTAGATAGTCATGAGAGGGATTTAAAGAATGACTCAATATTTCCAGTGAAATATTTAAAGAGTCATGAGACGAGACACACGAGATGACTAAAATATTTCCAGTGAAATATTCAAGTAGTCATAAGAGGGGTACGAGGGATGACTTTAATATTTCCAGTGAAATATTTAAATAGTCATAAGATTTATGGAAAATGTTCCATCATTCCTAGACCTAGACGGAGATGGTTAGGGGATTCTCGATTGAGAGGTTTGGTTGATTTACGGATTTCGATGTGCTTCGCACGTGAGTGTTTCTTGGGGTTTTGAAAGATGTAAAGCTAGGCCTATGGTGCTGATTCGCAGCAGGGTTTGGGATCTTAAGACGTGTATATTCACACGAGGATGAAAGGAACTACTAATCACTTATATAGCAACTCGTGAGTCCTTTGTCACCCGAGGGTTGATGTTAGCTTTTAGCTTTAGGATGAGCGTTTTAACATATGTTGTTAAAAGGCTTGAGTATGATGTTTCAGATATGACATTTAACAATTGCGGTCGCAAGTTAAGCTTACTTGAATATTTCGGATGAAATATTTAAGTTGTCAATCCTACTCCGAGTTCTACTAGGTTTGTATCTAACCTTCCCATGACAAAATGGTGTATACTTGGAAGAAGGCGAAGTGATGACCAGGGAATTAAGACAACTTTGCGACTACTCTAACTTATAGGTTTGTATCTAACCTTCCCATGACAAAATGGTGTATACTTGGAAGAAGGCGAAGTGATGACTAGGGAATTAAGACAACTTCGCGACTACTCTAACTTATAGGTTTTGACACTAGTGTATGAATATATGACTTCTAAGGGTTCATAGTGATGGGCATACCTAATTCCTAATGTGTCAAAAGGACATAGTGTGGGTGCAAACTTTACAAGCAAATCATGTAAAATGCACATAAGGAATAAATGCAAACATCATGCAAAACATGATAATCATTTAGCGTTTAAGATCATGAAGACATTTAATCATGTCGTATGAGAACATGTTATCATTTTGAAACACGTATGTGGGATGCAAGCAATCTAGGTTTGCTAAGGCAGATCCTAATTACTACTTGTTTAAAATGAAATCCTAACGGGAGATAAAGTTCACCGATGTAAACTATCTCTAGTCAAATGTAGGAATGAAAATTTTTCAAGTTGGAGAATGAGTATGAGACTATCACTAGTGGTGCTCAATTAAGGCTAAACACGACCATTTTTACGGGTTATACACGAACCCAACTTCTCTCTTGGAAGCAATTCAATCGTTAGGTCAAATTGAATTTCTAGTGCGATAGGTTCTCCAGTAGTCATTCTCATGTTAGAAAAATTCAAATTCCCATATTTGCCTATCGAAGTATAGCAAAGATGATATTAGCTTGTTTCGCTAATATATGGCCTAATATGACTCAACTAACCACACTTTCAAATTTGGTTAAGAGAATGACATGTCTTACACAACTCCTAACAAAGGCAAGCAAAATGTTTTTAATTTCGTATTTGAGATTTAGAGGTTATTTGATGGAGATGGTGTATTTTATGATCTCTTGGACATCATCTTTGTTTGTTGAGTTGTTACATGTTATTTTAACATGATTTGGTTTTCTAGAACCAAGAGACACTCTAATGTGATACAATGTAGAACCTACTACATCGTGTGTCTTTCAAGAATGCTCCATTGCATATCTTGAGAAAGAATCTAGTGAAGGTTACATACCTCAATAGATCTTGTGAGCATTATATTAAAAATGAGACATATTGTATATTTCAACAAATATGCTTTTCTAAGAGGAAACTTATCACTCTTACGAATGTTTTGCGAAACAAGTATTTTAGTGTATGACCAATTTTACTTGTTTATACAATGACACATGTTGTATTGGGTTATTATTCAACTCTAATATCCTATATTTGTTAACAGGATGCAATGTATTCTCATGTAACATAACCATTCATGTTACAAAGAAAATAAGATGCATGAGATATAGGTTATCTTTTGTCAGTCTTTTGATAAGAGAAATACATGTGATATTCTCAAAGATTGATGACTTACATAATAGTTAATAACATATTATGTGTGACACTTTCACTAGACATGTGGCTTTGAGTGTTGAGTTGTTCATGAGCAAAGTTTACATATGTTGTTTGTTTGCTCGTGTTTGGTTTTTCGGAAATGACACATTTACCAATTGCATTGCAATGTCAATTACTTGTATATTTCGGATGAAACATCCAAGTTGTCAATCCTACCTAGTTGTGTATTTTATGCATCTTTTAAACATGTTAGTTTAAAGTTTGGAACACAACCATTGGACAAGAAGACTTAATATGGCATCTTCAACACAAGTGTGAGTTATGATCCGATGCATATTATATTCGTCTTGAGTGGACGTCATTATTTTCATAACAATCGAGTGTGATTGAGTATGTAGATTCAAGATAATATATTTCATCATATTTTGATGTTATCTTGAAGCTAGACAAATAATGACTCCAATTTCATGTCCACACTCGAAAACTTGTCAATTAGATTCGATAATGATATCAATCATAATTTGAATAATGAATTGATATGTACTCGAAATCTTTCTTGACCCTCACGATCACTCCTTTTAAAAAGAAAATAAAAATTTAAGGAGTGTGTTCCATTTATTCTAATACTAGTTGTATGTGTGAGGTTAATGACATATTAAGTTGCTGCTTCAATATTGTTATTTATTTTTATTTGAGAAAAACTATTTATATTATTAAGTATAATATTCTTAGTTTTTCGACACCTCATTAGTATAAAAATAATTATCTTAACTATTTTTATACAACATACGTAAAATACTAAATGTTTAAAACATTTTGTATGTGTGTTAAATCAATGCAAGTTTAATACATTTTCTTTTACTTAAATACTAATGTATTAAAATGACCTTTTATCTTGTTTAGACAACCCATGGTCAAACAAGACAAAATGATGTAATGTTTTAAAGATCATGTTACGGATTTTATGAAAGTGTTAAGTATTTTGGGGTGATATACTTTTTACACTTAAACCTTTGGAAAAATAATTGTGTAAGACAATATCTTTTGACACGCATGATCTACCAACTTAGTTTCTATTCCTTAGAAGGTTACTAAACCATTTTAAAAACTTGCAACAAATGCAAGAAAAATGGTCTATGCCTATATGCAATGCAAACTAATTACTCAATATAGTGCAAGTAAATTAGCATGAGCCTTATAAATGCATAAACCGGAAAGCTATAATAAACAAATAGCAACATGGCAATAAAGACACTTATACTTATAGATAAAATTAGCTTAACTAAAGACAACAATAAGCATACACAAATATTAACCAACAATACTAAGACACAAATAAAAACAAATAGCCATTTAGGTTAACACACAAAAATACTTATCGTCATTTTGTGTATTAAGTATAACAATGTATACTTAGCTTGATTTTATTTGAAAATGAATTATTTTCCACCCCATTTAAAAATTTGATCAAGTTCAACACCTTGAAATCATGAATACATCAACGTGTGATGTTCACTTTGTGATTTGATGAAAATTTTGTGCAATCGGCATGACCGAAAAAGTCTCTTTGTTACGAATTGAAGACTCTCATAAATTTTAATTTACAATCACTTTCTAAAAGTATTTTTAAGTGAAAGTAGACTCAATTACGTTTAAAACGATAGGTGGCAAGACTTCTACGGACTTACGGTTGATTTTATACGAATTTTTGAAAATTACCAAATTCTGAAAATCAGACGAAGGTACCGTTAAATTTAGCGGTACCGTCCATATTTAGTGGAACCGTCCGTTATATTTAACGGTGCCGTACATGTTATTTCAGTTTTGAACAGAACCAACTTTTATTAATTTAAGAAAACCTTCAAGCTAGTATGACAACTACTTAACAACAAAACTTGTAAGTATTAAGCAACTAAATACTTTTCATATTTTTATCACCTTCATGGGTAATTTGATACATGGATCGTACTCAATTTTGAAAACCATTTGTTTTAAAAATTTGAGCGACCTGTCTCTGATACCAATTGTGGAAACCGTAGAGGGGGGGGGTGAATACGTTTCCATTTAAAACTTAAAAACTTTTTGTATAAAACATCCGATCAAATGTGACGTAATATGAAAACTGTTAACAATGAGCATATATCATCTAGGGATAAATAAATTAAACTACAATACAAGCACAATCAACCATGACACATACATAATTAACATAACATAAGCAACTAGCCACACAAGCATAAACGCAATGCAAATATAAACATAAAGTGATAAAGAATAAAGTGAAAGTAAAGAGATAAGTAAGAAGGCGCAAACCGGACACGATGATTTATAGTGGTTCGGTCACGAAGCTCCTCTTCGCCCTACTCCACTCCCCGAGTACCCAACTCGAGAGTTACTTCACTAATCAATAAACTCCCTTCAGGCGAAGAAAACCGTACACGTCGCTTAACTTGTTTTCCGACACTAAGCTAGATGTCGAGTGCTAATCTTAGCTAGCACCAATCTACACATCGCTTATCCTATTTCCGACACTAAGCTAGATGTCGAGTGCTAATCTTAGCTAGCACCAATCTACCACGATCTACCCGATCTACCCTTGATCCACATGATCAATCACACAAGCCCAATGGCTTCAAGAGATCTCCAAGATCTCGACTAGATCACAATGATCTACTCCCACTTGACTCGATCTACCCAATCTACCCTTGATCCACTTGATCAATCACACAAGCCCAATGGCTTCAAGAGATCTCCAAGATCTCAACAAGATCACAATGATCTTCCCTCACAAACTCTCAAAAGAAAAATGATCTTGATGTATGCTATGATACAATCAAGAGTGTAACAAATGTTACAAGACCTAAAAACTACAACTCTTGTATCTTCTTGGATACCTTGAGTTCTTCTCTTGCAAATGAAGAGGAATGATAACACTATGTATCTACTTGGATACTTTGTGTTCTTCTCTTGCTAATCAAGAGGGATGACAACACTTTGTATCTACTTGGATACTTTGTGTTCTTCTCTTGCTAATCAAGAGGAATGAAGAGGATCACTTGAATGGATGATTGGATCACTCTTAAACAAACTAAGACTCTCCAAATTATCAAAGAAAGTCATCTAAGTGAGGAGGGATTAGACCAGAGAAAAGTGATTGGAAAAATCAAGTTGGAAGTGTAAAATGGTCCACTATTTATAGGCAAAGAAAAATCTAGTCGTTATGTACGGACGGTACCACTAAATACCCGACGGTACCACTAAATTTAGTGGTACCTTGGTACCGTCGCAGACGAAAACGCTCCAAATTTTGTCTTTTAGTGGTGAAAGTTTATTTGGGGAAGTTTAGAGCTGTTTTGGGGGGGAAAATAGCTGTTACTATTTTTGAAATGATTTTCCCAAATAAAACATTTCTTTCTAATTCAAAAATAATTTGTAAAATGTATTTTTGAAAAATGTTTTGTCACATTTATAAAAATGTGAAGTTTAGAAAAATATAATCCTTTGATCATTTGTCAAGTAGTAGATTTGTTTGTCCATACCTTGAGTGATTTATGTCGGGATGGAAATCTACGACTTCGTTGAAGCATACTTGAGACGTCGGGAGGTGTTGAAGTAAGTATGCATTGATTATTTGTGTTTACAAGTAACTTGCACATTTTATGTTATGTATTTCAAGTTACATGTTTGTCATTATTAAAACCGAAGAAACCGTTTAGTTTAAATATCGTAATATTTGCACTAACACAAAGGTGTGTTCTATTTCGTTGTAGTTGGGTACGAAACCTCTAGCGTTTGGAGGAATGGGTGCAAAAGCTCGATAGAGACGGGTAAGAAGTATCCCGTAAGGCATGGCAGTGGTGCCTAAAACTGGAATATCGGCCATTCTTTTGGCGATATAATAAGCTAAGTTGAATTGTTGGCGAGTAGACACACAATATAGGATGTAACAAAGGCTTGCGTTGACATGATCCCTATTCCTTATGGTACTTATGACGTTAGCCCTAAGAACCTCTTCTATCTTTTTAAATTGAGGCATAAGCTCGTTTAGTTCCATGCCAAACGGATCTCGATCTACCTCTCTACCTCTACTTGTCTTAGTGTGGGTGGTCCTAGGGACAAAAAGATGCTCACGGATGGTTTCTTTTGGAGTTAGGGGTGTGTCATATGGATGCATACGATTAAGGTTGGAATCGAGGATGGACAATGACCATTTGTCCGAATAGAAGCAAGTTCCTTGATTCGGAACTCCTAGTACTTCCGCGAAATGGTTCAAAGGAATGGTGAATTCATGGTGGTTAGCTTTGAAATGGATGCTCATGAGGCCATAGTCGTTTGAACTAAGAACAACGCTAGCATAGAATTCTAGTATGAATGTAGGAATTATTGGTTCATCTATGTCTAGAAGACAATCAAACTGGATAGTGGCTAGTTGTTCTCGAATGTTGGTACCTTCTGAGAATGAGGGGTCTACGGTTCTACCCTCGTGAACATAACGTTTTTCTAAAGCCGTAAAGATTTTGACTTGGTTGCTAGAGAGTCCTTTGGTTTTATGGTGTTGAGGTAGGTATTTGCGGGTATCTTTGTGATCATAGTATGTCGGGGGAGGCATGATTATCCTAGACACAAAAATTACATAGTTTAGTTAAAACTATCAAAAATACGTATAATAATATCTAGTGTGTGCCTACATGGGGACAATGTGGAGGTGCGGTTATCTCGACTCCTTTTGATGCATGTAAATTTTGTTTATTCAAGTTTTATAACAAACTTAGAGATAAACCAAACGCTCCTACTTCAATGTATCTACGATTCAATGTACCCGAAAATACACATTAGTTATGTATTCCCTTTAGCATTCAAGAGACATTATGCAACTAGTGTTTAAAACATAATGTTTTTGTATTTGTATGAACAATGTTCAAAAACCATTTTTCCTAGTTGTGAGAAGATTTTTGATAAAAATTTCTCATGGGGTTTTTGATGAATTATGATAATGCCATATGATATGCAATTCCTAATTAAGGAAAATATGATTTGTTATGTAATTTGGTAAATATTCTTCATGATTTTACTAAAGATATGCATAAACCCCAAGTTTTAATTTTGTGCATGAAATAGAAATCCTAGACTCAGATCAGGAATGTAGGTGTGATTAGGATACTTACAGAGATGATTAGAGCACAAATTTGTGGAAGAAGATGACCTAAATTGTGAGTTTGGTTGATTTTGAGTCGAGTTCCAGTAGGTGATATGTTTTTGGGAATGTGATGCACATTACAGGGTGTTTGTTTAATATACTAGAAAAACTAGCCTGGAGACTCACGGATCTGGCGGAACCAAAACAAGGGGTCCATCCTTGTTGTCGTTTGGTTCCGCAGGATCAGACTCAATTTTTGGTTATTGTTGTGTTTGGTTAATCTAAGGTTCAAGCTAAGGTTCTAACTACATACTAGGTTCCATTAATCCTAAACCAAGTCTAAGAAAGTTAAAGGGTGCTCTCTTAAGAGGTTTAGTGAGAATGTCGGGAATGTTGTCCTCTAAGGATACTTTCTCGATTGAGATGTTTCCCTTCTGAACATTGTTACGCAGGAAGTGGTGACGTATTTCTATGTGTTTGGTTCTAGCGTGTTGGACTGGATTTTTGCTAAGGTCGATAGCTCCTTTGTTGTCACAAAGAATGGGAATGTCGTTGAGTTCAATTCCATAATCGACGAGAGCTTGTTTCATCCACAGTGCTTGTTGACACGCCTTTCCTGCAGACACGTACTCGGCTTTAGTTGTTAATATCGCTAGGGCCGTTTGTTTCTTGGCAAACCATGAGGTGAGAAAATGCCCAACAAAAGTACAAATACCACTTGTACTTTTTCTATCGACATAGTCAACGGCATGGTCTGAGTCGGCATACACTATGGTTTCCATTCCCGTTCCTTTGGGATACCATAATCCTAAATGTGTAGTACCTTTAATATATCTAAATATCCGTTTAACGGCCTCAAGATGGGATGTTTTGGGATCTTCTTGAAAGCGTGCACATAGACAAACACTAAACGTAATGTTCGGTCTACTAGCCGTGAAGTAGAGTAAACTACCAATCATTCCTCTATATTTAGTGCTATCTACGGATTCACTTTCGTCATCCTTGGTGAGTTTGGTTTCGGAGGACATGGTGTTTTCATGGGTTTGGAATCTTCAAGACCAAATTTCTTAAGCATATCCCTTATATACTTAGATTGGTTGAAGAATATCCCATCTTCTAATTGTTTTATTTGGAGACCTAAGAAAAAGTTTAGTTCCCCCATCATACTCATTTCAAACTCGTCATGCATGATTTTTGAGAAATCGTCGCATAACTCTTGACAAGTTGAACCGAATATAATGTCATCCACATATATCTGGACTATGATAATATGTGATCCCTTTTTCTTGCTGAAAAGAGTGTTGTCTACTAGGCCCATGGTATACTTATGGTCAACTAGGAAAGTCTTAAGTCGATCATACCAAACTTTTGGTGCTTGCTTAAGTCCGTATAATGCTTTCTTAAGTTTGTAGACATGATTTGGTTTTTCAAAATCGGCAAAGCCGGGAGGTTGTGCTACGTACACTTCCTCATTAATAAGGCCATTTAGAAAAGCACTTTTAACATCCATTTGGAATAGTTTAAAGTCATGTGCACATGCATATGCAAGAAGTATTCTAATTGAATCAAGCCTAGCGACGGATGCAAATGTTTCGTCGTAATCTATACCTTCTTGTTGATTGTAGCCTTGTGCTACCAGCCTAGCTTTGTTCCTAGACACTACACCATTTTCATCCATTTTGTTCCTAAACACCCATTTTGTTCCTATTATGGTTTGATTTTTAGGTTGAGGGACCAATGTCCAAACGTCGTTTCTAACGAATTGATTAAGTTCTTCTTGCATCGCTATGACCCAAGATTCGTCTTTTATTGCCTCATTTATATTTTTAGGCTCAATGGTTGAAACAAAACAAAAGAAATTACTTTGGTTTTGGACTTTTGATCTTAAGGTTCTTTCGTTAATTTTTCCTATGACATTATCTAATGGATGACTTCTAGATTCTTTGATGTTGACTATTTCCTTATTCACGGGTTCATCCTCTTTGTCATTTTCTAAATTTTCTTGGTTTTCAACCATTTGACTTTCAACTAAGTCATCATCTACCAAAGGTGATGTCTTAGAGGGAGGTGGACTTTCGTCGAATGTTACATTCAACGATTCCTCGACTCTTGAGGTTTCTTTGTTTAGGACAATGTATGCTTTACTATTTTGTGAGTATCCTAGGAATACACCTTCATAAGACTTTGGGTCAAACTTCGTGAGGTAATCCTTAGTGTTTAAGATGAAGCACTTGCTTCCAAAAACTCTAAAATATCCTAGTGTAGGCTTTTTGCCTCTATAGAGCTCATATGGTGTTTTATTCAAGAATGGTCTAATTAAGACTCTATTTAGGATGTATGTGGATGTGTCAACGGCGTTACACCAAAAATTTTGGTGTATATTTTGCTCATTTAACATCGTTCGACTCATTTCTTGAAGTGTTCTATTCTTACGTTCTACTACACCATTAGATTGAGGGGTTCGAGGAGCCGAGAAATTATGTGTTATGCCATTAGCATCACAAAAAACTCCGAATTGGATTTCGTTATCAAACTCACGACCGTGGTCGGTTCTAATTGACACTATACTATTTCCTATTTGATTTTGAATTTTCTTATTTAGAATTTCAAATTTATCAAATGCCTCGTTTTTAGTTTTCAGGAACTTAGTCCAAGTATACCTAGAGTAATCATCTACTATTACCAAAGTATAAAAGTTTCCCCCGTAACTTTGTATAGCGGATGGACCAAACAAATCTATATGTAACAATTCTAGACACCTAGATGTAGACACCATGCTTTTAGCCTTATGGCTATTATGAACTTGTTTCCCAATTTTGCAAGCATCACAAAAGTGTTGGTTGTATTTCAACTTGGGTAGGTTCCTAACGAGTTCCTTAGATGATAAGGATTGGATTAGCCTCATATTGGCGTGACCTAAGTGTCTATGCCATAGAGTTGAGTTTTCGTCCAGAGAGGTGAGACAAAGTTTGTCTTTAGGTGTTTTGTCTAATTTCATAACGTAAACGTTATTCTTAAAAACACCTTTTCCTACGGTTATGCCATCTTTAAGTATTTTACTTCCATTTTCACTGAAAAGGACGTTATACTTTTTGCGGCATAATTGACTAATACTAAGCAAGTTAAAACCTAAGTTATCTACATGAGCAACATCATCAATAGTGAGAGAGTCATGAGAGATTGTACCTTTTCCGATGATTTTACTTTTAAGCTTGCTACCGAATGTGACATTACCTCCGTCGTACACTTGGTAGGTTGAGAAAAGGCTTTTGTTTCCCGTCATGTGTCTTGAACACCCACTATCTTTGATCCACTCGTCCGGTTCTAACACGACTTTCAAGCATACCTAAGTTAAAGAAAAACTCAAGCGTTTGGTCCCCAATATCTCATGGGTCCATTTGGGTTAGACATTACATTATCATGGTTCATGTACGGAAATGGTGGATAAGTGTTCCATGGCATGTAGTTGGGACCTTGATAGTTCCTAGACATGTTTTGGTTCCAACTATTTTGATGATGATGTTGTGAATTAAAGTTACTCTTAGGAAAGGGGTGTTTGGGAAAACTAGTTTTAGGTCTCTGTTGAACCGTTTTAATCCTAAACTCATTTTTAACTTGACCTTTTTCCTATAGTAACTGCTGGTTTTTGTTTGTTAACAGTTGTACTAGTGCTGGGTTTTCTTGTGACCTTAATGAACTCAGTACGATTCTAAGTATAAACCTTCTGTTTAGCAACAGTACCCGCGGACACTTTGGTCACTACTGGCGGAACCAAATTTTTGGATCCGCCAGATCCGTGGGTGTCTGAATTTGTTGGAACAGTTTCTTGTACTTTCACAGTTTGTTTCTCAAAGTCACTTAAGTTTCCTAGTTTCATAAAATCTAGCTTGGTCTTATCAAGATGCAACTTTTGAGCTTTCATTATATCATCCATACAACTAATGTGTTTATCAAACCTTTTAAATTTAGAATTTAGTTTGATAAGTTTTTCCTGTGTGGACTTAAGTGTTTCTATTTCTAGTTTAAGTTCCTGACATGAAACACATGTTTCCTTAACATCTTTACCCTTTTCTAATCTTAAAGCTTTCTCTTTTAACCAATATACTTCGTTTTCCAAAAACTCCTTTTTGGTTTTTAAGAACTTGTTTTTGTTTATGATTTTAAGGGTAATTTCACACAGTTTGTTATATTCTATTTCTACTGTGTCATCATCAATAGAGGAGTAGGATGAGTCAGATAGTACCTCGTTAGAGTCATTAGCCATAAGAGCAACTTCGTCATTCTTAGGCTCGTCGTCATCACCTAAAACACTTCCTATCTACTTTTCCTTTCCTATCATCACGGTCTTTCCGGAAGGATTTCTTTTCTTCACGAGGTTGTCTTACGAACTTTCCTCGTCTCCTAAAGAACTTCTTGAAATCTCTAACGGCCATGGCATACTCTTCGTCTTCGCTATCTGAACTAGACTCTTCATCATCACTTGACTCTACCCTAGCTTTTAAGGCAATGGACTTCATCTTCTCCTTCTTGCCTTTAACTATTTCTGAGTCTTTTTCCATCACCATCTCGTGAACTTTGAGATTTCCGATGAGCTCGTCAAGTGTCATGCTTGAAAGATCCTTGGATTCTTCACTACAGCATTCACCCCTTTTCGCGGGGACGCATTTTCACTTTCGGCGGTGACATGTCACCGCCAGTATACTTTTCGCGGGGACATGTCACCGCTGAAACGTCATCGCGGAAACCTCATCGCTGATACATTCGGCGGTGACTTTTACCAACTTTGGGCGGCGACTTGTGGGTCCCACCGCCTTCTAGCCGGTCAAAGATTGTCCAGTGTGGCAAGGGTTTTCGGCGGGGACATGTCCCCGCCAAAAACTATACAATTAATTAAAAAATTAATTAATCAACTGATTATTTAATTTAATTATTCATTTTCGGCGGGGACTTGTCCCCGCCAATAAGGTGAAAATATAAATCTGCTTCTGTCTTTTGGCGGGGACATGTCCTCGCCAAAAGCCTCTGACCCATTTTGCAGCAAATTGCTGCAAAATGGGTAATTCCAGGTTTTTTGCTGCAAATTGCTGCAAAAACCTACCAAATACAGCACATTAAACCTGCAGTTTACCCCAACTATATCCAACTTCGCCAAAATAACAAATTCGCCAACAACACCAAATTAAAACCAAATTCGCTAAACATATACAACAACACCAAATTCAAACAAAATTCGCTAAAAATAATATTAATCCAACTTCGCTAAACAATCCAAATTCGCTAAACATAATCATATGAATCCTAATTCGCCAAAAACGGTTCAAAAACCGTGATCCACATGATATTCTACAAAACTATACATAAGCTAGCGAGGAACAGTTTAGTGGGATTCCTAACACATAATAATCCATCTAAATCTACACAACTATGTCCAATAACCCAAAACAAACATAAAGTGACCCATCCGACCCATACACTAATCCCCATTCTCCCCACCATCCCTATTACCCCACTACCCCCAGCTCCCCGACTACCCTCTCCTGCAGGTCTAGACTCACCCGGCGACGCAGTCTGGGATCCTGATGTCCCCAGCAATCCCGCTGCTAGCTCCCCAGGAAAGCCCGGCTGTCTCCTCGCCCAATCCAGAATCATCTGCAGTGTGTTCCCTTGCTGCTGCAGCGTGTTCTCTTGCCGCGTCACGGTCTCGCGCAGTGAGGACGAGGAGGCTTCCTCACGAGCTCGTAAGGAGCTCAGAGTCGGCCTGTGACCACCTCCGGGTAAAACTGGACCTATGCCAGGAATATGTCCCCTCTGCTTGCCACCGATCACCTGGCTCAGGATCTCCGCATCTGACATACGCGTCCCAGAGGAGGTGCTCTCTGACCGCAGCCGGACCATCTCATTCTGTTTAGTTACAAAAAAAACAAGAAAAGTAATATATATATAAGTCGTGATTTATTATATTGCATTAATGTTGGTGAGTTTTTGGAAATAAATTATACTTACGTATCTGGATTCGGCCTCCTCAGACTCCCAGGCGCCCCCTCTGGTGGTATGGGTGTGTCTGTACATGTCTATATGGTCTCGAGTATCCTCGGAGTCGGGGTCGGGGGAGTTCAACTGTTAATAAATAAAATCAATCAATACTCACCCAACACTATATATATAAATAAAATGATTAAAAAGTGTCTTACGAAGTTATCAGCTATGACAGCTAAGGAATGTGATCCATGAAGGGTGGCAGTCTTCATTTTGCTCCTATTTTGGCTAATGACTCCCCGATCTTCAACTTCTTGGGGTCGCTCCAGTGCTTTATCTGCTTATTATAAATAATAAAAACTATTATATAAATGAATTATTATTATTATTATTATTATTATTATTATTATTATTATTATTATTATTATTATTATTATTATTATTATTATTATTATTATTATTATTATTATTATTAATAATAATAATAATAATAATAATAATAATAATAATAATAATAATAATAATAATAATAATAATAATAATAATAATAATAATAATAATAATAATAATAAATAACAACAAAGTATGTGTCGATCCAGAAATTTACCTGCTCTTCCCATTCATCTTCCGCCATGTTCTCGGGACGCTTTGCCTTGATATCGTCTAGTTTCTCGACCCCACCTGCCTTTGTAAAAATTTTCTTCTTGTGCTTGTACTTTTGGTCATTGTATATCTTTTTCAGGTAAGCTTCGATACTAGCGACAATCGCCTCCCCATTTGGACCGGCAAGGTGGGGGGCGAGATCAAAGAAATGTTGCAATAAAATATAATTAAAATAAATATACAAACTTAAATAAAGAGACAAATTTAAATAAATAAACACATTTAAAATAAATAAACACAATAATTAAAAAAATAAAAGATAAAAAAAAACTTACGTTGAGCCGGTTATCCACGTGTACCTTCTTGTCCTCTGGAACAACATCCCACGAATTGTAATACAGTGGAACGGTATCCCGTATCAAGCTCCCAACAAAGTTCGAGAACCACGGAGCGTGAATGCCTACATGCTGCCACATGCCTTTGACATTCCTATTGAATATAATAGAAACCGGGCGCCCTGTGTCATCCCTCATGGCGTGTAAGGCTGCGTTCTGGGTGGCACCGCGAACCACCTTCCCGCCTTTCCCTATTTTCGACCCAGGCTTCGTAGGTTTGGGCCTGGGAGCTCTCGAACTAGAGCCTGCAAGTAATCAAATTAAAGTGATGGTGACATAAAATAACAAGTTATCAATTTCAAATAATGATCAAGTTTAATTAAAATAATGGAGAAATTCTTACGCTCGCAATTGGTGCCTATCCTCCTCGCGGGATCCCGGGGTGGCTCGTGGCCTCCATCACCACCATGGCTCGTAGCCATGACATCCGCCATCTGTACTAGAACATAGAAATTAGTGAAGAAACACATATACGCATATATATACACACATTCAAATAAATAACAATATAAACCAAAAAAGATAATAACAAATAATTAAATAAATAAATAAACACATTTAACAACTCGATAACAATTTCATTCAAATAAGTGTCGTTTAACAAATTACAATTTGAGATCAATCTCCTACATCACTAAGATAAAAATCATCATTATTAGTGCCAGCTTCATCTTCACCATCGACGTGGTCTTCATGATCAGATGCTAAATCATGAGGAATGTGGTCATCATAATCAATATCATTGTCGTCGTCGACATCAGTGATAATTGGTGCTGGTGGTGCCTCAACTTCCGCTGGCTGGACATCTATATCTATGGTGCTATAATTCAACTTTTCCAACTCAGCAGAGAGTGTGACATGTGATGAGTTGTTGTCATGTACAACATCTTGATTGTCTTCTACCACGATGATATCCGGGTTCCAAATCTTTCGATGATAAGAATCTTAGACGGCCTTCGAACTACCACGTTTACCCGGGAAATCAAGGTAAAAGACTTGTGTTGCTTGTGTTGCAAGAATGTATGGTTCATTTTGAAATGATACACGGTCTGTCATAATTTGTGTAATGTTATTTCTATACGTACAACATTTTATGCGACCCTCGTTATTAGTGTCGAACCATTTGACTTTGAACAACACAACCTTGAACGGAACATACAAAAACTCGAGAATTTCTTCAAGCTGGCCATAATACATTCCTCCGCTAGGATTAGGAGTTGAAATTCCGCTGTTCTGAGTTGAACGACGTAAATCACGGTCGTGTACGATAAACTTCACACCGTTGACTACGCAAGAGTCGACTGAGACTGCAGTGCATGCTGGTCCACAAGCCAAAGCGAATAACTCGGAAGTACAACTTGGGTCATCCTTTACTTTTAATTTACGAATCTATGAAAAAGTTAAGAATAGATATAGATGAGTAATAGTCGTTATTTTTACAGGGTAATACATACAATAAGTCTACCTTGCTCCCAAACCAGCGAGGAAATCCTTCTTGTATATCATTGCCAGGAAATGCCCTGTAAATGTTCATGATATTAGAATAAGTTGTCGAATAATAACTTACGTAAAACACATTTTGAAATAAAACGCGTACCTCTCGTACTCGTTCACGTACGGGTCGATTTCATGACTGTTGTGTAGTACATACCATACTACTTTCTTCATTGTGTCTGGTTGAACCCGGATCAATGATTGCTTGCCATTCAGTTTACAGATTGATCGAAACACCTGAAATTGACTTGTTGGGCTTGGACCGTCCTCATTCCGGTCAGGACGATTAAATCTCGTCTCAACACCCCGAAAATAATGCGAACAGAAAGTTAATGCTTCATCAGCAATATAACCCTCCGCTATTGAACCTTCGGGCTTAGCTTTATTTCTGACATAATTCTTGAGCTTTTTCATGTATCTTTCAAATGGATACATCCACCTCATGTAAACAGGCCTGCCTTCAATAGCCTCTTCGGGTAGATGAATAACCAAGTGAATCATTATGTCAAAAAAAGCAGGAGGATAAATTTGCTCGAAATTGCACAAAATATTGATGAGTTGTTCTTTAGCTTTCAACATGTCATCCACCATCAAAGTTCGAGCGCATATTTGTTTGAAGAATGAACAAAGCTCGATTATTGGTGTTGCGGTGGTTTGGTCCTTCAAGTCATTTTGAAGTCCAGCAGGAAGCAACCGCTGCATCATTATGTGACAGTCATGAGCCTTCAAGCCTGTTATGTTGCTATCATTGTCGGTCACTTTATGCTTGAAGTTAGATCCGAACCCATCAGGTAGTTTCACACCTTTGATGAATTGACAAAAAAATCATGATATTAGAGTAAGTCGTCGAAATGGATACGCGAATAGAATTGGAACAAATAAATTTTGAAATAAAACGCGTACCTTTGATGAATTGAAAAAATTGTTTTCTTTCTTCAGCTGTGAAAGAGTACGTGGGATGAGGCTTAGAGCACTTCCCGTTTCCTTTGTTGACGAGCCACAACTCTTCACGAATTTGCAAATTTTCTAAGTCTTGTCTTGCCTTGTTGGTGTCTTTTGATTTGTCATTCATTAACAAAGTACCCAACACACTCTCACACACATTTTTTTCGATATGCATGACATCTAAATTGTGTTTTAGTGTAAGAAAAGACCAATACTTTAGCTCGTAGAAAATGGATACTTTGGTCCAATTTAATTCACGAACAGGATCACATTTTTTCTTCGCACCCCCAAAACTTGGATGTTTCCCCGGGATACGTTTAGGCAATCTACTAATTTGATTCAAGATGACATCACTGGTAAATTTTCTAGGAGGTTGTCTATGATCATCGTCCCGAGTATAGAATGCCCGTTTATTTTTCCGCCATTTATTGGTCGTTTTTAAGAATCTTCTGTGACCAACATAAGCGGTTTTGCCTAACACGCGAACAGATGGAGTGTCTATATTACATGTCGGACAAGCCAAGTAACCTTGCCCACTCCACCCAGACAAACTACTTCGAGCGGGAAAGTCATTGATAGTCCATAAAAGCGCTGCTCTCATACAGAATTCAGTGCCAGTGGCAGCATCCCTAGTCATGACTCCATCTTTCCATAGAATCTTTAGGTCTTCAATTAAAGGCCTCAAGTAAATATCTATGTCCTTCCCAGGTGATTTAGGGCCCGGAATTAACAACGTCAACATAAGAGAAGTCTCTCTCATACATATCCAGGGAGGCGTATTGTATGTTGTTAATATGACCGGCCACATGCTGTAAGACTGACTAAGGTTGCTGTACGGATTGAAACCATCAGCAGCCAACCCTAATCGGACGTTTCTTTTTTCATAGGAAAATTCTTTAGAATACTTCATGTCAAATTTCTTCCATAATTGACCATCAACCGGGTGTTGCATCTTACCGTCCTCCGTAGACTGCCCAGAAGCATGCCAAGTCATATGTTTTGCAGTGTGTTTAGACTTGTACAAACGCTGTAGTCTAGGAATTATAGGAAAATAACGCAACACCTTGTTAGGAACTTTCTTCCCCAGTGTGTTCTTGTCTTTCCATCTACTAGCATCGCAGATGGGACAATTCTGCAAATCTTCATTACCCTTCCCCCGATATAAAAAACAGTCATTTACACAAGCATGTATGGATTCGTATCCTAACCCGATCGTTTTATATGTTTTCTTTATTTCATAGTATGACGATGGGATTTTGTATCCTAGAGCGGGTGGAAAACATTCTTTGAGAAATTTTAGGGTTTCATTAAATGTGGTTTCACTCATTTTACCTTTGACCTTGATGTTCGTAAACTTTGCCATAAAGTCCAATGAAGACATCTAATTACAACCCGGGTATAGTGGCTCGTTGGCAGTAGCGAGTAACTCTTCAAACTCGTTACGTTGAGGAGTTGGCTCGTTGCTTGTCTCGCCAATATTTCCTTCAGTTGGCTCATTTTGTTTGTTATTCAGACAAATATCATGAAGGAACTCAACCATATCACTCCCATGTTGATTCGTGGTGGGTACTACTGTCTGCTCATCCGGTTCACCGTGATTATACCATTTCGTATAACTTTGGTCCCAACCGTATGAGATTATGTGATTAAACAAATCTTCGTGTTTTACCCAACGAAAGTTATGACAATACTTACATGGACAATAAACATTCCCATCAATATTCACAAAGGACTTGCAATACTCGCAAAAAGCTCTAAGACCTTTTAGAAATTCGCGGCTAGCACGAGGTTGAGAGACCCAACTCTTATCAATTGGCATAACTACGTTTTAATGATGCAATAAATAATTATTTAGAATTAAGCATGTTCAAAAAAATCTACACATAAATACATAAAGGTGGAATCACGAGTTGTGCGTTTTGTTCACCTAATCCAACTATGGAAGGCAATCCTAACCCACTCTTTGAATGTTTCGTCTCATATATGAATACGTATAACTGAATTTACTATTTGAGAAAATTTCGGCAGCATTTCCCCTCAACTCCCCAAATATGTGCATTAAAGACATATTCGTAGGAGTAAAGGGGAAACACTGTCGAAATTTTCACAAATAGTAAATCAATTATACGCATTCATATCCTAAATGAGACAAAACATTCAAAAAGCAGTCCCAAACAGGGGACTTTCCGAAATTAATTTCTAATAAATTAATTTCGGACGGGTTTTCTATGGGATGATTAACTTCGGACGGGAACTTTCCGAAATTAATCACTAAATTCCTAAAATCATTAACAATAGTCTAACACAATTAGATAAAAAAATTATAAGCACATAACATATTCGCACATTCATTTTCATATATTCACAAACGAAACAAAACAAACTTCCATATTCATATGACTTGATACACAAACATACAAAAGCAAACTTCGGCGGGAACCGCTAATAGTACCAACAAGCAAACTTGGCATAATATACCATTAATTGACTGCTAGAGATCATGAGATAATCTACCATGTGCATATCTTTATCACTAAACTATAGTCAAATACTTTTAGCAGTTTTCAGTGTAAACTACATTACTACAATGTGACCACATTAAAATAATCTGTTTCTGAAGAAGCTATTCTTGATGAACTTCCTTTGGATGTCAGAAGAGATATCAAGCATTATATTTGTATCGAACTAGTTAGACGTGTGAGTTTAATTATATGATATGTCTTTGTTTTTACATATAGCTATAAATATCTTTAATCATTATGCAAACTTGAATAGGTTCCACTCTTTGATCAAATGGATGAGCGAACAGTGGATGCAATATGTGAAAGACTATCGCCCGTTATATGCACATCTGTTTCTATAGTTCAATAATATAAGCGTAAACCAAACACCCTTGCTGATATAAGCGTGAAACCAAACACCCTTGCAGCTTAAGAAGCAACCCCATACGCATTCTAACAAGTAATTAACTAAACACAAACGAAAAAAAAAATAACATACTGCAAGGGTGCTGTGGTGTGTTCTCGGCTGGTCTCAGCTGGTCTAGATGGCAAGAACATGGTCCTCGGCAAACAGCAGGTCTTTTGTGTCCTCGCCAAACACATAAACACAAATTAATAACTCAAAACTTTTGACGGCGACATGTCTCCGCTAAAGAAATAAAAAATTAAAAAAATATACCTTTTGGTCTCGGCTTCGTCTCGGTTGTGGTCACGGCTTCGTCTCGGCTCGGTCTCGGCTCTCGACAGTACACTATACAAAAAAAGTTAACAAAATTTTTTTTTTAAAAAATAACAAAACTCAGAAAACAAATACAATCAAATTAATAACAAGTAATTTTTATCACAACCGAATAACTATCAAACAAGAAATTAAAAAAAAAATCAATAATTAATAAAAATCGAAAAAATTAATACCTGGGAAGAAAGGAGATGGGAAAAAGAGATGGGGGAGGAAAGAATTAAACGGGAGAGGAGGGGGAGGAAAGAATTAAACGGGAGAGGAGGGGGAGGAAAGATGTGCACAGTGGTGCGAGTGTGGGTGCTGTGGTGGTGGAGATGGTGGTGTTGTGGTGGAGAAGCAGATCGAACGCAAGCAGAAGCAGATGAAGGAGATGAGTTTTTTTTTTTTTTTTTTTTTTTTTTTTTTTTTTTTTTTTTTTTTTTTTTCTAAGTGATTAGATCTGATATCTAAATATGGGGTAGGTTTTAGGAATTACTTTCTGCGGGGACATGTCCCCGCAGAATGTAAATGATTATTTTAATCAGACTTTTTTGCGGGGACAAGTCCCCGCTGAAAGTGGAAATTATTCGCCAAAACCTTTGGCGGGATAAAGTAAATGCTACGAGGGAAACTTAATTTTTTTGGTGAAACCTTTCTGCGGGGACATGTCCCCGCTGAAGGTATTTTGTAAATTATCTTTAATTAATTTAAAACTTTTAAAATGAATATTATTTCTTTTAAATTTAACTAAAAATTTTCTAAATCATATTTTATTAATTTAAAACTTTTTAAAAATTTTCTAAATCATATTTTATTAATTGTTTAACGAACGAGCCGAGATGTTATGGTTATCCACGAGATGTTTAACGAACGAGCCGAGATGTTATGGTTATACACGAGATGTTTAACGAACGAGCCGAGATGTTATGTTTATACACGAGATGTTTAACGAACGAGCCGAGATGTTATGGTTATACACGAGATGTTTAACGAACGAGCCGAGATGTTATGGTTATGCACGAGATGTTTAACGAACGAGCCGAGATGTTATGGTTATACACGAGATGTTTAACGAATGAGCCGAGATGTTATGGTTATGCACGAGATGTTTAACGAACGAGCCGAGATGTTATGGTTATACACGAGATGTTTAACGAACGAGCCGAGATGTTATGGTTATGCACGAGATGTTTAACGAAAGAGCCGAGATGTTATGGTTATACACGAGTTGTTTAACGAACGAGCCGAAATGTTATGGTTATACACGAGTTGTTTAACGAACGAGCCGAGATGTTATGGTTATACACGAGATGTTTAACGAGCGAGCCGAGATGTTATGGTTATACACGAGATGTTTAACGAGCGAGCCGAGATGTTATGGTTATGCACGAGATGTTTAACGAACGAGCCGAGATGTTATGGTTATACACGAGATGTTTAACGAACGAGCCGAGATGTTATGGTTATGCACGAGATGTTTAACGAACGAGCCGAGATGTTATTGTTATACACGAGATGTTTAACGAACGAGCCGAGATGTTATGGTTATGCATGAGATGTTTAACGAACGAGCCGAGATGTTATGGTTATACACGAGATGTTTAACGAACGAGCCGAGATGTTATGGTTATACACGAGATGTTTAACGAACGAGCCGAGATGTTATGGTTATGCACGAGATGTTTAACGAACGAGCCGAGATGTTATGGTTATACACGAGATGTTTAACGAACAAGCCGAGATGTTATGGTTATTCACGAGATGTTTAACGAACGAGCCAAGATGTTATGGTTATACACGAGATGTTTAACGAACGAGCCGAGATGTTATGGTTATACACGAGATGTTTAACGAACGAGCCGAGATGTTTAACTTTCCCACCAAAAATTTCCCACCAAGACCTGCTCTTATATACTAACATCTTATCCACACAACTTCACAACCTCTTATACTCAAAACCACTTAACCTCACAACCACAAACACACACTGTTATCATGGTAAAGATGGCGGAATTTGAAGCTTTTGCTTGTCCTTGTAAACGAGGAGACGTAATTCTGCGAGAATCGCATAAACCTTACTCCCTTGGTAAACAATACTATGCGTGTCCTTTATCAAAGGTGAACAATTACATACTTTTTTGTGTGTTATATAAATAATTTGGTTAGTTGTTAAAAATAATAGTTTTTACTCTTTAACAGGGTGGGACAAAGGAGTATGGATGCGATTTTTTTTTATGGAAGGAGGAACGACTAGCCAAAATGACCGGTTCTCTTGGAGCTTCAACGCCTCCAACTCATTCCGCAAGACCATCCAAAACTCTAACTCGTTACACTGCAGGACCTTCAACATCGAGTCCTGGAAATACAGAGTGCTCAAACTGCATCAAACTGAATCACCAGATAATGGTACTCAATAAAATGCTAGAAGTGTATATGCATCCAGACAAACACACAACTGATTCAGCTGCCTTATTTCACGACCTTTATAATGACATGCTAGGTGATATGGGAAATCTTCGTATGTAGGTTGTTGTTGTTGCTGTTATTGTTGTTGTTGTTGCTGTTATTGTCGTTGTTGTTGTTTGTTGTGTTATTGTTGTTGTTTAATAAAATGTTGTTGTTGTTGTTGTGAAAACTGATGTCGAACGTGCTTTATATTTTTAATTCGTACGCTTTAAAATGTTCCAATGATGTTGTTGTTGCTGTGAAAACTTAAGTATCCATCAAGATTCAACCATAAGGGGCCGTTTGGTTTATGCTGTCCAAACAGGGCCGTTTGGTTTATGTTGTTTTGTTAACAGCAGCCCACAAGGGCCGTTTGGTTTATGCTGTCCAAACAGGGGTGTTTGGGATTGCTTATTTCCTGCACCAAAAGGGTGTTTGGGTTTATGACCTTATTTGAAGAAACAATATCACAATTAACAAACACGAAGGCAAACATTTTATTTAAAACACGCAAGAGTTCTCAAACGAAAAACTCGACAACCAAACAAAACAACTCAAACTAAACAACTAGACAACCAAACGAAACAACTCAAACTAAACAACTCGACAACCAAATGAAACAGATCAAATGAAACAACCCGTTTATTTTTTTTTTGCGGCTACTTCCCGCTTTGCTGGAACTCGCACCATCTTTTCCCTTCATTGCTCTCATTTCCTTGATACGTGCAAACGTAGCTTCGAGATTTGTTACTCTATTTTCCAGATTACCAAACTCGGTGTCGAGGTCCAACGTGCTTTCAGCTTCATCGTCACCTCCAACAGCAGCAGCTTGAGCTTCAGCAGCACGTTGAGCTTTAGCAGCATCTAGCTCTTCCAAATACTCTCTATAGTACGGCTTTCTCCTCAACCATTCCAGAATCTTGTCTCTCTGCCACGGTGCACAGTTCGCATAAGAACCATATTCATCAAAAATTTCCCAGCCCCAATGAAGTATAATTTCATTATACAGGAGCTCGTGTGATAAAACCTTTGACCATTCCTGTTCCGGCGTTAAACCATCCATTGTTATGTGTGTTTTTTTGTGAGAATTTACGTGTTTTGTGATAAATTCATTATACGATATATATAAGTAAAAAATTGGCGGGGTAAAACAAAATTTTGGCGGGAAATACTTTCGGCGGGGACATGTCCCCGCCAAAAAGCCACTAAATTTTGGCGCGATAAACTTACCTTTTTGGAGCCAAAATTTTTAACGTTTTCAGCGGGGACATGTCCCCGCCAAAAACTAAAATTATGCATCTTTTCTTTCTGCGGGGACATGTCCCCGCCGAAAGGTAGAGCGGGAAAAAAAGGCGCGAACAATTAAGCACTCCAAAGTTTGGTAAATATGTGAAACATTTTCTGCGGGGACTTGTCCCCGCTAAAAGCATGCGTTGAAAATTTTGTAAATGGTCAGCGAGACTTTGTGCCAGCTCAGCACATATTTTGTCGTTTAGTGACTTTCGGCGGGGACAGTTGCGTCCCCGCCAAAACTGTGGTCGCCCGTTCTATGTTTTGTTGTAGTGTTCTTCAATAGCCGTCACCTTTGCTCTCCACTTCGGATGAAGTGCTCTAAGAAATTTCATGACAAAGTTCTTACTAGAAAAAGATTCGTCAAGTGCTTTAAGAGAAGTAATTATAGTATTAAACCTAGCAAAAACACTATCAATGGTCTCATCTTCAGAGATAACAAATTGTTCATATTGTTGAACAAGAAGATCAAATTTGTTATCTTTGACTTGTGAGTTCCCTTGATGAGTGATAATCAATGATTGCCAAATATCCTTAGCCGTTTTACACATAAAGACTCTTTCATATTCTTTCTTAGGTAAAGCGTTGTAAAACAACATTTTAGCTTCATTATTTTTGGCAATCAACTTCTTTTGCTCATCACTATGACGAGTAAGAGAAGTACCCTCATCCCGACCTCCTGATATATTTAATATAGGTTTACAATCACATTCTACAATAATATACCATAAATCTATATCCTTTGACTTCACATAAGTTTCAAAGCGGTTTTTCCAATAAATAAAACTATTTAGTTCAAATAGTGGTGGTCTTTGCATAGATTGCCCTTCTTTGAAGTTTTCAAAATCCATTGATCGTTTCAAGTTTTAAAATATAATATATTTTGAAAATCTTGAGTAACGTAGCTCTGATACCAATTGTGGAAAACTAGAAGGGGGGTTGAATAGTTTTTACCGTTTTAAATTTAATTTGCTTTGAGACTTATCGTGATTTCAATTTAATGCATACACACAATCAATATAAGTAATGTAAGTAAGGAAAAGAACAATCAAACCACAACGCGGAGATTTATAGTGGTTTGGCTACAAGGACTCTTTTCCTTGCCCTACTCTACTCCTCGAGCCAATAACTCGAGAGTTTTTTCATCACTAAGAAACAAGCTCCCTTCTCGGCGGATAAAACCTTTACACACGTCGCTTACACCTTTTTCCGGTACTAAGCTAAATACCGGGTTCTAGTTCAAGGTAGAACCAACCTGACGTCGCCTATACAATTTCCGACATTAAGCTAGATGTCGAGTTCTTTACAAGGGTTCAACCACTCCCGACACTCTATGTGTTTTGAGGACTAAAACACTAACCGATCACTATTGAATGAATGGTATAACAATAATGTGTGAATAACTAACAAATCACATAGTAACTATACTAACAGGATTGCAACAGTTTGTTGATCCTTGATGCTTGATCTCTTTGCTACAAAAGGAAGATCACTAAGAATGAAATGAATGGGTTAGTAATGTATAAATGAGTGAATATGTACTTTATGCTATATAAGTGATAGTTGTCCTTGAATGATCAGCTTGCTATTTATAGGCAAAACTGATCAGACAACTGGCGAATTTGGCGGACCCAAAATAAGGGTTCCGCCCTTGTACTGGTTTGGTTTCGCGGGAACATGCCAGCTAAGAGTTTTCCAAATCTTACCATATCTTGTCTAGTCTTGTCAAGATCTTAAAAAGTCAACTCCTTTGCTTCAAGATCTTTCCAAAATATATTTTAAAGTCAACTAAGATTTTCTAATGAGGTATGCCATGATGTCATGTGTATTTCCATTTTTAAGAAATAAAAATAAACATGTAAATGTATATATGTATGCAATGTGTAATTCCTAGTGATCATGTGGTATGTAAATGTGTTTTTAAAAAGCTTGTTACTAAAATGTAAAAGACTTTAACTTATATTTATGCTTTGCTAAAGATAAACCTTATAATTGTCATTAACAAAATAAAGCAAAGATCGTAAAATATAAATAACATTTTTAGGACGATATTTGTATTAACACAGAGTATAACTTTTTAGTTACCTTGAAGCAAAATTCATTCAAGAATTTTTCAAACTGAAATTTCTAAATCTTTCAGAATTTTGCTTCAAGAAGACTCCTTCCCTCAAACTTTAAAAAGTTTAAAATTCTCAAAACAAAAGTGAGTTTTGAGGGGGAGTATTTACAAAACAAAAATGTTCCGTCAAAATCATGCTTGATGGTTTGTGTACACATCACAGTGCACAACCCGTACTTGTAATGAAAGGACCCTGAGGTACGCTTCAGTGCCTCAATCCTAATATAAGGAGCGAAAGCTTCTTACTTATGAGTAGAATTAACCAGAATTTTTCAAAGTTTTTCAAAATTCTGCTCATAAGGACAAGTATTCCCTTGTCAAGGGGGAGTACTTGAAAAACAACATCTTTGTTCTAATAACAACAAAAAGTTCTTGAAATTCTTCCCGTAAACCTCAAAAAGCATATTTTAATCAAAAGTTTTTCAAAAACAACATGAATATGCTATTTTTGAGGGGGAGAATAAATAATGTGATTAAAATATGGTGATAAAAGTTTGAAATCTCGTGTGAGCTCGACTCAGAATTGAACCCTCGAATTGACGATAGCAAAAGTCAGTAGTCGAAAAGACATGTCCGGGACGGGTAATAATTTCAAGCCGGTTTATCCGGTGATGTAAACGTGTCTCGCAAAGGACGTGTCTGAGTAGAATGTACCGATTTCGAGAGATTTTCCTTGAATATGATTTGGACGGGTAATAATTTCAAGCTAGTTCTACTAGTGATGTAAACGTGTCTCGCAACGATCATGTTCATTGAAAATCAATCAATTCAAAAAGTGCTAGCTCTACCCGACATGTGCAAATTTACCTTAACTACTTATGAGCACATGTTAAGGGGGAGTATTTATGAAAATCACAAAACTCTCAAAGTGATAACAAAATATGTCTTTACAATCATAATCAGTTTGAGAGATTTTTTCAAAAGTTTGGTTTATGGAAACTATAGGATAGTCATGGAGATATAAGATGACTAAGGTTAGTGAAAACCGTCCTATGATCCACCAGAACCGGAGGGATCTATCCAAAGACAATACCTATAGTTTAGTACTAGAAAGTCCTAGGAATGATGAAAAAAAAAGGAGAAAAGAAATGAAAGGAGAAAGAAGGGGTTGAAGAATGAAAAAGAAAAGTAAAGAAAAGGGTGAAAAGAAATAGCCCTCCAGTTGTTCAACCTTAGGGCAGACACCGGGTTCAATACATATGCTACTGGTTGTTACTACGGTAACATCGGTATTGAAGATTAAGCCGTCATGGACCCAGTGACGCACTGCACTAAACCTTCTAGCCACTCAGGTGTCTCTCAAAAGACACTTGTTTCATTTCTCACGGAGAACCCTTCATTATCTATCGACCTCTCACTCCGAGATGTGTTGATATTGAAGAGGAGGCACTTTGCTCCATGCCTCCGACGACCAAATATAAGCACTTAATTGAGTCTAGAGCCATGAGATACATCAAAGATCTCTTAGGTACACTTAGCATACACTGGTTGTTCAACAAAAGGAACACCAGTTGTAAATTATAAGAGTGTCCTTCGCAGATCTTAGTAATCTGCCGAGAACATTCATGAAAGAATTCACAAATTGTGTTTCTCAGTGATTGAATGGAAATCCTGCTAGGGTCAACATCAAACAGCCCTGACAGCAGGTCACTTCGGTAATCCCTTGTAGGTTACGCTTAGTGTTAGCTCCAAAATGGACTACAGTCGTGGGGTGATCTCCAGCGGTTCACTGAATCGTTGATGCACTTCGGTGTGTCTGTGTAAGCCCTTTCAGGGGTATCCGATTCAGAACGGCCTAGGCTAGGATTAGAGAAAGTCTTCACACTATGCTGTTGACGATCTCGAAGTCCGAACCTGTAAGTGTCGGATGATTTATTGCTAACTGTTTACCTGCAGAAAATCATGGAGACTTGGAGTTACATTACCATCATTCCATCATGCTTATACCTGAAGATAAAGTTCTCACAAAGACTAAGAGATAACAAAAGTTCAAAGAAGCTAAAGAAAAGTCAAAGATCGAGCAGAACAAAATTTCACAAGTTAAAGATTGAAGCTTATGAAGTGAGAAACACTTGAAGAACAAAAGTCAAAAGACATATGAGCATGATGGAAAAGACGTAAAGACACTGTCATCAAAGAACGTTGGTGGAAGGCAGATCAAGACACTACCATATCACATCACATCAAGAACAAAGAACAAAGATTCTAAAGACGTCGAAGCCGAAGAAGCAAAGAAGACGTCAAACAACCTTGATGACCAATCCTTAGGAGGAGATTGTTGGGAACACGTTTTGTATTAATTCAAGTATTGGTCATTTAAGGTTGTAAAATCACAAAGCATGATTGGAACAAAGAATCTAGCAAAGTTATTACACGAAGACTCAAAGTTCAAAACAACAAGCATCAAAGAAGATTAATGATCATCCATTTCTATTGATGGACCCATAACCTACATGTCACAGAATGAGATCTCAATGATCACCCCTTAGGGGGAGATTGTTGGGAACGCAAAAGTGATGATCATAAATGTAATCAAAGAGAGATCTCAATGATCGTCCCTTAGGGGGAGATTGTTGGGAATGCTTAAAGTGACGATCATTATCGATTCAATGAGTCTTGTAATATGGTCATGTAATAGCTCGTTAGAATATGAAAAATATAGTCTACATGATAGTAGAAGTGTGCCGTCTAGTTTAGTCATAGTATTTACGTTAATGTTGAATTAGTGAAATATGTAAAGACGACACACTTCCCTATTCTCATATCATGGGAGACTATATAAGGTTGTAAACCTCTCATTTGAGAGGGTGAATTGTGAATGGAAAGAGAAACCCTCTCTCATTTCCTAACTTGCTCTTTCTCTCTCTACACATATCTTTCTCTCTCTAACATATTTCTAACATATTACATGTGTGTGATTTGATCTAAAACAAGGTGACCAACAAGCCTTGTACCTCTTCATCTCCTTGTACTTATTCAACTAAGGTGGGTAACCCATTCTCTAAAGTAGGTAATGTGGTTGTTTCTGATAGCGACGATTATGAAGTTCTTGATAACCGCAACGTGACTAATTATTTTGGTAGTGGAGGGAAAACGAAGAGTCTTTTGGAGCAATGGAAAGAGGGTATAGGTGACTACAATATTTATGAAGATGAACTTTGATGATTGTGGTCCCTCTGCGCCCAATTAAAGGTTGCGGGCATCCATGACATTAGACTTGGATATGTTGTTTTTCTTTTGTTTTTGCATAGAGTTTGATGTGTCTTAGTTTATGCTAGTTTTTGAATTTGTTTTCTAGTTTTTTGTAACTAGTTGATCATTTGTGGTCTGTCATGAATGATCTAGTGGTTGTTCAAGGGGTTAGTTGAGGTTAATGTGGTACTTCAGCCACATTATATTGTACTTATCTGTTTTTTTTTGGAGTAATATATTTTACCGGGTGGAAGGCCATTTACCCAAAATTAAATACAATTTGTAATTTGTAATATAAAAGAAAACTTCGAGTTTAATAAATGTGGTTTAACCATTGGCCTTAATCCCATAAATTAATTTGCTTATAAAATGTCGTTATTCTTGGCTCATTAGAGAAATCCTGGTACATTAAAATTGTAGCTAAATAAGTAAAGTCCCTTACCCAAAATAAGTCATAAAAGACTCCAGATTCTAAGCGATTTGTAGTAAAAATAAAATAAATATTTCGGAAATGATACAGACCCCTAAGGATCTTGCGAATTGTGAAAGTTGAAAACAGACTCCTTAATAACAGGATTTTTGTTGATGCATCCTTTAGAAGCTGATGCATATTTCGAGTATTTATCGTGTTGTCACAATTTTACGAACATCTATATCTGGCATATTTTCTCAAATTCAGATCCTCTCAAGTTATTATGAACAACAATAGTCGTGTTCTCGGTCTAAAAGTTACATGCTTACTATAAAGGCCCCACTTAGGATAACCACCTAAAGACATGTCCTGTTATATCATTAGACACACTAAAAGTCGGATTAATTCGACCTAATGAACTCTTAAATTATTATTAATAAAGTCTAATTAATCTACAAAAGTTAGTGGATTGCTAATAGAATACACAATATACTCTCATTTTAAAATTTGTAATTAGGAAAGTAATCAAAAGTGATTGATAAATTTCATGACATATTATAATGTCGTGTTCTTGGAAGGTCTCAATCACATAGAAATCACAATAATATTTTATGAGACAATCAAATATGGCCTTAAACACCTCTTTGTTTGTCTCAACAACACCAATTACATATTATATTTTATTTTAACATTTTATTTTTATTTTTATATATTTCCCATATGAGAAATATCCTGTCCCATGCCACAGGTTGTTTATATATAAGAAACCAACTTTCTTTTCATCATATAATTCTCTCATTGTCTCAATAACCAAAACCAAAAACCTCTGGTTTTCCAACTGCAAACCTATGGCAAAAGGTGGCAAGCTTACGAAAATCAGGTCGGTGCTAAAGAAATTGCACTCGTTTAGCAACGGCAAGCCAACTAGTCATACGAAAGACCGTGCTAATGCATCAGCTTCTGATGAAGAGGATTACAACAACTTGAGTCATTCTCATGCAGTTTATGTAGGCAAGACAAGGCGTCGCTACCTTATAAGCTCGGATGTAGCCCAACATCCTTTGTTTCAAGAGCTTGTGGAACGTTCGGGTGATGGAGAAGATAATGTGACTATTGAGTGTGAAGTTGTGTTGTTTGAACATCTACTTTGGATGATTGAAAATGCTGATCCTCAACCTGATTCTTTACATGAGCTTGTCGATTTTTACGCTTGCTAATGATTTTTCATTTACTTTCTATATTCATTCTTGTAATTCTTCTCGAATTCATGTTCTTCAATATTTCTTGGATAACAAGCAATCCATTAATTAGTTTCCTTCTTGTTTCTTTGTTTTTGATTTGATCAAGTCGATATATTGAATATAGTTAATTTTGTAACTCAACAAGGTGTGTTCATCACGTATATGTAGTTGATGCAGTCTAAATGAAAAATGTCATTCTCTTAAAAAGGTTGATTTATTAAATAGCAAAACATGAACTCCATTACTCTTATAAAATCAATTTGTGTTTTGCATTACAAAAATTGTGCAATTGCTTATACTTTACAAAATGCTACAAAAACAAGAATTAAGATCAAGGTGTGCACTTGGGAGCATGCCTGCTGCTCCCAATTGGTTTGCTACGACTTTGAAGCTGGTCCTGACTCCTCAACAAGTAAGACAGTTGCTCGATACATACTATAACGATAATGTGATAAAATATGTCACCTTAAAATGATCATAACTCTTAAATCACACGTATGGGTACCACGACTAGGTTCCATATATAAATTAAAACAACGTGTCACCAAATCGGAAGCATGGGGGTTCATTCACAATGGGACAACTCTAGTCAATATGGAAGTTTCAGGCCTAGCTTTGGGACCAAATTCCATGGTTTAGTAATTCAATATCAATTTTTACCTTTTATTTTTTTTTTAGATGTTGGCAAGTTATTTTGTCCATGCTGATCTTCTATAATACTTTTGTAGTTTAGACTTTAGACATGATTTTGAACTTTTATATATTTTTCGTACTTGCCATAAAATTGTTGTGTCCTTCATAAACAACTAATACTTAAATATGTTTTTTTTATATAAAATGTAGTTGTCACCATCGTTTGATGAAAGGTATCTAGGATGATTTTGTTTTTGTGTCAATGTCACAAACCGTTTACTGAATGCGACAAGACTGACCAAAAATTGAGTTGGTAGACATGAAAAGCAAGAAAAAGTTTGGAAAGTTGATAAGCTAAACTAATGAAAAAAGATTAAATTAATTGTGAAGGTGAAGGAAATGATTGGGTTGGTTGGATGCTTTTTATTTGATTAATCAACGTCTATGTACCAAACAGCAGAAGAAGCAGACCCCTTCTTTCTCTTTTCTGTTGAATTCAACACTTTATTTATTTATTTATTTATTTATTTATTATTATTATTATTATATCTGTTTACATTAACTTATTTATATTGATATGAAAGCAAGCATGTAGGAAACAAAAATTAAAAAATGGAGTAAACGCGTTTTCAGCTGCTTCACCTATGGGTTTTGTTTAATTAAATTGTGATTATGCTTTTAAAAGTAGCTTAAAAAGCTAAGTTTGGACGTGGAATTATGTCAAGTTAATCATATGTGTTATTATAAAAAAGTACTTCTTCGGTTCAAAATCAACGTCCACTTTCAAATTGCACAAAGTTTTAAGATTTCGTACTAACTATACTTTTCATGAATCAAATATCATTCTACCGCTAAAACCTCTTTTGATTGATTGAAACGCAAAGTGAACATATTTATTTTGTGACGGAAGAAGTATTTGGAACATTTATTTTGAGACGGAACGATATTTGATAAAAACCAGATTTAGACCATTTGAGAAACACTTACATTAGTAGACACATATATAAAATGTAAGTTTTAGTTAAGGCCAAAATGTTTTATAGATATAGACTACATATGGTAATATCTTTTTTTAAAAATATATGTACAAGTGTATGTGTATATATGTCAATATTATGATTGTGTATGTACTTAACTACTTATCATATAAAAGTCAAATTGTTTGTCTATTAGACTCCTTAAAACAAACTCAAATAAATTAAGATGCAAGTCCAAAGACACCCAATTTGTGTGTTGTACGTTTTTCATTTTTCTCTTTTCTATTTCTTAAAGGGTGACAGATAGTATTCCATACATCTTAATCTAGATATAATCTAAAAAATCCATATCCATTACGTTCCGCTTAATCTTCCACGTACATATAATTATGACCATCACTACTTTACTAAAAACATTTCTAATAAAGGTGAGGATGTTTGATTCAAACTTTACTATGATATATAGAACACACCCTGTCACAAAACAGAAACCATTATTACCTACTTCTGAATTTTGATGAAGAAATGTGATTTGGTTAAAGAAGTTGGGATGTGTTTTATTTTGAGGTGATTATTGGTTCAATGATGATGTAACCTCCTAGTATGGTAAATGCCAAACAAAATAAACTGCATGTGATGTGATGTAAGGTCCATCCTAGTATGTCTACTAACACAATACAAGAAGAATGTTTGATGGGCAAGGGGGAGGAATGTGGTGGACAAATCTTGTTTCTTGATATTATGTTGATTTTAATCCATTTGTGTAAAGAACAACTTTTATAAACCACCAAATTGATGATATGTAGTATCTAATACTTTATTGAAAATTTTGTGAGTCCTTCGATTTCAAAAAAATAATTTACATTACGTTTTGGTCAATTTTCCCTATTTTAAAATAGGCCAATTTCCTAATTTAAAGTCAATCAAATAGGCAACACTATGAAATGGAGGGGATGCTTGATTTGTGGCACAGTCGGTGTTACTATGAGAGCACTTGGGACACTCAGCTATAGGGTTGGCTGGTGCCCTATAACTCGGTCCTACACTTCACCTCAAGTCATAGGGTCTCGCGTCAAAACTAACAGTCGAGTTATCAGCTTTTTTTTTTTTTTTTTTTTTTGTGTTAAGTGTGAGTCGGGAGGTGTTTTGTAACTTGAGTTACGGAAAAAGGGCGTTTTATGCTGAGTTTTAGATTCTGAGTTATAAAAAAAAATGTTGAGATGACAACACGTTTTGCTATAACGTGAGCCCTATGACTTTTACACACCTTGTGCTCTAACTATGAAGAAACATGCTCAAATAAAAAAGATACAAATATTACTTTTTATATTTCCCATGACCTAAGTACTATTTTTGTGTTACAATATTAACATATCTTTTTATATATTTCGCAATCCATAACTATTTTGTGAAACAAAGATTAGAAGGATTAATGCAATAACAAAAAGATAAACTTTTCAACGTATAATTCTTATTAGAATAAATCAAATAATCACAAAGTGTTTTGTGGACAAATACCTGATTGAATGACAATAAAGTTTAGCTCTCTAAACAAGCAAACTCAAACAAAGGCTAAAGTTTGCAAGTGAACTCTTGTGTCTCCGACTGGATTAGGGACAATGACGAGTTAAAACGAAAGTAAATACCCTTCTTCAATGATACAATTAATATGAAAGAGATGTTATTTACTCCGACCAATATTCTCTTTATACATGAGACAAATGATGACGTCACATGAAGGTTGGTGAAACAAATCAAACATTCAATGGAGAAGTTCATCTTGCATTAAATATTTCTATTATTGGAAACACAACTTTACTTTTATGGACAGTGTTGCCAACTGTTTACTGCATTTCACCATGTTGGTCCATGAAATTGAGTAAAACAAGAACAGTTCATTGATAGTGAAAAGAATTGTTACAAGATTACTCAAAACCTATTAGATTACATGATAACATCTTCAACTTCTTAAAGGGGATACTTTCGGTATGGTATCCCCTTAGGTGAGGGTTTTTCCTCTTTTGGTGACAGATAATCTCTCACTGATCCAAGCTATGCTTGTGATTCAGTGAGAGGATGGTTCATATCAACTAATACACTATGTGTATTCTATTTGTTTGTTTAGGAATGCATACTATTCTCTTATTACAACAGACTATATATACAGGTAAATAAACAAAGTCAAATGTGGTAGGTATGAGTTTTCATCCACTTGGTGTGAGTTGTCATCCACCAAGTGGTCCCTACTTCATCTTCATCTTGTACTTTGTCTGACTTCTTTGTTGGAAGTTCCCGCCCATTTATCAGTCTGCTTGTAGAGATAGTATCTTCAGGGTCACTGAGACATTTGTCAATTCTCAGTGATACTGGTGTTGTTTGTAGCTCGTATACTTTACTCACTGACACCGTATCAGTAAGTAAATGTTTCTTCAACAACAGGCTTTTTACAACACTCACTGATTTCTTTATCAGTGAGTAATCCACTATTTTATCAGTGGGTTAGGCTATTTTATGTTCAAATCTTGTCAGGGAACTTGGGGCAAATTCTTGACCCAACAATCTCCTCCTATTTGAATATACAAATAGCCTGGTTCAAACCTGCTTGTTCAAGGACTTGGGTTTTAGTTCCTGAGGTACAAGGGATCAGGACTTAGGTTTAGTTCCTGAGGTCCAGGTTCAAGAGTTCAGGTACTTGGGATTAGTTCTTGATATTCAGTGAGTTGAATGACCGGTTCAGTGACTGGGTTCAGGGTTCATGGGTTCCTGAGGGTTCACTTGACTTTAACAGGTTCATTATTTGTCTCACTGAGATGGTTCAAGGTTCAGGTTCAGTGACAGGAAGTTCAGTTACCATGGGGTTCAGTGACCTGGGTTTTAGTCACTGAGGGTTCAGGTTCTTGGGGTTTCAGTAACTTGGGTTTTAGTCACTGGTTCAGGGATTTAGTGATGGGGTTTATGGGTTCATGTTGTAAGTTCAGTGTTGTGAGTATACTGATGATCTTTACTCAGTTGATCACCAATCTTCAGTCACTACCTGAAGCATAACTACCAACTCCCTGATCAACACAACTGCCTCTCAGCTTCCCACCCTTGTCACACCCTGAAGGATCCTTCAAGGTTGTGATCCCTCCCACTGATTCAAACACTTCCTGCTCCCTGCTCCCTTCTCCACTTTGATGGACACAATATTGTTCAGGTTGTTTTGCAGTGAGCAAGAGTGACATCAGTTCAGTTTCGTTTGACTCAGTAACCATTTCAGCTTCCTGAGTCAAACACTTCCTGAGTACTTTTCACTCCCTGCTCCCTTCTCCCCCTCAAAATTTTGCGTCTCAACGCAACTTTTTGACCAGTGTATCTCAGCCTGATAATCATCGTTTTGTCTCACTGAAAAGTTCAGGTTCCTGGTGGGGATTCAGTCACCAGGGGTGTAGGGTTCAGTGAATGGGAGTTAACTGACTGGGGTTCAGTTCCTTTGGGGGTTCAGGTTCCTGAGGGTTTAGGGGTCCTGAGGTGGGTCAGCTTCCTGAAGGGGGTTTTAGTTCCTGAGGAGGGTTTATGTTCCTGAGGGGGGTCAGTTGACTGAGGGGGGTCAGTTGACTGAGGGTTCAGTAACTTGGGTTTTAGTTACTGATGGGTTAGGGATTGTGTTTTACCCACTGATTCTCAGTTTCAGTGAGTATGGTTTTGTTTAACTTACTGATGTTCACCTTCAGTTATTTCAAAACACCACACCCTCGGTATTACCACCTCAACTCTTCTTCAGTGACTTTTAGTCACCTCTTTAACCTTCCCAACTCCCTGAAACTTATCAGGGACCTCATTTCACTCCCTTTGGTTTACCCCTTCTTCAGTGACTTTTAGTCACCTCTTTAACCTTCCCAACTCCCTGAAACTTATCAGGGACCTCATTTCACTCCCTTTGGTTTACCCACGGCTGTGATAGCCTTAGCTTCCCAACACACTCCCTGATTCATATCAGGAACCACGCTTTTCATTTCAAAACCTCCACTGACCCATAATTTACACACCTTCTCTCTTCTGAGTAACACAAAATCTGCCCACACTGATTCACACCACTGATGCATAAGCACAGTCTGAAACTCACAAACATCAACTGATTTTTACCACTTCCTGATCAGTCTTAGCCCGAAACAAGAACAAAAACAGCCTCGTTTTTTTTCTTTTCATCCCATCTTTCCACTTACCCACACTTCATCAGATTATGATTTTTAATATCATAACTCTATTGAAACATCATGAGACCTCTAAATATCACATCATTACACACTCATTTGCAATCCAAAACCTCAAAAAAAATTCCACTCGACCCTTTTTAACCGCAAGCCACAGTTCCAAACATTTTTTCTATCATAGCTATCCCTTCATTCTCAACTCCATACACCCTTTTTTTTTACGTTTTCCGGTTAGACCTGTAACCTCCGCCGCTACAGTTGCCGAAATGAATATGAGATTTGTTGGTGATATCGTTTTGGATTTTGATTGAGAGTGAAAGTGGTGAGAGATACGAGTTAATTTTTGGATATTGATAGGGTTTTTGTGGTGATGATTTTGACCGGATTTCGATCTGGGTTTTTGTGATTGTGTTTTTTAAGTTATGTGTGGATCTGGTTGTTTTTTTTATGTGCTTATGAGGGTGATGGTTTTGTTGAGATTTTTGTGGGACGTTTTTTGTGTTATGATAATAAGGTTTGTGTGTTTTTTTGTGTGTGGGAGATCTGGTTTTTTGTTTAGTGTGAGAGTGGTAGATCTTTTGGGTTTTTAGATCTGGGTTTTGTGTGTGTGCGTGTGTGTCTGTGTGTGTTTTTTGTTTAAATCTTATTTTGGTAGGATAAGATTTTTTGTGTGGCGTGGGTTTTGTGTGGATAAGATTTTTGGTAGGTGGGGATAAGATTTGTGTGGTGGGTGGGGCTTCAGGGAGGGGTTTTTGGTATGGTTGGTGTTTGTCAGTCACCAAAATGTGTCTCTCCCCCTCAAAAATTGCTATATCAGTAGCAGTTTTTGAAGAACACATTTAATTTTTTTTGAAGAATGTTAATCATTAATCATGCATGGATCTGGCTCATAAGAATGAACCTTAGGCTCTGATACCACTTGTTGGTCCATGAAATTGAGTAAAACAAGAACAGTTCATTGATAATGAAAAGAATTGTTACAAGATTACTCAAAACCTATTAGATTACATGATAACATCTTCAACTTCTTAAAGGGGATACTTTCGGTATGGTATCCCCTTAGGTGAGGGTTTGGCCTCTTTTGGTGACAAATAATCTCTCACTGATCCAAGCTATGCTTGTGATTCAGTGAGAGGATGGTTCCTATCAACTAATACACTATGTGTATTCTATTTGTTTATTTAGGAATGCATACTATTCTCTTATTACAACAGACTATATATACAGGTAAATAAACAAAGTCAAAAGTGGTAGGTATGAGTTGTCATCCACTTGGTGTGAGTTGTCATCCATGTAGGAAATACCCATCTTGATTGTGTGTATGATTCGGGTGGTCTTGATTCATGAAAGATCAAGAATCCCATGGTGAGTTAGTGAGATGTTAGAGAGAGAGAGGGAGACTCTTGAGAGAAAACTGGATCTATTAGATTGTAGGTGAAATGTGACAAGAGTTCCAACCCTTCCCAAGTGTGGGAAGGGGTATTTATACTTCTACATATTGGTGCCCCTAGTGGGCTGTGGAGTGAGCTGACAGTGGGGAAAGCCCCGACCCACTCCACAAATATAGATACGACTAATCTAATAAAACTAATAATACTAATAATACTAAGCTAATATAAATAAGCCTACGAGCTATATAAATGCTAATTAGATGCTCGGGGTGACCGAACCTTCATATGAATATTTATATTCCTAACAATCTCCCCCTAAGGGAGGTCACCCCGGAAATAATAACTTGAATTCTAGCATTTTATCTTTTGATCTTGACTTCATAGCTCGTAGTCTTCGATTCTTCAACGTCTTGTATCTTTGTGCCTTTAGCAGTTAACTTTTGATGACCGCTCTTCTATCTTGGATGATCTTTGAGTATTCTTCGAATTTATCATCCAACATTTGTCTTTAAGTCATCTTTCGGTAGTATGTCTCCACGTGATGTGTAAATCTTTGAGCCGACATGCTCACACTATTAGGTGTCATGATCTTTAGCATTAGAGTTTGCAGAAGCCGTGTTGAAGGTCTTTTGGTTGATCATGACTTTGTTGAATTACAATGATGATGTAGTGTGAACATGTGGTAGAGGATTGGCATCTTTACTGCAACCAGCTACAACCGCATTCAGCTGCAACCTCAATCAGCTACAACCGTAAACAGCTGCAACAGCAATCAGCTTCAACCGCCAGATGTTCCTGCATACGACAGTTAGCAATAAAACGTCCGGTACTTACAAGTTCGGACTTCGAGATAGTTAACAGCATAGTGTGAAAACTCTCTCTAATCCTTACCAAGACCGTTCCTAATCGAAAACCCACAGAGGGCTTTTTAAGATCGAACCGTAGCACATCAACGATTAGGTGAGTCGCTGGAGATCACTCCACGACTGTAGACCGTTTGAAACTGTCGCGACCACTAAGCGTAATCCACGAGGAATTACTGAAGTGACCTGCTTTCAGGGCTGCTTGATGTTGTCCCTGGCAGGAATTTCCATTCAATCATTGAGAATTACATTTGTAAATTCCCTCATGAATGTTCTGGCAGATTGCTGAGATCTGCGTAGGACTCATAAGTTTACTACTGGTGTCCTTAATGTTGAACAACCAGTGTATAAATAATTCGTGTCCCTATGAGATCTTATTATGCATCTCGTGGCTCTAGACTCTATAGTGCGTTTTGATTTAGTGAGCGGAGGCTGGAGAGGACTGCCACCTTTTCAATATCATCTAACTCGGAGTGAGAGAGACGATAGGAATGTATTGAACTCCGTGACAATTGAAACAAGAATCCTTTGAGGGACCTTGAGTGGCTAGGGAGGGTTGTGCAGCGTATCACTGGGTCCATGATACTTTGTCTTCAATGTCAGCAATCAACTAAGTGATTCTGACAGCATATGTATTGACCCGGTTTCTGCCTAAGTTGTAAGGAGGGCTATTTCTTTTCACCCTTTATCTTTACAATTCTTTTTCATTCTTCAACCCCTTCAGTGCATACCAAGACTTCATAACTAACACCTTGTTGGGTTTATTCCAGTGTTAGCTCCATCTCAGTCGGAACTCTTCCCTCATTCACTTTTCTCCTTTTTAATCATACCTAAGGACTTCTACACTAACTAGTGGATTGTCCCTGGGTAGATCCCTCCGGCTCTGGCGGGATCGTGGGAACTTGAGCCTAACCTAACCATCCTTATAACTCCATGCATTAATTAAAATGGTCGGTCTTTGGTGTACTTTCACGATTGCCATAAACCAAATCTTTGAAAAATCTCTCAAAGTGTTCATGATTCTGAAACACATTTTTGCACACACTTGAGAGTTTTATATTTTTCAAATGCTCCCCCTCAACATGTGCTCGGTTGATTGTTTTATAAATTTGCACATGTTAGGTAGAGCTCGCACCTTTTTGAATTGATCCACTTTCAGTGAACATGACCGATTCGAGACACGCTTACATCACTGGTTAGACCAGCTTGAAATTATTACCCGTCCTGGTCAAGTCCATAGAAAGTTTCTCGAAACGGTACACTCTACTCAGACACATCCTTTTCGAGACACGCTTACATCACTAGTTAGACTAGCTTGAAATTATTACCCGGCCAGGATATGTCCTTTCGATTCATGACAGTATATGTTTCGTCAATTCATTTGTTAAGTCTGAGTCACGATCTCATGTTATGCCAAATCCTTTTTGTTTCCACAAAACATTTGCTCCCCCTCAATGTGTGCATCGATATATAAAGTAGTTTAGCACACATGGGAGAGCTTACACTTAAATCCAAAACATCACATTTTCATCAGGTTTCATATTTAAATCACATTCTCTCCCCCGATCAAAAATTTCAAACCTTTTGAGATTTGTGATCCCAATTGATTTAAATAAGTTAGAAAATGTGGGAGAAAATGTGTCCGATTTAATATATTCTGATGATGAGAACATACTTTGCTCCCCCTTAATCTAAGAGGGAGATTCACTGCTAATTTTGCACAAATGATATTGACCTTTTTGCTCAAATGATGTAATCACCCACTTTTCTGAGTGAGTCAGTGGTCAACATCGATTATCCATCCACCAACAAATCTTCTCAAGTATTGTCGATCCCCACTTGGCGAGGTCTGAGTAAGTACTTCTTTGTTGAAATGATGGTGGTGGAGGTGAAGGTGTTGTTGTTGTTGTTGCTGCCGATGTTGTTGTCGTGGTGAATTTCGAGCCAATCAATAGAGTTTGAACGTCTGATCAAATGGTTAGAATGGGAACTGGCACATTCATTCTGGCTATGGAATCTGCATAAGAATATCAACACAGATATGCATACATACAGATACACTATCCCTTAATAGCTACCCTTCAGCAGCTTGCCACATTATAATACCAAGTTCATCTTATAATCAAACCCCAATCAGGAACTACGTCAAACCACTATTTAGCATGAAGAGCAATTAGCAATCATGAACATGGCAATTCACACAGATTTCAATATTTAATTCAGGATCTTAGGAACATGATTCTAACATAATAGCAATCTACCTAAGCGAATCCTGAGAACATATGCACAATATCAACAACAATTATGCAGCAATCGACCAACAAAAGTCAAACGACATTTGAAACTCATTCATTTAGATCATACAAATGCCAGTGGAGTATTCAAAAACATCAAACACAACTGGTTTTCTAACTTCTTTTAGGTTTTGAGTCTTAAAGCATTTTGGGGATTATACGAGGATTCCAAAGTAACACAAATGAACCTTCTAGATACATAAAGCTAGGAAACTATAAGCAAATTGCACATAATGTCCTAAACTTTCTAGCAACTAACACACTTGGTCATTTGATATATTTAAGCAAGATCCTCTTCAACTAATTCCCCATTAACTACAAAACCATTTCTAACAAGTATGATTTAACCAATAAATCTGTTTGATGATATAAAATTTGAATTCACTCTCCCCCTCAATCAATGACCCGTATTCTAGTTGAACCTCAACTAAAATCACGCTTAACCCCACAACTCATCAAACAAGAACTGTCGTGAGGTTTTGTAGTCATTGATTGAGTGACAAATTTTATGCATAATCCAAGTATAAACAAATTTCATACAACACATATTCACCAAGTGTCTCACAAATAATTTTCAGAAGAATCATAGAATGAAAACTATTTGTTATACTAAGAAGATTTCTCTTCTTTTACAAGAAATGATGCACTGAAACGTACATCAAATCAGGAAACATGGATATGAAGTAATCCATGCCCAGGTGAACATCACCCAGTTGGAGGAACAGCCGTCTTTTTGGCGACGTGCTTTCCCCAATATGAAGCGCGGGTTGCTATCTAAAGTAATAGCAAGCCATTTTAGACATGTTTTAAGAATCCATTTTAACTTCTGCTCGAGCTTCATTTAAAGACCCGTGCCATTGTTGAATGACATTTCTAAGTCCGTAAATGTTATCGATAAACAGAAGACATGCCTAGGTGAAACTATTTTTGGTCTTTTCTAATTTTTTAATTTTTTATGGTTTTTCTGATTTTTCGATTCTCTATTTACAATTAGCAAGATTTCTATATATCTATTTACAGATGGTATAAAATATGAATAAGTATATATGTACAAGGATACGAACCAGAAACCATTACTCCTCAGCATTCTGAATCTTCTTCGCATTCATCACTTGACTTGCTGAAGAGCAATGTGAGCACTTTCAATCAGGGAATGATTCTGGCTTTTCACTCTCCCCTAATTAGTGCTCTCCCCCAATCTGACAACCTCTGACGATCACCCATAATAGGAAGAAGACTTTGGATGAACGCCCAAAATATGAAGAAGTCTTTTGATAACCAAATGCATGCCGTCTTTAGTCTTCTAACACTCCCGTCCTTGAGTAACGCCGTCAAAAACCTTAGGCATCTTTTCGATAGTTTAAGTTGAGCATCAACTGAAATCTAGCTTAACCTCACAACTCATCAAACAAGAACTGTCATGAGATTAGGTTAACATCAAGTTGGGCTTAACCTTAAACTACGGAACAACTTGAACCTAACTTAACTCCACAACTCATCAAACAAGAACTGTCATGGGATTAAGTTAAATATCAAGTTGTAAGAAAAGAGCTCAACATTTTTGAATGTAGAGAAGACTGAAGACTCGACCTTCTTCAAGATTGCCCAATGTGGAGGAACAGAATACCAATCATCTTTATCTCACCAAATGCCTTCCAGTAACCTTACATGTAACCCATCAGCCCGCAGCATACACATGAGATGATAACACCCACCAGAGAACCAAGAGTAGACTGACGACTCGACCTTCTTCAGTCATGAGTATAACACCAAAGTAACAAGTTGAACCACTGATCATCTATAGTATGTATTCATCCTTGGATATTAAGCCCTGATCACGTGAACCTGTTGTGCGTCCTTAATGTACACATTCTCTCTCCCCTGATGGTTACGATTAATCAGCCCATGACGTAACAGTGAAACGTAAATACCAAGGTAACAAGTTGAACCACTGATCATCTCTGCGGTTCTCAACACCGGAATATATGATTAAGCCCGATCACGTGAACCTGTTGTGCGTCCTTGGTGTACACATTTCTCTCCCCCATGATGGTTACGATTAATTGGAATCATCATCATGATGTGTACATGTAGCCTAATGACGTATACATGAAGCATTGACTAGAAACCCTTTGTTACTGAATGAACCAGCTCGTGAGACTATGTAGATTAGCATTCCATGACCATGTTCTTCAACACCTTGATAGACGGAAGAAGTAGTGTTAGAGAAACATGGTTTGCACGACTCCTGAACTGACGTATTCAGGAGTCGTATGACCATTTCTCAATCATCAACTAACATGTAGATTAATATTCACCCTTTCCCCCCCTCAAAAATTGCATATGCCTGCCAACTGCAATTTTTGATGATTGAACTAGTGAATATGAATACCATCAACGGTAAGTAGTTCCACTTGACGGTTCTTGACGACTGACATGTTGTTTATTCACCCTTTCCCCCCCTCAAAAATTGCATATGCCTGTCAACTGCAATTTTTGGTTGAATACGTGAATAAAAATATACTCCAATATGCGCCGATCCACTTGAAGACTGAATAAGCACGGAAAGAGCATGAATCTTGTTGATGAGAATGGCCATTAATAAGAAGACTCCTCTTCTTTTGAAGATAAAGTGCACTCAAGCGTACACTTTTCTTTTCTTTGAAGAACGAGGCCTGCACTGAAGTGTACAGACGTCATAAGATGAAGGACGAGGCCTGCACTGAAGTGTACAGACGTCATTATGTTGAAGAACGAGGCCTGCACTGATGTGTACAGACGTCATTATGTTGAAGACCGAGGCCTGCACTGACGTGTACAGACGTCATAATGATGAAGAGCGAGGCCTGTACTGAAGTGTACAGACGTCATTATCTCTCTCTTTACTACTTCTCTCATCTAACTCGTTACCAACCCCATTATCATTTTGTCGGCTTGATGTCGTGACCACTGATGGAGAAAAACCCAATATGATGAACTTGATACTGAAGTAATATAACCCGAACTTGTGACTTAAACTTGTACTAATGCGTGACAAAGAGCGGTGTAGAGACTTCGTGCAACATCGAATCCCTAAGTACTCTATACTCTTCAACCAACCAACCATCAAGTATAAGACGTACATCACCTCTTGGATATCCACAACTTCGTGTGACACTGAGCACTACAACGTGACCCCTTAAAGTGATAGTTATTTTGTAATAGGGAGAAAGAAAAAATAACTAGATATCCAAGTCCTTGTCATTGTATTGAAAGCTCGAACAAGGATCTCGAAGAATCTTCATCCAACCTCCCCGATATCTTCAGATACTAAGTACACGCACCCATGAAATTTCACTTCAGCCTCAAATAAATAATAATGAATTAACGCCGTAGTCACTTCTTGTGGTTAATGCCCAAATCTAGCCCTTTATGATGTATCGACTGAACTTTGATAATGGTTTTAACCCGATCATGGTTAAGAGCGCATAGACCATCATCACGGGATTTTACAAATCTATGATTTAAACCGAGAAATAAGTTCTTTCTCGGGAATTTACAAAACCAAGAAGAAACCGTGAGACAGTAACAGATTGAATGTGGCGTGACTGATTTGGTTTTAGGTGAACATCAGTTTGGGTAAAGAATATCTTGTGAAGATTACAGATCACATCACAACTTATAAAACCTTTGGCCAACTAACCAACCTTGAACATAGATTAGTGACCACTCGATGTAGAGAACCCAATATACCAATACTGAAAACTGAAGTAGAAGACCCCAAATTTGTTACTTAAGCTTGCACTAATGTTGGAAGAACGGTGTAGAGAATTAATGCTCCAAGCAAATCTCTAAGAGCTCCATACCCAACCAAAGTATGAGACATTAACACCTCTTGCGATTATCGACATCGTCATTGACGTGTGACACTGAGTACTCCCATGACTCTTAAGTGATAGTTACCCCGACTGCTGGTAACTAGATAACCCAAGTCTTCAACTTAAAATTTTAAGCACGAGCAAGTTATCATTGAAGGTCATGCATCCAACCAACCCCGACTTCAAGATAAAATAAGTAGACGCCTTCGTGAAATTCAACTTCAATCACAAATAAAGAATACCAGATTGACTTCTTGATCATCTTGTGCTGTTGACTAGCCAAAAAGAGAAGAAACATGCGCAAATTCTTAGAAGTACCCATGGCTCATAGTCAGTCCTATCAAACTGTTGTAGACTGAACCACTGAATCCTGAATCGCTACGATCTGACCCGCTGTAACCGAAACTGCTAAGATTCACATCGCTGGAGACGGAACTGCTAGGAAACACGCCTAATTCTCCCCCTCAAAAAGGGCATGAAATGACCTTTTTGCCAAAGTTAAGAGTCTGTGATGATCGTGAATGTGACAGGCACAAAACATGGACAGAGACAAATGAAGCTACTGCAACGAAGATGGTGATTAAGACTCTCTTGTAGTAACCCCTTGCTTTCCTCCTCATCCAATGGTTTAGCAGATTAACAATTCCCTGAAGCTCATAATATGCCAAAACCGCTTGATGAAGTATGATTATCTATAGAATGTGGAACAGGTTAAAACACGTCTCTGAACAAACCACCTTCCGTCTTTAAGTCTGACCACCTCTTGGGAAGATCTTGAACAACAATCCCATTAGAAGCTTGAGAAACAACAATCACTTGATGAAGCTTGATAACGAACAAGTCCGCGACTTAAACTTGCACTAAATTATGATTTAGAACCTATATTGAGCACAACAACGTAACTCCTTTAAATATAGGTAGTGATATATACCCAACCTTCCATCCTTAATTGTATATATCCACTTCATGAACATCCAAGTCTAATCACCTTAAATTGCAAATTGTGATTTAGAACCTATATTGAGCACAACAACGTAACTCCTTTAAATATAGGTAGTGATATATACCCAACCTTCCATCCTTTATTGTATATATCCACTTCTTGAACATCCAGGTCTAATCACCTTAAATACGCTTGAGCAAGGGTCAACAAACATCGTGCATCCATCCACCCCGAGATGTTTGTGACACTAAGTACACCAACCCGTGAATTAACAAACCAACCAAGTTACCATAATTTCCCAACTCCTGCTGATCTTGAAGCACAAACTTATCCCGAAAAATTAGTCACACCCCGTAAGTTTCATTATTTCTAAACCCAAGTCCAGCCTACTTGTCCAAAATTAATTTCACGGGATTTTACAGCTCTTGAGATTTAAACCGAGAAATCGAATCTTTCGCGGGATTTTCTAAAACCTACAAGAGAAACCGTGAAATCAACCAGAATACCCAAGAGTGAGGTGCAATACCAATCTTCGAAATTCAAGTCACAGAAGTCAAATCACAACATGATCAAATTGCAACAGGCCAAGTCACAGATTGTCAATTTGCACCAAGACAGATTGCAATCAACCAAATCACAATAAGTCGAATCGCAAGTGTTGACTCGCAACGTCATATCGTAACTGGTCAAATAGCAATCCGTCAAGTCGCAATAAGACAAACACGCAACTTGACAAATCACAATTAATCACATTGCAATTTGTCAACTGTAACTCAACTCGTAAACATCAAATTGCAGACTCACTTAAATCGTAGGCACTAATAGGACCGTGCAGCCAAATCCACTATTCTGCAGTCACGTAGACATTCATATACCCCACGGATTTGATACTGTCATGAATATGAAAATCTTAACCAAAATTCGTCCTTGTGTTGAAAGTTCAACGATCATCCCAACCAAAAACTATCCAAATCATCCATGCGATCACAGTCCAAATTCACAGCCTACTTAGTAATTAGCCCAATATAGCCACTATATATATCCGGTCCAACTTGAACTTTACAACCCGATCCAAGTATTAGACAATTCATCAATTGATAATAACCAAAGAGAACTTGACAAACATTCGACCATGTGTGAAACATTCTGAAGTTTTAGCCCAATGACAAAAATTTGGAGTCTCTCTAGCAGTCCAATACACACGGCCCAAAACTACCCCCTAATCTTCCACCTGTTAACCCTAATATTCGGTATATATATAAGCCACTTAAACTCTAATCAATCCAACCCTAATTATTAACTAATCCGCCCCCATTCTCATCCCTTTTCTCCTCCAACCTCACAAACCCTAATCCCAAATCAGGCAAACACAAATCATACAATCACCGCAGTCAATCAATCCAACTTATCTCTCCATCAAAAATTGTTACGACACCACTCACACGAGTAACAACCAACCATCTCCCAACCATACCTCTCCATAACCATCGAATACCACACCTTTTCAGTCACAACCCCTTTTTAATAGTCATTAAGCTCAAATCCGGCTGGCAAACACAAACCGAAGCACGTTTATACCACAAACAAGCCGCATCTTCAAGATCTCCAAGAGGAGGTCTCGGGAAGGTTCATTTGATGTAATCTTGTATTGTTGTAAAAATTAGTTTGTTACAAACCGAACTGGAGACTGAAGTCACGATTGAGAGAGGTAGGTTAGATTTTAGGATTTGTTGTGATAATGTAGTTTTGAATTAGTTGTTGTAAAATGATTCGAGCATTATATGGTTGTATATAATCAGTGAGTGTAATAGAAGATGGATTTGATCTTGTACGATTTGTATTCGGGTTGGAGTTGATTTAGATGTTGTACTTGAGTTTTGTTGCAGTAATCTTAGAGCATTTTGTGATTGTTTGGATTTATGTTGTAATGTTGTTTGTTAGGTCTGGGTCTGTTTTACTGCTTCTCTCCTTCTTTATCTATGATTCGGTTTGACTTTACTGGTTTGGTAGACAAACCGCATCCACGAACAGATAGACAAACCGAGTTCATAAGTATATAGATAACCCGAGTTCATGGTTAAAGAGACAAACCGAGTCCGTGGTTAAGTGGACAAACCGAGTTCATGACAGTATGGACAAACCGAGTTCATGACTGTATGGACAAACCGAGTCCATGACTGTATGGACAAACCGAGTCCAGGACAAACCGCCTCGGAGACAAATTGCAACTTTGACCGGTCAACGCTGTCACTTTCGTACTTTCCTTAAAAACCGGATCTGTGTTTTTCTCTTTCATAACAAACCGCATTCAAGAACATCACAAATTTGACACCAGCAGCTGCTAAGAACATCACCTTTACAACCAAGCTTATACCATCACAAATGAGCCACAACACCCTTTTAAGTGCAAAACAGCCAACACGCAAGTAAGCAGTTTCCTTTTTGAACATATCAGTGGGCTTGTAAACCGAAAGCAGAACCAAAAGAAAAGTTTAAGCAAACCATACAAATCTTTAAACTTGTTAGTGCTTGTAAACTGAAAGTTGTACAATAGAACCAAAACATATTAGTGGGCTTGTAAACACGCTTACGTCTTGAGATAAAATCAGTTAAAGGCCCACATGAAGAGTTTAAAAAATCAAGTCATTGACCACAAAAAGAATTATAGCAACCTTAACCACAGATCTGAGTTAGATGAAACCAACCGAATATACAGCCATTGACCACAGATCTGACCAAGATGAAACCATGGCTCTGATACCAATTGTAGGAAATAACCATATTGATTGTGTGGTTGATTCGGGTGGTCTTGGTTCATGAAAGATCAAGAATCCCATGGTGAGTTAGTGAGATGTTAGAGAGAGAGAGGGAGACTCTTGAGAGAAAACTGGATCTATTAGATTGTAGGTGAAATGTGACAAGAGTTCCAACCCTTCCCAAGTGTGGGAAGGGGTATTTATACTTCTACATATTGGTGCCCCTAGTGGGCTGTGGAGTGAGCTGACAGTGGGGAAAGCCCCGACCCACTCCACAAATATAGATACGACTAATCTAATAAAACTAATAATACTAATAATACTAAGCTAATATAAATAAGCCTACGAGCTATATAAATGCTAATTAGATGCTCGGGGTGACCGAACCTTCATATGAATATTTATATTCCTAACAATCCACCAAGTGGGCCCCTACTTCATCTTCATCTTGTACTTTGTCTGACTTCTTTGTTGGAAGTTCCCGCCCATTTATCAGTCTGCTTGTAGAGATAGTATCTTCAGGGTCACTGAGACATTTGTCAATTCTTAGTGATACTGGTGTTGTTTATAGCTCGTATACTTTACTCACTGACACCGTATCAGTAAGTAAATGTTTCTTCAACAACGGGCTTTTTACAACAGTCACTGATTTCTTTATCAGTGAGTAACCCACTATTTTATCAGTGGGTTAGGCTATTTTATGTTCAAATCTTGTCAGGGAACTTGGGGCAAATTCTTGACCCAACACACCAACTTCTTGTTGTTTTGAGTTTCTCAAGGATACACTTTATACCACTCATTTGCAATCTTGAAAAGTCCCGCCTAAATATCTAAGAGATATTTCGAGCTAAGCTCTGTTGGTTGGATTAGAGAGCCGGTAGTCTCATCAGGGCATTGACGCTCCCTGATGAACCTTTGTACTTCAACATCTGGTTCTTATACATTGTAGTTGACTCCGCATCAGCTAGAGAGTATATCTTCAAGGTATCTTTGACTCCTTGATGATGTCTTTTACGTGAACCTTTCTAAGGTTGCTCATTGATTTCTCTATCAACGAGTCTACTTATACTTAGTCTAATTTATATTTAAATCTAGACATAAATAATTGGGCACTGAAGTGGCACAACAATATCAATAATGAAAAACTACTTTTTTTTTTTTTTTTTTTTTTATCAATCATGAGATTGCCCAATTCTTAAAACCTAAATTATATATATATCTATTTGTTAGAAGTTTGGACACTTCAAAATATGGTACGGAACAATGCTTTTAACAGTAAATTGGTAGCTTCAAAGGGTTGTTCGAAACAATTGTTTTAACAGTAACCAGTGTTCTTAATAATAATTCCTTCCTCCTCACAAAGAACATCCCACCCCAGTCTAGATCATTCCTCCTCACAAAACAAACACAGTTATCCAAACAACAAAAACCCAAAACGCATTTCCACCAACCAAATCACAAAACACGTAGTAAACACACATAGAAAATTCAATAAACCATCAAAACTTCTATAAAATCAAAAATTAATTGAGGGGTTTTGCATATCTGGATAAAAGGTGTCATGGGTGGGAATCTTTATTCGGTTAAAAACGATTTTCTTTGAGATTTGGAAAACCTTAAAAACCGATGTTAATTCAATCATTGATATCAACGCTCAATAAAATCAACAAATCAAGGATGTTTGATGTCTGGGAAAACCAATTCAGCCAAGGGAATGGAGTTAAATATTTGATTGTGGTAAAATTTATCTCCGTTCTATTTTTTAAGTTTTTAATTTCATTAATCTTGGAGATTTTTAATAGCCCTTATGTTTTCTTGAATACAGGATTTAATTCATGTATCAAGGAATCATCTGATGAAGGTACTTTCTCACTTTAGATTTTAATTAAATTTAAATCAATAATTATTTAAGAGTATGTATCGGTTGAGTTACGTTTTCAATTTGTATGAATTTAATTTGGAATTTGTTGAGGAAAATATTAGGTACCAACTGAGTTTAGTGTTTTTTTCCTTTAATTAAGATTTTTCCATATATTGTTATCACTTTTGGATGAAAGTGTATAACCTGCAAAAACTATACACATTAACATTCCATTGCAAAACGTTAATTGTGTGTACGTGATACCATATTAGTTAATACAAATCACTTTATATGATTAATTATTGAGCTCTAAAAGATTCAGACAATAAGTTGCAGACAATTTTGTGTTATTTTTGTAATTAAACTGACATTGAGAAGTAAATAAATAGGATAGTATCGTTTCATCTTTATTTAGGTAGTATAAGGTGAAAATAATTATAGTCGTGTCATCCTTTTTGTAGGTTACTAACAGAGACCGTGCGGCAGTCTCAAGATGGACGAGGTAGTTCAACAGATTGGCAAGAAGTTGAGGTATACTTCACATAGCTAAACATATAAAGATTGAGTCCTTTTGATATTTACTCCGTTTTTGTTAAGGTTATCCAAACGCGCCATCAAAGGATCTTATCCATATAACCATTTCGTTTAAACTAATTTGAACCCAAATCTGTGTTTGAAATTGCTTGGTTTTTTTGTAGTTCCAAAATGACAGATCCTGTCCTTCATGAATTGTTATTGTTAACTTCTTTCATGTAAATTTGTTGAGATTTGTTTAAGGTTGTATGTATATGTTTGTGTTTTGCATCTCTTGGCCATTTTTAAGTTTTTAATGCTTGCGCTGATAGCCTGATATCATTTGAGTTTGGCACACAGGAATTGAAGATGGATCCGCTTGAAACCGATGGTAATGGAGCTGCTGAGGCTCTGCCACCACCTCCTCCTGTCCCAGAAGATGTTGTCCCTGAACAAGTTCCTGAACCTGCCAAGAAGAAGGTGATGCGTGTGCCAATGGCTAGACGCGGGTTAGGCACCAAAGGTCAGAAGGCTCAACTCTTGACCAATCACTTCAAAGTCAATGTGTCTAATGTTGATGGCCACTTCTTTCACTACAGTGTATGTTCTCCATTTATTACATTACAAAGTATGTCCCCTGATTATATTATCTCCCCAAAGCTATGGAAGGCGATATTTCTCCCCCTTCCCGAATCTTCTTGCTAACAATATCTGCCATACACCCAGTAGATTCAATCACAACACATAACTCCGGGCACCAATGACATCACCATGCGGGTTCGTTAATCTTAAACCGACCCAAGTGAATAACCAAATCTAGGGTTGTTGAGCTTTCTATTTCCAATTATTTTTTCTAATAGAAACTTATAGGTTTATGTTTAATTGCAGGGTTGAATATGGAGTGTAAAAGAGGATGAAGTGCCGCTTATCAGGTTTTTTTTTTTTTTTTTTTTTTTTTTTTTTTTTTTTTTTTTTTTTATCAAGGTATGTATTCCTTTATCTTTTTTTTTCTTTTTGATTTGTGGTTAATTTGTGTTTTAGTTCAAGTGGGTATTCATAGGATTTTTTGTTTTGTGATCCGTGCGTTGTTTGTCAAACAGATTAAGGTGCTGTTTGTTTATTCAGACATTTTATGTCTGAATCTGAATACCACGTCTGAATCTGAATTAGTGGTCCAAAAGTCTGAATCTGAATTGTTTTAGTCTGTTTGTTTTTATAAAGTGTCTGAATAAACAAAAAACAATCCTTTCGCTATAAAACAAACCAAAAGACCCTCCATTCGTGATTATTAATAAAAAAATCAAGACCAAGATGAGGAGATAAGGATTGAAAAGAAGTAGGTGTAAAGTTTAAGCTTTTCAGATGTACTCAGACATATTCAAATTTCTGAATGAATCAGACCCTATTCAGATGTATTCAGACTTCAGATGTCTGAATAAACAAACAGTCTGAATCTGAAAATGTCTGACCGAATCAGACTTCAGACGTATTCAGATCTGAATGAGCCAAAACAAACACAACCTAAGTTGTTTTGGAAAAAAAAAATAGGGGTCAAGTAATTAATCTTTTGTTCATCACTTTACCTTCATTTTTTTTGTTGACTTTTCAGTTTTTATGCACTTAATTTAGAGGTTTTTTTTATCTGTTTATCTATTAACCCTATTTTTTTCATCAAAATAAGTAGTGGTGGAGCTGAAGTTATGCCATTGAATATTCAATAGTGAAGAGAAAGACAGTTCCTTGAACAAATATGCACCACTGTGAAGTATGAATACATACTTGCAAAGGTCTGTTAGATATTTGAGTCATGTATGTTTAGAAATTAGCACTTATTAGGACATGTTAATCTTTTTAGTATGTTGATATGTGCTGAGGCTTTGTTTCTCTTGATTATCAGGTGGATTATCATATTCTTGGTGCTTCATGACTTCATCTGCTGTGTGAATGCTTCGAAATAGCTATGAGTTTGAAGGTGTGTTCTCTATTGTTCAACTTTCTAATCTCCAACTCTTTATATTTGTGAAGGAAAGTTCAGATCCATTACTTAAAAAACTATTTCAATCTCAGAGGCATACCGTTGATAGAGCAAAGTTGCCTCTACTAACTGATAAGGCTGGGGGTGCAACTGATCAGGATAACAGGGATCGACAATCGGACCATTTGATTATGTTGATTGCATATAAGAAATGGGATAAAATTTTATGTGAGGTTAGTTCATTTTTCTTTTAAGGGTCTTGAAATATTTATCTTACAGTTCTGTTTTGAGTCATTCCAGTAAAAAAAAATTTCAAGGGTCGTCGTAATTCCCGTAGTCGAGGCCGGGGAAGATACAATAATGACTCTTAAAAAGATATGATCTTTGGAATAATAATTGAAGAGTTTAAGATCTTTGGACAAAAAGTGCTTTCAATAAACATGACCTAAACAATATAAAAATTAGTTGCTTTGATCTAAATGCTTTTACACCCATTAGATGACCTGCATGCTCACTCATTTTGTCACATCTATATTATATTAATCTCATTAATCAGGCTTATGTAACATTTTTTTTGGTGATTTTGCAGTCGATATATCATTGGCACAGAAGAGCCCAAGTTTTGCTGATATGGTAAAAACTGCCAAAAGTTTACAAGAAGCCGAGGATGGCATACATGAAGAAAGTTCCGTATGCTTCGGTAGTAGGATCTATCATGTATGCAGTTAGATGTACAAGGCCAGATGTGGCATTCGCACAAAATTTAACCAGTCGTTATCAGCAAAATCCAGGGAAAGATCACTGGCATGCTGTTAAGAACATTCTTAAGTATTTAAGGAATACTAAAGATATGTTTCTAGTTTTCGGGGGAAATCCAGACGCAGAACTGAATGTTACAGGTTTCTGCGATGCGTCCTTTCAGACTGATAAAGATGATACGAAGTCAGTTTGGTTACGTTTTTGTCATAAATGGAGGAGCTGTAGACTGGAAGAGTAAAAAGCAGAGTACAACGGCCATGTCTGCTATAGAAGCTGAGTATATTGCTGCATCGGAAGCTGCACAAGAAGCTGTTTGGATAAGGAAATTTATTTCGGATCTTGGAGTGATGCCGTCAAATAAATTACCTATAAATGTGTATTGCGACAACTCTGCTGCAATCACATTCGCCAATGAACCTGGAGTTATGAAGGGCGCCAGACACTTTAAAAGAAAGTATCACTATGTTCGAGAACAAGTCGAACAAGGAGAAATCAATGTACTCAAAGTTCACACAGATGACAATCTGGCTGATCCTTTCACGAAGGCATTACCTAAGGAAACGTTTACTCGACATGCTCAGGGTATTGGTCTTCGTATGTCAGAAAGTTTCATGTAAATATGTTGATTTAGTATATTTGGATAGGGACATGTAAACAATTATTATTTTAATGAAATAAAGTGCGGATAACGTTTATTCTCATTATTAATATTTGTGTCCTATATTTGCATGTTTAAATTCGTGAATAAAATTAATTTATTCTAAATAGTCCGTTGTCAATTAATAATATGGGAATATTATTGAACTAAGACAAATGTGAGGATTGGTAGAATGTACTGTAAGGTTGAGACACCAATGTCACATGATATTCAATATTGGATAAATTGAATATAGGACTTATCCCAACCACATGATTATACTTTATGGATCATAGTCATTAAGTATATCATGAATATTTATCCTCTGACTTGAGATACCAGATAATTGCCGAGGATGTAGCTCATTTTCTGTAAGGTAGTCTAACGCTATCCGTAAAAGGTAGTTATAAGGGCTATTTTCGGAAGTGATGCGAAGTTCGAGGGTTATGCTCGTAGTCAATAAAGGATTTGTTCCTTCAACTTTGTGTTGAAGTTTAATACTGCTTGGCCACTCGTAGGATTGATAAGATGTTTGCGTGCGCACGCCCAAAGTCTATCTGGAAGACGTTCAGATGTTTTGGTAATCTTGATCAATTATGTATAAACGAGAAACTAATAATTAATTATGGAATGACCAAGATCCATATCCATATTAACACGGTATTAGCAACAAAAAGATAAGTATGATGATTAAATTCATCACGTGGTTTTTCCAGGAAGACCATACTCGGATCGAGCTGGTGGCATTGGGATCTGTTAAGCTAGACTAGCCCATGTCATTACTATATTAATAGTTATCCAAGTGGGAGCTGTTAGAGTTAATGTATAAATATTAATATACGTATGTCCGGTTTCGAACCCGAGACTCGGGATTGCACACAATAACGTGAGAGTTTCAATGATTGAATAATTAAATATATTTTATGTATTTATTTATTCATTTCACAATAAAACACTTAACGGTCGTTAGGACTTAACGGGTTTTGGATAACGCTCGTTAAAGGACTAATTATGCAAAAGGAAGTTAGAAGGATCTAGAAACCTTGTTGTGGGTTTAGAACCGGCCGACCCAACCCAATGGGGAGGGAAGTCGGTTTGGGTAGCTTTGGGAGGAAGTTAGGGATTGCCTATAAATACAATTCACTTGTGTTTAGTTTTTCCCTAATCTTGAAACCCTAACTAAGCCAAACTTCTTCTTCTTCTCTTCCTCTTGCTTACACTTGTTCGACCCATTTTTTAAATCCACTAGGATTTGGCGAATCAAGTATAGCAATAAAGTGTTTGGTTTATTGGTGATCAAGAACCTAGCTTTTCTCATTAAAACGCTATCATTACGTGTGTACAAGAACGAGTGACAAGTTTATTTTAACTTGTGTGAGTTTGGTTAGTTCGATCCATATAAACCAATTAGGGTTTATATTTAGTTCTTGGAAGCACACGATTCCTTGTTCTTGCTAGGAATCAAATAAGGTACGTGTCTATTTAATTTTATGTTAATTAATTATATGTTAATAAGATCCTATCCGCTGCGTATGTGCTTTGATGTATTGTTCTTGATTATGTGTTTATAGTATTTTATGATTCACATATTCCAACAAACTTTACAAAAGAAAAGCAAGATGTCTTGAGGCAAAAGGTATTTCTTTTCCCTCTCAATTGATGTTGGTGCGCTGGGGAATGCGTCAAGGTATTTCTTTGCCTTTGTTACCCGTTCTAGAAAAATGTATCAAATGTAACACACAGTTACTATTTTGTACTTATTATTGTTAGATTTGATATCAATATTCTAAATTTACTCAAATAAGATTAGAATCAAAGTTAAAGCATTAACAAGAGGATTAGAAATGGTGATTGAAGCAACACCCTCTACATAATATGAGCAGACTAGGAACAGCTAAAGCATTAACAAGAGGCTTAGAAATGGTGATTGAAGCAACACCCTCTACATAATATGTCTTTTTTGCAAACATTGATAAAAGTTACGATTGCGTGTACATGTTGGTAAAAGAAACGAAGTTATAATAAATTGTAACTTTATTCTGGTAGCTTAAACAAAGTTGTAGATTCAGGTGGTGGTTGTGTTTGTTATATATGTCATGGCTTTTGATGTTCATATACATATGAGCATTTAGTTGATAGTTTAATACATGCAAGTTTTACGTACTTGCGCCAAGAAAAAACATACGTACGCTAACGCCTTTTTCTAAAACGCAAACCCTAAATGCGCAATGAATTGAACTGGCCATATATATATTCATGCAAAACACTCCCGTAGCAACGCGCGGGCTACCCCGCTCGTTGCTACAATTTAGGAGAAGTTTTAGGTAAATCTCTAATATTATAACCGTTACAGACAATAAAAAACTTTCCTTAATCCGCTATATTAAATCGTTATATAGTATCATTAACTATTAAGATTTTATAAAATAATAAACGTAAATGGAAAAATATAAACAACCACTTAAGAATTACCTAATTCATACATACACACACGTTCACGTTCTATGCGATTTCAATACGTCCAGGTTTGTTTACAAAGTGTGGAAGGCATATGGACCTTGGAGGGATTATTGGTCCTACTTGAGGATGAGAAAAGTTTGCATGACCATGAAAATCATAAAGTATCAAAGAACTTTATTCTGATGCGACAAAAGAAAAGTTGAATAAAATGAAAAAGTGTGTGCAAGTAAAATAGATCTACTGCCTCATACATATATAAAGATCGAAGTATGTATTTGTATTTGTATATCTTAGTAGAAGTGGTATATCATATATATTACGTGATGTTTGATTTTGATCTAATAGTATGTGAATTGTCAACAAACTTAGAGGTTATAAGTTCAAGCTGGTGGCACTTGGGAGATATGTGATATATGGTGTTAAAAAATTGTCGTTCGAAAAAAAAATGTTATAGTTGTTATGAGTTTATTTATTTTTCTTAATTTAATGTTTGTTTTATTTCTTAATTTAAATCTTTTTTTTTTCATGATATGTTACCAATGATATGAATTGGAGGTGACTCGATTAACATATCGTTTTGTCTTTTAGATATTTATACACACATGAACTCATAATATATACACAAGTTACATGATATTAAATTGTTAAATGACATATTACTAACCTAAGTTTTGCTTTCGACATTATTAATTGCATTTTTTTAATTGTTTTACACGGTAGTTATTATTATTATTTATTATTATTATTATTATTATTATTATTATTATTATTTATTTTATTATTTATTTTTTTTATAGAAAATCACTTTTATTATTATTATTATTATTATTATTATTATTATTATTTTGAACGGCAAAATATTATTAAATAAAAGGCTACTAGCAAGGCGCTAGAAGCCAAAGAGAACAAACACATAACTAGAAATAAACAAAACAACCTATTCTAGAATCTTCCTGAGGCTTTAACTGCGAGGACTATAAAAATGATGAAAAAACTCTTTCCAATTACGAATAACCAAGACAAGAGAAAAATCCCCACTCACGAAAGCCGAGCCACCGGTTTTCACTCCGGAGTGTTTTTGATGCAACCCCAAACAAGCCCCTGGGAAAAAAACAACATTAAAGCATATAATAGCAGAAAGTAACCAAACATCAAACAAAGTTTGGAACTCCCAACAACTAAAAACTAAAAACATCAGCCCAAACCATTACTCGTGAGAAGCATAGGAGATTTAAGCCAATCTTGCCAATTGCAGATCATGTGACCCCTATGGTGCAACCAAGAAAAAGAAGATAGACGAATATTGTGAAAAATGTCACTTTTCCTCATCGGATGCGAACAAAAAGTGACACTGTTACGATACCTCCAAAGCTACCAAAGAGAAGACGCAAAGATAACAGATAAACGACGAGACTTCTCTTTGACTGCATGTCACGAGCTGAACCAAACCTTCCAATGCTCATACGTTGTAAAAGCAGGAAAATGGATATCACACCAATTACGAACAAGCCTCCAGATATCCTTGGCAATGTCACACTCAAAGAAAATGTGATTTGATGATTCCACGTTACCATTACAAGGACAAGAGATCGTCGGAATGTCAATACTACGTGAAAATGTTAGTTTTTAATTTGTTTTCCTTTTTTCAAATTATTTAATATTTGATAATTTATTGTTTAATTGATAAAAAAAAATTAGATGTTTCTTTATGTTACTTTTCAGGGATTATGTATCCGAAAGCCGCTTAACTATTAAACTTATTACTTTTAGGTCACCCACCTATTTAAATTAACTCATGGGCCACCAAAATATGCATTTGTTTTCGTTTATATCAATTTCGTTCAAATTCTTGCCGAAAATTTATACTTTTTCAAAAATAAAGCTAATTTTAAGATATCAAAACAATGAATTAAAAATTTTTATCGTAAAACATTAGTTAAATTACCATAAATCATTTTTGACTATATAAAGTTGCACTTAAATAATGGCTATAAATGATATTTTATATTCAACAGTTATTTGTGTTGTTTTAATATGTTATATATTAGCTTTATTCTCGTTGTTTCAAAGATGTTCAAGAATAATTTATCCAAAATTGGTATAAACGAAACCAAATAGATAAATGAGTGGTTTATAAGGAAAAAAAAATTAATAGTTAAATGACCCCCTAATATATAATCCATACTTTAGTACCTATGATGAATATAATAGTATAATCGTACGGCCATGCCTGAATCACTAGTCTTATAAAAATTAAAGTTTCTAAGACTAAAGACCATGGTCACCTGACCAACGGGGAAAAATCAATTAGGTGACTCCCATTCTTAAGTCATGTCCACATAACCAACTCACGCGTGACTTTGGCTTCCCGAGGTGCAATTCGGTGAACCATTCACTTTAAATGCATTGGTGTGAAGTGGACCTCGTTTTTATGTTTTATTGTTTTATATTTGGTTTGTGAGTGCGTGTGATGTATTTTAGTGGGTTATATCTGTATAAAGTGAGTATTTTAATAAAAGGTGAGGGTAAGGTGACCATGTCCACAAATAAGTGAGTGAGAGTGAGGTGTAGTGAGAGGAGAGAGAAAACAGAGATGACGTTGAGGTGTAAGGCGAGAATGCATTTGCCTTGGTCTTTAGTCTTACATTCCTTCATTTTCACCTTACACATCAGTGCGACATCAATTTTCTCTCTCTTCTCACTTCCTCTCACTCTCACTCACTTTTTTGTGTACATGGTTACCTTAACTTCACTTTTTATTAAAATAATCACTTTATACAAATATACCACACTAAATACCCTATACACTCACAAACCAAATATAAAACAATAAAACATAAAATAAGGACCCACTTCACACCATGTAACTTAAGGTTCGGTCACCATAAGTCTTCTTGATTTGCACAATTCACGCGTGACTTATTTGGAGGCCATGGTTTCGGTGTGACTTTGGCAGTCACCGAAATGCATATTCACACCCTTGCCTATTAGCCTAAGTAAACAAACAGCATAAGAAAACAAACACCTTATAATCTTTAATTTGATATTCATTAGACCAAGAGTAGTGGGGAGGGAGTGGGTTGGGGCAAATTGCGACATGTGGCGAAACTAGATAATGAAAGTTTTTTAAAAAATGGGAGTAATGGGTTGGAGCGTTGAAGCTTGTGTGATAATTTACTTTATTTATTTATTTAACATCTTTGTATTTTTACTTTTGACACTTTAAAAATACACAAACAAAAGTTAAAGCTTTAAAAATAGATTTAAAATACTTATAAATATAAAAAAAAAAAAAAATTAAAAAGCTGGCGTTAAAGATAAGATTTACCACTGTTAACGCTAGAGAATTCAATGTTAACATTCAATTTTTTCCACTTTCAACGTTAACGTTCAACTTCTTTTGGCGTTAAAGTTTACTTTGACCAACGTTAACGCCAAATTTTACCTATAAATACAACACATTTTTACCTTTAACGCCACAATCTTAACCCTAAAAATTAACTTTGCCGTCAACGATCTCACAAACACTCAAAAAAAAAAAAAAAAAAAAAAAAAATGGCTAGCCCTAGCGAATCACGAGTAGCATGGCAAGAACATGAAGAGATGGCTTTGGTCAACTCTTACTTGACCGTCTCCGACATTCGGGCGGAGACAAATGATACAAGTAAGGATTTTTGGATAAGGGTGAAAAGTGATTTTCACATCTCGCTTGGTAGGGAGCGGGAGTACTGGAACATGGACAAGATCACGTCCAAGTGGCATGCACTTCGGGCGGACATGTTCGAGTTTGAACGGTGTTACCGTAAGTGTACCAACGAGCTGGACGACGAGGATGACCAGCTGAACGACGCGATCAAGCTGTTGAAGGAGAGACACGGCGGGGTCGCGTTCAAGCACCTCTCCAGCTGGGCAATCGCGAAGAACCATGTGGGAACTAATATATTTAATTTTTAGGTTTTTTTTTTTTTTTTTTTTTTTTTTTTTTTATTATTTTTTTTTTTTTTTAATGGAATGTATTTTTTTTTTTTTTTTTTTTTTTTTTTTTTAATGGAATGGTTTTTAGTTTTTTTTTTTTGTTAACGCAGCGTTTTTTATTTTTTATTGAAACGTTAACGTGAATAAAAGTAAAAAACAAAAAGTAAATAAAAGTTAGTAAATTAGATTTAAAAATAATAAAAGTAAATAAAAAAAATGCAAAAACAAGCTTCAACGCCCGTTGTTTTTTATTGCATTCAACGGGCTTCAACGCCCCATGGGGGTGGACCAATGGGCGTTGAAAAGGCAACTAAGCCCACTTCAACGCCCCACCACTCTTGGTCTTATTCCATAGTTATTTGAAGTTTTACTCACAATTTTTTAGTAAATATTATCGTAAATCATTGCCAACCATGGCATGAAAAGAAATGACAAAAAATTGGTCTTCCCTGTCCTCCCAAAACTACTTACAGTGCGATTCCCCCTTCATCCTTTTTACCTTCTACCTACAAATACATAAAATGTTACTAGCCTCTCTTATTCTTTTCTTTTTCCCTTCCTCTTCCTCTTTTCTCCTCATATGTATATACTCACAAGAATTTATCTTGAAAAACGACAGAAAACCATCTAAACTGTTGTAGAAAATCAATCAATTTCTTTTTACTAGTTTACCAAGTTTACAAATAGAGAAATCATCTACTTATGTTTTTCATTTTAACCTATTAAATTTTGCAACATACTCAAACCAAAGATATTTACTGCACATTGAAAGTACTACCTAAGTTGGACCCTTTACCATGACATGGAAACATTCCACTACTAGTTTTGAAAGATATCATTTAGACTACCCTTATCTGTCACCAAAAAACACACTCACTCATCTTACACCTCGGCGCCACATCAGCTTTCTGTCTCCAACTTTTCACTCACACTCACTCACAATTCACCCTTATTAATCTCACCACACTCACTTTTTTATTAAATATCCACTTTATACAAATAAACCCCACTAATAACCTCACATACACTCACAAACCAAATAAATAAAAACTATGCACGGAAACCGAGTGATGAACCACTTACCTTTGTGAGTGTTTTTTTTGCCTATTCACCCGTGAGTTGCTTTGGGTGTAGAGGGTTCACTCGTGAATTGGGCTCACTCACTTGCTCACTCACGCATGGATACGCCTAGTCTTATATCCCCTTCAATTACCATAGTCCAATAATGTTTTTCGGTTAAAACCCCCGGTAAACATTCTTAAGATGGTTAATCGATGCTCCCGTTTAGAGTACTCACCAAACAGCATAACATTTCCTCCTTTCTCCTTTTCACATTGTCACTAAATTGTCATAAACATATCTTGTTCATTCCTACTTTTTCTCACATTCAATCGCACTCAACTCATTACCTGAACAACTTTTCAAGTTTTTTAAACATCTCGGTTATATCTAGATGCATCGGGACCTTTATCCTGAATCCCCATAATACTTTTCCACCTTCCCATGTTGATTTGATGACGCGTATATCACATAAATCGAGAAAAATTGCTTAACCATTGACCTATATCAACATATATCGCACATATTATACTCATATAAATCACTACCTATAATTAGTTGTTGGTAATTCAAAGATGAAACAAGTAACAAATTCAAACAAAGCGAAAACTTTATTCAAATTGACTAATAAATACAAAATGTACTAAATACAAAATTTTAATTCAAAAGTATAAAGAAACTAATGTTATTGATCCCTGATTATAGAAAACCAATGACTTAATTGTCAAATTTTAAACCGACTCAAATTAAGAAACATATAAAAACCTAAATATCTGTTTAAAACTAAATTTATCAAACAAATCTTAAAGTTTAAATCACTTTTTAACAATCACCACCATGACTGGCTTTAACTCCACCACATGTTCCAAACAAGAGTTATGAAAAATTAGAAATTGCTTTCTCAATAATTTATAAACCCTTTCATGATTTTATAAACTTGTTTTTACTATCAAGGGAGACTTTCTTGCGAGAACCATCTTATTTGCGAGAACTGACAGAACCACCAAAAACATACATGCACGCCTTTTAAAATAAAATAAAAATACATGCAAATCATCAATAATCGTAAGTATCCACCTATGTTCTTCAATATCATCATGAACTCATCATCTTTATTCACAAAAACCTTACACACGGTCGCAATATTGTCATTGCACGCCTTATAAGAACATACATGCACACCTTCAAAGAAAAATTTTGTATTTCCAATTTCTTATCAAATTCTTTAGAACAACCATGTTTTTTTTAAAACATATATGTTGTTTTTAGAACATATGTGCAAAAATACAATTATTGAAGGCGTGCATGTATGTTTTTGGTGGTTCTGTCAGTTCTCGCAGATAAGATGGTTCTCGCAAGAAAGTCTCACTTACTATCAATAAACTTTTTACAAGTTTATATAATATCTAATAAAAATACAAGAGTAAACTGCAAAATACATCCCTTTGGTTTACACCTTTTGGCAATTTACATCCCTGTCAGAAACTATTGGCAATATACATCCCCCGTTAGGCAAACGTTTGCCACATTACATCCCTAAGTTGGATGGGCGTTATCTTTCTCCGTTAAGTGTTTGCATCGTTAGTCCCTCCGTTAGTTTTGTTTGCATCGTTAGTCCCTCCGTTAGTATTTTTTACAGAAATTAATTTTTTTTTCGAAATTAATTTTTTTTCGAAATTAATTATTTTACAAAAATTAATTTTTTTTATGAAAAATTAATTTTTTTTTTCGAAATTAATTTTTTTTAAATAACTTTTTTTTTCGAAATTAATTTTTTTAGAAAAATTAATCTTTTTTTTCGAAATTAATTTTTTTACAAAAATTACTTTTTTTTCGACATTAATTTTTTTTACAAAAATTAACTTTTTTTTCGAAATTAACTTTTTTGCAAAAATTACTTTTTTTTCGAAATTAATTTTTTTTAAATAATTTCGAAAAAAAAAATAAATTTTCTAAAAAAAAATTAATTTTTGTAAAAAAATTAATTTCGAAAAAAAGTAATTTTTGTAAAAAAATAATTTCAAAAAAAAATTAATTTTTCTAAAAAAAATTAATTTCGAAAAAAAAATTAATTTTTGTAAAAAATACTAACGGAGGGCTAACGATGCAAACAAAACTAACGGAGGGACTAACGATGCAAACACTTAACGGAGAAAGATAACGCCCATCCAACTTAGGGATGTAATGTGGCAAACGTTTGCCTAACGGGGGATGTATATTGCCAATAGTTTCTGACAGGGATGTAAAGTGCCAAAAGGTGTAAACCACAGGGATGTATTTTGCAGTTTACTCAAAATACAATCATTAGATTATAAACAGGTGTAAGAATAAGATTATGAACCTCTTCATTGGACGTAGCCATGAACTTCAAGAACACTATGATTAAAACAAAAAATAAAGCTTGATATGGATTATAAACATTTTCTTAAACCTTACATCGTGAATAAGTTTAGAAAGTACCTATTTTTGTGAATTTCATATCCCATTTCAAAACAAAACAACTAGGGAATGAAAGTCATTCTTTTCCTCTTGTATCCTCAAACAAAACACAGTCTGAGTTACAAAGGATACCCGATGTAATTGATTATTCTTCTCTGCTTCAAAAAATAAAAAAGAGATCATCGTTCTAACAATAACAAAGCCGTGCCCATAGAGAACATTCCACAAACTGGGCTCTTCTTTGTAACAATGGTTTAGGCCTGGGCTCCGTATGAACTGAACCGCGCTTAAGTTTATATATGTTTTGAGGTGGTTTGGGCTATACTTTTCAATATTTTTGTTTAGATTATTTAAGTGATTGGGCCTCTTTATTTTATTTCTTCGTTCAAGAGACGATGACTAGAGTATTATTGAATTTTGGGTTAATGTTTTGTTTCATTATTAGATACGAACCCAAAAAATTACCATAATCACCATACAACTCTTTGCTCCGTTAGTCATTTTGGCATGTAATAGCAACTTTCTTTCTCATTTGTTTCATTATCATACGTTTTGACTAACGACCGTTTGTAATTAACTAAAAAATATGTTTTCTTGCGTTTTCATACGTTTTTATATGTTTTCAAGCGTCTTTATCCGTTTTTATCCGTTTTTATATGTTTTCGCATGTTTTCTTACGTTTTCATACGTTTTTGTTCGTTTGCACCGTTAGTCCTTTTGACTAACGACCATTTGTAATTAACTCAAAAATATGTTTTTCTTACGTTTTCATACGTTTTTGTTCGTTTGCACCGTTAGTCCTTTTGACTAACGACCGTTTGTAATTAACTCAAAAATATGTTTTTCTTACGTTTTTATATGTTTTCAAGCGTTTTTGTTCATTTTTAAACATATTTTTGAGTTAATTACAAATGGTTGTTAGTCAAAAGGACTAACGGTGCAAACAAAAATGTAAAGAAAACCGGCGAAAACGTATAAAAACGGATAGAAACGTATGAAAACGTAAGAAAACGTATGAAAACGTAAGAAAAACATATTTTGGAGTTAATTACAAGCGGTCGTTAGTCAAAAGGACTAATGGTGCAAATAAAACGTATGATAATGAAACAAAATTTGAAAGTTGGATGGGTATTGTGGTATTTTTTTGGGTTCGTATCTGATAATGGAACAAATGAGAAAATACGTTGCTATTACATGCCATTAACCCTTGAATTTTTGGTTTTTGAGTAAATTACACGGATCGTCCCTGTGGTTTGTCCAAAATTTCACGTATAGTCCCTCAAAGTTTAAAGTTGCATGTATCGTCCCTCTGACTGCAAAAGAATAACATCTATGGTCCCTGTGATGGATTTCCGTCTATTTCTCCGTTAAACAGCCCTCACGTGATAAACACGTGAGGGTAATAACGTCTTTTTGCCTCAACACAAGGACTATACATGAAATTTAACTCAAATGTATTCATCTTCTTCTTCCAAATAGTCATCATCTGGTACTTCACCTCACTCTCTCTAAAAAAACACTCAAAAACACAATGCTACACTCTTCCATTACCAAATTTTAATACAAATTCAGACACCCTTTTGGATCTTTTACAAAACCCATCAATGAATTCCTTGAAAAAACACCAAAATACAAAACCACAGTGTCATCCAAATGAAGCTTCATTAGACCATCGGGGGGTTTTGCCACAAAAGCAGCACCTGTGCAAAATGTGTTATTGGGGAATTTATGATACTTCATTTTAACATAATCTAGTTGTTTCGTGTCATCCAAATGAAGCTTCATTAATCCACCATATTTAGCCATTCCTAAAATGCAGCTAGCGTCCAAATTAGCCATTCTCCATGTTTAATCTCCATTCATACGCTTGTGAGAATAATGATTCATCTCCATGTTGAGGTTCGAATCTTTTTCGTTTGTGAAGCGGCTTGAAAACCACTCAAACTTGAAAACCACATAATTACCTGCATGTGTTTGCATATTTCAATACAGAAAATTAATAAAAAAATTAATTCAATACAAACCCAGATTCCGGCGACCTTTTTCGACTACAAACCCAGATTCCGGTCAATTTTTTTCCTTCCCAAATCGTTTTTTCTTCACAAACCACAAATCAGACTCTTAAATCCCTTCTAAACCAAACTATTGTTTTTTAAATTTCACTACTACCCATCTTTTGTTTTAATCTTAATTCACTTCACTAACAAAAAAAAAATCACACTTTCTTATAAAATCTTCACTGCAAAGTATAAAAATCCAAACTTTTTTATTAAAACTCCACCAATAACCAAAAGAATCAATCTTTTTTTTTATAAAATCTTCACCAACAACTATAAAGGGTCAAGATTAAGTCAAAAATTGAATCAATTGGGTGATAATTATATTAAAACCACAACAAACCACAACAATTAGACCAACCCCTTTAACAGCAATCATGTTATTTCCTTTCCTTGATTCGTTCACAAACAAACTCAACAAACAAAAAAAAAATAGCCCCACGCCTTCTCATCCACTTAACAGCCATAATCCAAAACACAACAATTAGACCAACCCCTTTCATTTTGATCGGTTTGTTTTTTGTGTGTGGAAGTTGAAGGTGGATTTTAGATCGAGAGGTGTTGGTTTATATGTGTGTCGTTTTTGTTTGTTATGGATCTGGGCTTTGATATTGTTATGGATCTGGGTTTTGATATTGGAAGTTGAAGGTGGATTTTAGATCGAGAGTTTCATTATTTTGATATTGGATCTGGGTTTTGATTTTGGAAGTTGAAGGTGGATTTTTGATATTGGAAGTTGAAGGGATGAGAGAGAATAAGAATAAGTGTTAGAAACCATTATTTATTTAAGTATCAGTCAAAGTCAAAGTCAAAGTGAAAAAGACCTTATTACCATCACGTGTTTATCGCGTGAGGGCTGTTTAACGGAGAAATAGACGGACATCCATCACAGGGACCATAGATGTTATTCTTTTGCAGTCAGAGGGGCGATACATGCAACTTTAAAACTTTGAGGGACTATACGTGAAATTTTGGACAAACCACAGGGACGATCCGTGTAATTTACTTTTGGTTTTTTAAACTCAGAGGTAGAGCAAGTTCAAGTTCGAGCTCGATGGAGTTTGAACAATGACGAGTTTGAAACATTTAATGAACAGATATTGAATTTATAAACGGTCAAAGGCAAGGTTTTATTCAGATTATTTATGTGTAAAAATATTCAGGTCGAGCTGCATTCAAACTTTGTTTTATTGAGCATAATTGTCACATATATAGTTTACAGCTTTTCAAACTCTCAAATCAGGCTTGAATCTTTCTTAAGCCGGTCTCATGCCTTTTTCAAGAAAATTCGCCCAGCTTGACTTACCATATTTGGAACGGTATTGATAATCATGCAGTAGTACTTTTAATCATTGTGTTTCTATGTCAGTAAGATCATCCTAATGATCAATTACCAACCGTTGATGTCTCATAAATCATGACCGAGTAAACACGACTCATAGAAAACTTGAAGTTTGCTTGAATCATTACAAACAATCATTTTTGCAAATGTATCCCATAAGCTAGTTAGGGAGTATATGATGTAATCTTGAGATCTCATTACACAACCCAAAAATTCAAACTACATAAGACAGACCACGATATTGGCCTTCTTTATTCTCTTTCATTTTCTTGTCATCGTAGAGTCGTAGTCTCGTACTATTCTAGTATCTAACATTTTAACCCATACAATACAGATAAATACCTGGTTTTGCAACCCATGCAATATCTCTAAAAAGAACTAGAGAAAAAACTCATCATCATGAACTAAGCCAGCAAAACAATGATTTTCCTAAGATACCCAAAATCTTTTTCATATCTAATATACAAATTTCTATGAGGTGTCTGATATCATGTTACTTATATAATACAGATCTCTCCATGATCCATTATCTTTAAGCACATGCACCCATCAATCACATGATCCCTAATCCTTTATTATAATCCCTTATTTCAGACAACAAGTATACACCACCTAGCAACTTACTCTTTACCTTAAAGCATTCACATTGTTAATTCCTCTTCACAAGTGTTCCTACAGACACCAATCAAAAGGACTTTACAACTAAGCCTAATTGCTTTTGTACTAAAAAAGGTACATG